>OY292397.1:17497923-18097923 GCA_958496205.1 Idaea biselata
GGACAGACGGACATGACGAACACCTAAAAGCAAAATGGACCCCGAATTTGGCCGGACGTATAATAAAAACTTTCCTGAAGAAATTACCTAAAATTTTAGATTTTACTCAATAACGATATGCCCGTTGAATCCTTCAGTTATGTACGTTGTGGCAGCAGTAGAAAACAGCGACAGATATAACACTTACATCAACAGAAATAGCCATTCTTTGGGACTGCTTCGTAACCCCACACTTTCCGAAGTAATACTTCTCAAGCGACACCATCTCCTCAGGTTTGACCTCTTTCTTGATACTCTTTAGAGGAACATCGTCGATATCCGGATCGTCGTCAACGTAACTAGCTTTGGTCTTATTCCGACGTCGAGGAGTGTCTTTAGTCTTCTCCTTGGGTTTCTCTTTTTCTTTCTCCTTCTCCTGTTGTTCTTGTTTAATTTTTGTACGGCGTAAGGCTAATGGTATCTGTGGAGTAGGAAATAGTGTTAGTGAAGAGCGGTGTTGGTCTAGTGGTAGATACTTTGAGTTTTATTCCGAGGGTCGTGGTTTTGAATCCCGGATGGCTGCGCAACAATGTTTTTTTCTTTCAGAAAATTAATGGTATATGGTGAAGGTTTTCCTATACCTTCGCGTTGCATTTGTCCAATTATTAGGCAATGTACAGAAAACGCCTAGGTAGATAATTCTTTCATTAGCCAAGTGTTTGAGCTTTATAGTATAAATGCTTTATAATCAATTTTGTCAGTGAGGTTCGAACCCACGACCTTCCGCGCTATCAACAGCAGCTAGACTTTTAAGCTATAAGTGCATGTAAAGTTCTAAAAGACATACTATAGATTACTAATTGTTTTTGTAAACCTTTGATAGCCTTATTAATAAACGTGGAGTAAGTTCAGAGTACTGAGAACATACTTTTGTCTTTTTCCGTGACAAGAACTTTCAAAGTTGATAGACATACTAAAGGTGCTTATTACTAAGGCTATTTATGTTGTACCTACGAGTTATTCTGCTTGTGCGATCTAGAAACCTTCTAACACACAGATCTCACAATGAATAGAACATACCTCCTCCTCGTCCTCGTCGTCGTCAATGTAAAGCGTCTTCTCTTTCTTTTTCTTCTTAGGCGGCGGAGATGGGTCTCTCTTCTTGGTCTTACGTTTACCTCGACCGGTCGGTTCTTCTTCTTCCTTTTCTTTCTTCTGTGAGAAAAATATTAAAGATTATAAATAAATTCTGTGAACAACACACAGCGCCATCTAGCCCCGTGGTAAGCGACTAAGCTTGTGTTACGGTGACTAGACAACGGATATAATACTTATATTTATTTTTCTTTTGTAAATACATACATATTATACATAGAAGGACAGCCAGACCAGACACAAATATTTATTTTTAAGCATAAATACTTGCACCCGGCGGGAATCGAACCCTGAACGATTATTTTCTAATATGATTTGAAACCTGAATCGAGAGTTTTTCGGCTAAGGATATCACATAATCTTAAGGACATAGCTACTCTAAGAAAACGCTATGGTGGAGAAAGAACCATTTTAGAACCAATTTGATCCTAGTCAAATATTCAAAACACACTGAAACCAAGCAGACTAAAGCGGCACGCGCCGGTCTTTATGTTATATTATATTACATAGGGCATAAAAACAGCACCAGTCGGGAATGTATTCTACGAAGTGCTATTTTCTATTGTACTAATATTATAAAGGAAAAAGTTTGTAAGTGTGTCTTTGTTGCTCCTTTGAACCACGAACCAAAATCGGTATGTAGCTAGAGATCTGAATTAACACATAGGCCACTTTACATCTCGACATTCTCACGAAGTCAGGACTTACGCGAGTAAAACCGCGGTGTCGCTGCTAGTCTTTAGCAATCGAATCCTGCCTGTTGTAATAGTGATAAACTTACTGATTTCCCAGTAGGATACTTCCAATTCTTGAAGGGATTAGCGGCAATCTTGTTAAGGCGTATTGTGATCACGTCCTTCGAGTCCACTTTAGTTTGTTCCGCGATATGCGCTACTATGTTGTCGAATGCTTGCCCGGGAGAAACGCCGAACCTGGAGAAAATATTCAAAAGTCAAATTTATCTTCTTCTTCTTGTTTTATTGTAGTGATGTGGCTCACCTAATTTTAGAGTTTTCAGGTCACTCTAAATACCCTAATTTAAAATTTTATTCCATAGTATATGTGAAAAAGGCTTAGCTATGCGTTAATAATAACACATAGTTAGCCTTTTTGCGGTTTATATTATGGTATCACATAGCGTGCCGTACTCTATTAGTTGCTTTGATGATATCGCCCTTAGGTGATAAGGCCGCCCATTGTGCCACACTAGATTACCCCGGACTCTCGAGAGGGATGCAACCGGGAACATCGCTCGAATGATGATTGTGCCACACTAGATAAAGGTTTTTCTTGTTTTTAATAATGTTCCTCGCGCTGTTATGCTAGTCAGACAGGTAGCACCTACCATCTGTTGAAATATTAGTAACATATAGACAAGACCAAACTTACTTTTCTCTCCAAACCAGTTCATCCAAGAACTGCTGTATGATCTGGCGGGAAAGTAGAGAGAGAGTGTTCTGGAACATCCTCGGCACGATCCGTCGGAGGTACTCCATTATGTTGGCGTTGGAGTTCTTGCCGGGGGCTTCCGTGTGGGACGACGACTGGACCACGTTCTTGAAGCCCATTGCGATTAGGGTGCCTGGGAAGGAGGGGAAATCAATATGCAGACGGAACTAATCTAGCATGGTTATGATGTAGAATAGAATGGAAAAAATATTTATTGACACCTAACGGCACAAAAAAGAAACACTGGAGGAGAGGAGGTGAAATCAGGATGGAATCCTGAACGGTAATTCAGGTCTCTATAGCCTGGGTCTAAAAGAATATGGCTACCGTATCACCGTATGTGCCGAAGAAGTGCGAAGTGGAGACATAAAAGTAGAGAGAGGAGAGAGGCCCGGGGTCCGCTTTCCTACTTTTATGTCTCATGATGTAGCTGGGAACATCGCTCGGATGATGATGATGATCACCGGTTACAGATGGCGACCATAAGAGGTTTGATCGGTCGGAAATACCTAGATTTATAGACTTTTACTCTGTTGAACCTTTACCTTTCTTTGGTATTTGCGTTACTGATATGAAATTAAACTCATTTTAAATGGTAAAAGTAATAAATTAGTAATTAATTACCTTTATCAACAGTCAAATCAGTAAGTATGGTAGAACTTGGGTACACCCAATTAGTCAAAGGTTCCAGAATCTTCTGGAAACGTTTCTTGTAATTCTTTTCATGTTCCGCTAATGGTTCCACTGCTCTGAGACGAATCTAAAGTAAAACAATTTTATGAAAACTTATACATTGACTTAACTTGATTGGATTTTTAAGACATTGTAATACTGAAATAAAAACAAAAGGTTTTTTTTCCTACCAAAAAAATAATAAAAAAAAACAGATATAGTGAGAGTAAGAGCTGGTCTGGTTCTCACATTGACAAAATGTATACCATCACGCAAAAAGGACCCTATTTGAGGAGGTCTATTTACGGAAAATGAGCCTGTCAAACATATTATTTGTTTCAAAATTCAATGTGGGATTCAAACCTCCCATTACCAGAGACGCCAAACACGAGCTCTAGTGAATTTTTAAGATGTTTTTTTATATATTAAATATACTTTTACAAACTCGTTCAATAACTTACCAGTTTCTCCACAGGATCCAAAACCCCAAGCACTTCAACCTTCACCTGCCTCTGCGTCCCATCATGACTAGTTGTGCCCAGCGATATCACTCCCACCTCAACTTTCTTCCCCGGACCACCCAACAAACCCATATGCTGGTGTGTAGCCGACGTACAGACAGCCCGTAGCCAGGTAAACAATCCTTTCACATATAGATTATCAACTTTAACCCATTGGACGACGTTTTGCACGTTAGTTTGGCACGCCCAATGGTAGACTAGTTTAAGGAGAACGCTTGGAGGGAATGTGGCTCCTTCGAAGATGGAACTGGAGAAGACAGAGACGAATCGAGTGGCGCAGCATTCTGAGATCCAGACGTAGCCGCCTGAGTATGGGAATTTTGAGACGTCCGAGTACATTCCTGGAAAATAAGGTTAGATAAGTTTACAATGTATAAACGAGTTTTAGCGGGAGTGTGTTGAGGAAATGTGTTGTTGAATTTTCATTGTCGTAAAACCTTAGTTAAAATGCGTGTAAATTGTATAATTTCGGGGGTAAAATAGGGGGTACAGGTGAATGTGTACAAGTGTTATGAAAACCAGTGCAAAACATGGACTTTAGCGTTGTTTCCAAACCTTGTGAAGTCATTGTAAATATCCGCGACTTACAATGACTCCCTCGACTTGAGACATACTATACATGCAACAACTTAACTGTTTTTGTAATTGTAATGCCGAAGATCGTGCGAAATGGAGACATAAAAGTAGGAAAGCGGAACCCAAGCTTCCGAGAGGGATACAACCGGGAACATCGCTTTTTAAATGACAATCTTACCAAGTTTGAGCTTATTCCCAGGATGCAGCATGCACCACTGCTCCGAGCGCACCAAGCCCTGCTGAATGAGCCACTCCGTGAACTTCATGGGTGTATGCATGAGGACAGACTTCACTTTGCTGTCGAGGACGGATCGGTCGGTGGCCGGAGGGTTGTCTTTAGCACGCAGGTACGGCCGGGCTACTACTACTAGAGATGGGAATGTTTTGCCTGGAACAAATAGCAAAATTAAGCGATTTATACTTGTTTTTAGGGTTCTCTAGTCAAAAGGTAAAAACGGGACTCTTTTACTTATAAGTTTCATAATAATAATATTGTATGGTTTGTATTGAGGCCATTTGGCTAGCTCTAAAGAATCAGGGTGTTGATATAAAGTACATAAGAATAATAAAAAATGTCTATCAAAACAGTTCAGCGAGAATTAGATTAGAAAAGGAAGGAGAGGAAATTAAAATAGGAAGAGGAGTAAGACAAGGTGACCCTATATCCCCAAAACTCTTCACAGATGTGCTGGGAGAGATAATCAGACAGCTTAGCTGGGAGGACTATGGAATAAGAATAAATGGTGAAAATCTATCGCACCTAAGATTTGCAGATGACATAATAATATTCTCTCCCTCAATAGTCACCTTGCAGAGAATGCTCAAAGAACTAAATGTGGGAAGTCGCAATGTGGGTCTAACAATAAACCTAGAGAAAACTAAAGTTATGACAAACGGGGAACAGAAACCACCTATTTATATCAACGGAGAATCAATAGAGTATGTGAATGAATATACCTATCTAGGGCAAATAATATCCCCAATCGACCTAACTACAAAAGAGATAGAAAGTCGCATAGGGCAAGTATGGAAAAGGTACTGGAGCATGAAGGAGATAATGAAAAACAAAGAAATTACTATGGCTATCAAACGAAAACTATTTAATACTTGCATCTTGCCAGTTGTCACATACGGGTGTCAGACATGGGCCCTAAATAAAGCACATACAAGAAAATTGGAGGTATTCGAAAATGCAATAGGAAGGAGCTTATTAGGAAAGAAAAGATCTGATAGAATAAGAACAACCACAATAAAAGAGCAAACTAAACTAAAGGATGTTACACTTACAGTTAGAAAGCTTAAATGGAATTGGACAGGCCACATTATCAGAGGGGGTAACAAATGGAGCAGGATAATTAACTACTGGTATCCTATCCACAGAAAGAGGAAGCAGGGGAGGCCATTCAAGCGCTGGGCAGACGAGATCAGGGTGACGGCAGGCAACGCATGGTCCAGATTAGCAAGTAATAGGAGTCTATGGCGAAATTTAGGAGAGGCCTTTGCCAAAAGGCAAACAGATGATTGTTTATAGATTTAAGTGAAAAATATTGTAGAAAATTATCTGAATAAAGGGCTATTATTATTATTATTCTTGTTTATGTTTTAGTCTACTCGGTTTTGATACCGGTGTTATTACCCTAGCCACGGGCCTAAGCAAAGTGGTCTAAAGTGTTTGATGCTGCTATGGAATTTAAAGTATGAGGTAGCGATTCCCGTTCTAATTCAGTTTGTAAAAATTTTCGTACTATTCGACACGAGTTTAAAATGACTGCTTTTTGTAAATCTATAAATGTGAATTCGGGTAAATCTAAAGTTTTAATCGACTTATGAAGCTGTTTGGGGATAATTCCAGTTGTGGAAAGAACTATGGGGACTATTGATACAGTTTTGAGATGCCACATTCGCATGATTTCCTCCTTTAGTTCAACATATTTTGTTAATTTCTCAGTAATGGTGCTTTGTAGGTTGTGTGTGTTAGGTATAGCAATGTCAATAATGAGTGCAGTTTTTCTAATTTTATCAACTAATGTTATGTCAGGTCTATTAAAATGTACAGTTCTATCGGTAAGGAATCCTCTATCAAAATATAGTTTGTAGTTATTGTTTTCTAATATGGTTTCTGCAGTATACTTATTTATTATTATTTGTTGTTACCATTACGGATACTCGGGGCTATGGAGCACCCGGACCTTTGGAAGGCGTGCGTGGGGCCGGAGCCAACACGTAGAGGCCTGTTTTAGTAACATTTTAATTTAAATTTTGTGATGGACACCAAACCGGCGGTTATCCCTGTCTACACTATAAAATGCAACCAAGGACGACCCCCGGTTTGGATATAACTATTGTGTAAACTACGGGTGAAAAACTACTTGGGCTATGGAAAGGGGTTGGTAGTGGATTGGATACTGGGGGGAACTATGGGGAATATGGCGCCTGCCGTAACAATGTTCAATAAACATGTAAAAATGGCAGACGGAGACTCGTCAACTCACAAACTGGGCCACCCTAATTAAGCCGAGCAAATTACAGCCAGGGGGCAACAGGGGCGTGAGTGGCTGAAGGATGGAGCAACGTCACCGGATTTAAAACCATCCTAGGTAATCCTGTCGAGCGGGCCAACTCATCCATCACTGACGTGAGGTGTCCATCCTCCGAGCATTTCTGCTCTCGCGACTCCACTCCGACCAGCCGGTGAAGGCAAGCCAGAGGCGGGGGACCGCTTCCTCGTCAGTGTTCACTCCGACCAGCCAACTAAGGCAAGCCGGAGGTGAGGAACGGTGATTTCCCCCTGGAGCGCTCGGGAAGCCGCGGGGTCGCTACTCCCCGACACCTCGCCTCAAGGTGCCCTGCGGGCTTATTATTATTATTATGGTTTGTATTGTACTTAAATTCCACTGTCAGTCTGTCTGTCTAAGATCAGGCTGTATATCATGAATCGTAATAGTTAGACAGTTGAAATTTTCATAAACGACAGTATTTCTGTTGCCGCTAATATAAATGAACTATTGGGGGCCTTCCATACAACAAACGGATTTTTAATAGTTAAACGCAACATTACCTATACCTACCTACATTTAGACTAGTGATAAACTGGCGTCGTTGATGGATTTTGCTTGGTCCTGTGTTTATTTTAGGGTTCCGTACCAAATTGTGATAATGGTACGGAACGGATTCCGACTAGCACTTGGCCAGTTTTTGACCTGCAGATCTACATTTTAAATAGTAGTCAATAAACTCACCTTGCAACTTATTGAAGGAAACCTCCCTGGAGTCAGCAACATTCTTGGTGGTGTCTTCTTTGGTGAGGTCAACAATAGCAGTTGCCTTGACTGCGCTGCCAGTATGGAGACCACCGATAGCGGTCGCTTCTGAAGGCCGCACGTTTGTTACTACGCTGTGTACATCTGAAATTAAAATTGAGCTCAGTTTTGGTACATAAAAGTTAAAAAATTGCCATGGTGATTTGAAATTACACTTATTTTTCGGTTTTAATCATGTTGCTTTTGTATTTTTAGCTTTTTCCAATGCCTTACTAATATATATTTATTATGAAGTTAAAACATCTAAAAAAGGTTTCATTTACATGTAGTACTTATATCTGTTGTCTAGTAACCATAGCACAAGCCTGGTTACTTAGTTTGGAGCTAGATTGAGCTGTGTGGAACGTCCGGCAATAATTATTTATTCATTTTAATTTAAATCTAAGTATTATGATATTACTTACTAGAAGGTGCCAAAGTTTTATCTTTAGTCTTTCCATCTTTGTTTTCCTTTTCTTTCTCTTTTTCCTTCTCCTTCTTTTCTTTCTTTTTCTTCTTGCTGTGTCGTTCAGGCGATCTTTCGGGTGACGGAGAATAGTCCCTATCCTCTTCAAGTTTCTGCTTCTTTGGGCGTCCTTTGGATTTAAATTGTAAAGGTTAGTAATCACTAAGTTCTAAGCAGTAGGCAAGCTGTCAATTTAACTATTTGCATTCAATCTAATTTGCATTCAACATTGCACTATCTGCTTGTGTGGCATCTTGTTCACAAGAACACAGTGCTTGCCTGATGTCAGAGGTGCTATTAAGTAGCTATAGTTCACGCAAAACTTAATGGCCCCTGTGATCTAGGAACGTAGCACTCACACAGCTGTATGCGCTGCTGGATGGTCTCGGGGAACGAGCGACACGCGGGGTGGGTCAGTCCCCTCCAGACGACCGTACCTTTACCTGGCGCATCTATAATTCGCGTTTTGCGCAACTACCTGCGCCAAGATCACAGGGGCCATTAAGTTTTGCGTGAACTATATCTAGCTCACTAACTTAACTGGGCTAAAGTTAATATATCTTCTTTTTTATTGCTCTAGCTAGACATTTTACTTCTATGCATAATGGTTAGCGCATTCGCTCGGCAAGTGAGGGTCACGGGTTCGGAGCCCGTCACGGGTGTGTGTTTTTTATACTTAATAATTTATCAAAATATAATACCTCTTGTCTTGCTCGGTTTTTCTTTAGAAACTGATAGTGATCGAGATCTGGATCTAATAATCTCAGCACTCTGTCTCTCAAGATCTTTTAGTTGTTGTTGCCTGAAAATGGACACCAAATATAGGTCAGTATTTTTTAAAAACTTCTTTTTGTTAGGCCACTAATTTGCTCCACTGTAGGGCTAGGGCTCTTAGATGGATTTTTTTTCTTTCGGTCTGAGACCGATATGGCCAATTTAGCGCCGAGAGTTGTAAAAAACACCTGTTTGACAGTTCTTAATTCAAACCTAAGATCAGTCGACTAGCGCCCTCTGCCGGGATAAAAAGTTAGTGTTCCTCCTCATTACCCTAGCCAGGAATCGAACCTTGTTTTTTTGTCTTTTTTATAACCAAGGAGTTTTCTTACTTTATCCTTCCAAGAAGTTAGCATTACAAAGTAGAAAGAGGAGGAGTAGTGGATGTACAGTTTTATAAAATACTGGCACCCCGCTATGAGAAAAGAAAAGTGAATTTAAAAATAAAAGGTAAAGTATCAAAAAGTTTCTCATAAAAAACACACCGAAGAGGTTTGTTTTCATACAATAATTCAACCATACCAGAATTTTACAAAGGAGGTTGTTACCTTAAATAATTAACATTTTATTGTTTATTATTTTAGAACCTATCTATCGAACCGGGGTTCCTACGGGTACCAGTGCAATAACTAGGTACTGTATGCCATGAAAAAATAAGTTAGATACAAGTTGAAATAAATTCTGATAAGAAATCTGAGGAGTACTCACTTTCCAAGCAATTGATAAGCTGTGTACTGGTCACCATTATACACAACTTCTCCACCAGTTTCCTTCACCATTTCATCCAGTTTATTCTGAATATTCTTGTATTCTTCGTCGGCATTTTTATAAGCTAGCAGCTGGCATTCCGACAGTTCGTCCTCCCAACATTCTAGCTCCAAAGTGGGGACATCAGGACCGAAGTATGTTCTTTTGTATAAATCGGCTTCGATGATTTCAGCTTGGGGAGTCAATGGCAAGGGAGGGTCGGGAGGTGCCATCACCTGAAAATATGAAATTGCCGGGCAAAATGTTAGGTTATTGTTGTTTATACGAGCTGTCTTTTACTTAATAAACACACGTTTACAAACCTCAGACTCATCCGTTTTAGGTTTCTTTAGCTTCATTGTTACAAAGTTTTTTGTTTAGCTAGAAGAAATTGTTCATTTTACAACTAGAATTGTATAAATTCACAAATCACCACACAACGCCAAGCTTTCGATCGAACGCCATCAAAGTATTACCAAGTCGTGACTAAAAAAAAGTACAAATTCAATGTTAAAACAAGAAATTGTTTTCAACACATTTAGTCGTTTTTTTAGGATTTGGATTAACAAATACTTTTGTAAAATTTTAAAAAGTTAATCTTGAATCGATTCAGCATAGAATAAAAGAAATCAACTGCGTTTATGTAAAAACAAAATGAAAGTTTCTGTCAAAAGAAGGGCCAAGAAATGACGAAAACGCCATGGTGGTGGCAGCATCGATTTTAAGCTTAATTTTGTTATCTATGGATTTTGATTGATTCGATTGATTCGATTGATTGAAAGACATGAATGAAATGAAAGCACGGGATTTTCTTTCACATCACTAGGCCAATCAAACCATTCAACCGTAACAAACAAAAAAAAAATAGTCTGACAAAAAACTTATTTTGTGATGAAATTGTTTTCTCAGTGGAAATTGGTATTTTCTCCTCATAAAGGCAAATAATACCACAATAAAACCATGGAGGCGGTTCCTAAATTGCCATTGATAAATTTCGAATTAAAAATTAGTTCGGAAAATCCACATTTTGGTCCTAAACTTAAACAGGTAAGTGTAGGTCTCGTAATCTCTGTGATAGCTTTCATGTTTTCTTTGTCTAGTTTTTTTTTATCTCGTCCATCGCGTTTCAGTACATTGCTGAAGCGTACCGAGAAGACCCTGAAAGTTACAGTAATGAGATACATCAGCTGGAAGGATTGCGGTCGGCCGCCGTAAGGCCGACTATGGACGCTGCTGGCTTGAGTGCTATGAACAAATATTTTTGCCAGCTACGGTCTTTGCAAAGCCGATTTCCAATGACCAAAGGTCACCCTTGCGCCATCTCATTCGTGTGGTAAGTTAATCTAATTAGTATCCCTATGACATTAAAACTAAGCTAATTTACACGATACAGGGTACCTTTTCCAACACTTTGGAAGCCAAACTAGAGCTTGTAAAACAGGGCCTTTACAAACATTGACTGTATGCCTTAACATAAACAACTAACATCATAAGTAACGATTTTCATAACTTCACAGGAAAGATCTATACGCCAATCTGAGTTGCTCGCTCAATGATATAAGATTCGAAATGGCGTGCATTCTGTATAACATTGGGGCACTACACACTCAACTCGGTGCTTCCGAACCTCGTACTACAGCTGATAGTTTAAAATCAGCATGTACACATTATCAAAATGCAGCCTGGGTGTTCCAACATCTAAAAGAGCAGTACCCACAGCCACCCGGACCTGCGGACGTGTCCACAGAGACCATGAGATTGTTTCAGAAGATATGCTTTGCTCAGGCCCAGGAGTGTATATTGGAGAAAAGTATTCAGGATACTAAGAAACCCAGTGTAGTTGGTAAGATTTTTATTTATTTACCAGCTCTACAATTTTACCTTCAAATCCTAATATTAGAATGTTTGTTACTCCTTCATGGAAAAACTACTGAAGTAATTATGATTACACTTGGAATGTTACAAACACACTACCATGTAGGTACTATAGGATTAAAATTTATGCAGTCGAAACCAAGGGGTGCTGGTAGTATTTTCTGCCATGATTCATATCAAATAAAGAATTAATGTTCCTTCTAAATGTTAAGTTTTACCACATTCAGTTTAACTGCACAATTATGTGATGTGAAGGTAAAGAAACATAAATCTAATGAATGCTTTTAAACTATCAATGGAAACAGATCATTTATAAATGAGTCAATTAGACGTAGATATGAAATATCTTTTTGGTAAACAATATGTAGACTGAGTGAGTCATTGTTATCTTCCATCATTGTTAAAGAAAAGTATAAAACATTTTCTTATCTGCTAATGGTCTCAATAAAAATAAATCATTTAAGAAAATTTGGAAAATATGTTTTTATCTCCTCTCCTTTCGTCTGCAGTCTGCCCTCTCAATCTATACTAATATTATAAAGAGGTGTGTATGTAAGTTTGTAAGTATGTATATTGGGGGTAATCTCCGAAACGACTGTAACAATTTCAATAATTCTTTCACTAATAGAATGCTACATTATCCTGGAGTAACATAGGATACTTTTGATCCCGATATTCTTACGGGATCAGGACTTACGCGGGTGAAACTGCGGGACGCAGCTAGTAAGTCATAAAATGAGATTTGCCCCCTTACATAAAAACAATGATTAACAGATGCATAAACTATATGTTTTGTTTGTCTTTTAACTGAAGTGACATGAAGTTTCGAAGTTGACCTACACAACAAGAATCTGTTAGATCAAATCTGATTATGACTTTGATGGTCGATCACAGAAAAACTAAGGGGGAAAAATACCTTACAAAATTTCTTCACCGTTATAACATAACAATATGATACTTATATGCAACATTTCTATCCAAAACCAGGTGCAGTAGCTACTCAAGTGCTACTATTCTACAAGAACTCCCTCGCTGTCCTCGGTCCATCAGCTGGCTCTGACACTATCCACGAGCTCATCGGCACTAAATTGTACAATATTTGGTACAGATTCTTGTCCTTCAAAGCTTCTTACATCGGATGCATTGTTTGCTTGTACCAAGGTAAGGTTTTGATCATACTTTCTATGAATATAATTTTAGGTTTAAGAAGCCTACCAAGGAACCTCTTATTACTACAACCAAGAAGGCTAGTTTTTGCCATCCATTGACCTCTAAGCTCTATCAAGAAGCAAACTCGTTAATGTAGGAGGATAAGGATGGATGGTGGTCCATGGTCCTAAAAACCAAAATTTAACTTTTTCTTGTCCATAAAGGAATGAACGCAGAAGAACAACAGAAAATGGGTGAACGAGTCGCATTCTACCAACACGCAGTCGACAAATTGAACGAGGCCAGAAAACTAGCCAAGTACATAGAACCAGTGCAAGTAACACAAGAAGCTCTTACCTTTACCAACGACGTTGTGGAGGGTAAAAGGAAAGCGGCTAAGAATGAAAATGAGTTCATTTACCACGAGGAAGTGCCTGATAAGGATTTGTTAATGGAAATGAAGCCAGTCTGCTTGGTGAAAGCTTTACCGATTAATTTTAATGATCCTGAGGTTAGTCTTCTTCTTCTTTTTGTGTAGTGGTATGGCTCACGGAGTTTTCTGGTCGCCTTAAGCGCTATAACTTGCCCAAACGACTTCTATCAGAGATAACAACTGCGGCCAACTGCTTAACGTGCCTTCCGAAGCTGAGGTTGATACCTCATATTTCAATTAAGAGTGCCCCGCGGTTTTAACTGTGTATGTCCCAATCCCGCGGGAATGTCTGGGTAATGTAATTGTTTACTGGCTCGTTTACGCAAATTGAGAAAGTCTCTCAAGTTGGATCCTTTTAAAAGGACAATGTTGGGGTTCTAGAGTTAGTTAGTTTCGCTGAGCCTTTTCCGCACTTAGCCTCACAATTGGGCCATTGTACGTGATTTCTTAGAGGGCTTAAGACGCCACGGGAGCCTACCCCGTATTGGCGAATATCCCATGCCTTCGGACCGTGGTTTATCCTAGGACATGTCGGTTTCCTCACGATGTTTTCCTTCACCGTAAGAGCGATGTTAATAGCGCACTTAAATTTTTCTTAAAGAAAAAGACATTGGTGCGCGGTCGGCCTGGATTCGAAACCACGACCTTCGGAATGAAAGTCGCGGTATCTACCACTAGACCAACACCGCTCTAAAAAGAAATTTAAGTGTTATTCTAGAACCCCAACATTTTCGTGAAAGTTATTATTTTACCATTTGTTATTGGTCAGACCTATGTTGGGGGTCTTCTTACTAAGTGAATATGCATCATCTCAGACCATCGAAACCACGAAACATATTTCTCCTGGGGTCACCCATCCACGTAAGCTAGTATGCAATGAAAAGCCTATGTTATTCCAGATGTCAGGACCCGACATATTCCACCGGCTGGTCCCGATCTGCGCTCACGAGGCCTCCTCGATGTACTCTGAAGAGAAGGCTAAGATCCTCCGCAGTATCGTGACTCAGGCCGAGAACAAGAACACCGAGATCACAGAGTTCATGTCCTCGCTGCAGCTCGATCAACTTGAAGTTATTGACTCGGAACAGAGGTGAGTTAACGGTGATCGCACATCAGCATCGCACACGCCGCACAACGTGCGAGGTTTCACATCATTACAAACAATGAATTCTAAAATGCGGCGAGTGCGGCGCGTGTTTAGCTGATAAATGTGCGATCACCTCATAACGCGGCGGCGTCTGTCTTTATCATTTAAATCAGTGGTTCTCAAACTTTCAGGAACAAAACCCTTTTGTAAAGCCAAATATTTGACGGAGCCCTTAAATATATTTTCAGAAACTTCGCCAACAGCAAAAACTATCCCTATACATTATGTACCAAAAAATCCGACCCAACTGAGTGACGCACAGAAGGCAGTCCGTATTTCGTCTATTTTTTTTTTTATTGATTCTTTATTCTCGTACTTTTGTGGAGCTCAACATAGGCTTTGCGGATTTCCAGGGCCACACGGGGCACACTTTTAGTATAGCTTTTCTAGATCGCTGTAGTTTATTTTAGCCTGCCTACTAGTTACTTTATGTGTAGTGAGGTAATGGTTAAGGATTTGAAACTAGAATTCTGTGTTTTCCAATCCTATTATTATTAAGCTAGATGAAATTTAATACAACTTTAATGTTTTATTTGACAGAATACCTCAAGAAATAGTAGACAGATGCGCCGCCATGAATGCGAAGACGGAGATAATACAGTCGCTCGTCGATTCTATGAACAATCTCGCTGAAATCATTAGTGATGTCGAACATTCACTATCTGATTGCAAATCACTTATACAGGTAAACATTTGAACATTTTAGTTTTACCGATCCATATCTCTAAAGGTAAAAAAGGAACTCCTATTTTTCTTGATCACTTTACGCTGTCTGTCTGGCTACGTCGAGATATCTTTACAGATATCCTATATGGTTTGCCGTTTTCGAACAATTTAACCCCCCGCAGCCCCGCGCTTTTACCCGATCCCTCGGGGATATGGGCATAATAAGCAGTGTTAATGTAGATCTCAAGCTATCTGCATACCAAGTCTCATCGCAACCGCTTTATAAGTATTTACGCGAAGGAGCAACAAAGAGACTTGTTTACTTACAGACAAATATTCACATTCATTATATTAGTAAGATCTAGAACCCATTTCACTAGCCTAGACCTTTTTCTGGAGCTATGTTCCGTAACATCTATACTTGCTGTTCCATCAAGAGCGGTGTTGGTCTAGTGGTAGATACCCCGACTTTCATTCCGAGAGTCGTAAGTTCGAATCCAGGCCGACCGCGCACCATTGTCTTTTTCTTTAAGAAAAAGTTATGTGCGCTGATAACATCGCTCTTACGGTGAAGGAAAACATTGTGACGAAACCGACATGTCCTAGGACTCACCACGGTCCGAAGCCATGGGACATTCGCCAATCCGGAGTAGGCTCCCGTGGCGTTTTACTGCTTAACCCCTCTAAGAAATCACGTACAATGGCCCAATTGCGAGTCTAAGTGCGGAAAAGGCCCAGCGCAACTAACTAACTACTGTCCCATCAATTCCCAGGAAGAAACGATGAAAGAGAAAGAGTACCAGAAGGCAATCGGGCCGCGCCCGCCCTCCATCGTGCAGACGGAGCTGTCCCGCGAGTACCACAAGTACCACGAGGCGCACACGCGCACCAACGAGAGCAACCAAGTCTTGCACAAAGCTATGACGTTGCACATCGCCAACTTGCAGCTGTTGGCCCAGCCGCTGGATGTGCTGGAGACTAAGATACCCAGTATTGATAATATTGGTAAGTATTATTGTCATCATTGTTCACTGCCTCACATATAGGTACTTTGTTTTTTAATTGTAGACTATGAGTTGGCACATCTTCCTGAAGAAAAAATGTCAACTACAAAGAACCAAAACGTCAGATCGTAGTCTGAAATTAAAAAACGAAGGTCTCCCCCATACATCGCGCAAATAGCGATCCTTAGCCGTCTCCATTCAACGACCGCTATACTATAATATCGTCTGTCCACCGAGTAGGTGGTCGCCACAACACTCCGTTTTCCATTGCATTGTGGTCCCAACTCGAGGTCTTTTACCAGCGCTTTTTACCCCATTGGTAAAAAGCAGCGGTTGGCAGTATTATTTATTACATATTTGTACTATTTCTTTACTTAGAAGCTTTCTTGGGCTTCACATAGAAATAAACAAGTAGTTCTGCAAATAGTGGACCTCGAGAGAGCAGCCTTTATTTTAACAATCAAAGTATTCCACCTACGTTAAAAAAAGCTGTTTTCAAGTAGCCCGATGGTCATTTTTAAACAAATTATAACCAATAACTATTGAGGAATAGCTGTTGTTGTAGTTTTGAAAAGACTGTGCCAGGTGCACGATCAGTGTATAACTTGTAGTTAAGAGGCCTTATTATAGTGGCAGAAATCTAAAAGTAAGCAATTTACGGCATTTAGGTGAGCTATTTCGCTCACCACTCTAGAAACCCTTACCAGATCTTCACTAGATTTTGAGACCAACTTGAAACTGACATTAACTCTTCCAATATTCCCCATCCAACCTCCAGACGGCTTAGACCGCGCTACGATGGCGGAGATGCGCCGCGTGGTGGGCAAGGCGCGCGAGATGGAGACGCAGCGCGACGCGCTCATCGAGCAGCTGCGCAAGGACGTCAACAACGACGACATCACGTCGCAGCTGCTCGCGCGGAACACCGAGCCGCCCGAGGAGATCTTCAAGCAGGAGCTGGAGAAACATACGCCTAAGGTAGCGTACTAACTACCCTAAATTAGACATGCGGCTATCTTGGTAGATAAACTCACTTTTGCCAGGGATTGCAGAGATGCCGAAGATCGTGCGAAGTGCAGACGTAAAAGTAGGAAAGCGGACTCCGGGCTCTCGAAACTTGCTCGAATGATGATGCAGAGTTTACTTAGAATTCAGAGTCAATTCTGAAGAAGAGACCTGGCCCCTGATTACGTAACTCTGTTGCTAACAAATCTCGATTGAAACAATTGAAATTGTTGATTTTTGCGTTTACAGATATACAATTTGATAGTTACAGTCGCTAGTTTTTATTGCAATGGCAATTTGTCAGCGTCTGAATGACGTGAAAATTGAAGTGTGTTTAACAAATTTAATTGTTTCTACCGAGATTTGTTAGCAACAAAGTTACAAGATAAGGGGGCTGTAAAGGTCTCAAAACGTTGAGCATCGAATGCTAAAAGTAATAAACACCACGCGATTAAATCGAAAAATGAGTTTAATGGTCATGAAATCACAGAACTTATCTTGAAAATGTTGTTTGCAGGTGAAAATAATCGAACAGAATCTAGCAGCCCAAGAGAATATAATAAACAAGCTAACGTCTCTATACGCGTCCTACGCCGAGTCCAGGCGTTTGTTGACTGATGTCTTGAGGAAACGGGACGGACTTATCAATGGTGAGAGAAAACATGCATTAGCCTTTAGCAAGTTGAGTCAATTAACCAATGCCTAAACCTTCTATTTTTACACCAACTCAATTTCACGTACAATGGCCCAATCATGAGGCTAAGTGCGGAAAAGCCTGGTGAAACTAAACTACACCAACTCAACCAATGTGACATGTGGATAGTTTTTTAAGGTTCCGTACCCAAAGGGTAAAAACGGGACCCTATAACTGAGACTTCGCTGTAAGTAACCGTCTGTCTGTCATCAGGCTGTATCTCATGAACCGTAATAGCTAGACGGTTGAAATTATCACACATGATGTATTTCCGTTGCTGCTATAACAGTTAAAACATACAATCCCATACAACGTGACGGAATTTTTAGGGTTCCGTACCTAAAGGTAAAAACGGGACCCTATTACTGAGACTTCGCTGTCTGTCTGTCCGTCTGTCCGTCCGTCCGTCCGTCTGTCCGTCTGTCACCAGGCTGTATCTCATGAACCGTAATAGCTAGAAGGTTGAAATTTTCACAGAAGATGTATTTCGGTTGCCGCTACAACAACAAATACTAAACACAAAATAAAACAATTATTTAAAAGGGGCTCCCATACAACAAACGTGTTTCAAACATAACAAGGAGTCAGGACAGGAACAAGGACAGGAGTTGGTCATGGAATTCAAAATGGCTGCCCTATCTGTCAAATATACCAGTCTGCCTTCACTTACCAAAGAGTTTCTTTTATGTTTCAGATTTTCTTTGTGCCAAGGTTTTTTTTTTTTGAGTGATTCGGTCGTTTGATGGGAGTAAGAATCGAAGATAAATATTTCATATTTTCCTATAAAATTTAAAAATTGGTTGTTGTAAACCATTTTAGGGTTCCGTATCCAATTGTGATAGTGGTACGGAACCCTTTATGCGCGAGTGTCGCACTTGCCCCGTTTTTTCTATTTGGTCGACGGTGTAACATGCTTGCCTGGAAGAAACATATTCACTCTAGCCTTGGAAGACTCCGCACATACGCTAGAAGGGAACACGCACCCTTAATAGGTATGACGTTTGTTAGTACCTATCCCTCGTTGTCTTGTACTAAAATGAACAGGAAAAAGATGGAGTTTGTTTTAATGACGAAGAAAACAGACGGACCTTTTTTGTCGAACAACAAAATATTTCTCTTACTCTTATGCTACCACTGCAGGCGGACTATACTCAAATAACACCAAAAACTAAAGGATATAAACATTATCGTTTCAGCTCTAATAACCTCATACGATGCTTACGAAGAACTGCTGGGCAAGTCCCAGAAGGGGCTGGAGTTCTACAAGAAGTTGTCTCACAACGTGAACCAGCTGCTGGCGCGGCTCAAGAGCACCTGCCAGGTGCAGGAGGAGGAACGCGCGCAGCTGCTCGCTAAAAATACTAGCAAACGTGAGTGCTTTACACATTAAAAATAAATTTATTGTCTGAATCTATACTAATATTATAAAGAGGTAACGTTGGTAACGTGTATGTATATTGAGGGTAATCTCCGAAACTACTGGACCGATATCAAAATGTTTTTTTACCAATTGAAAGCTACATTATCAGGGAGGTATATAGGCTACTTTTGATTCCGATATTTCCACGGGATCGGAAATTACGCGGGTGAAACCGCGGGACGCAGCTAGTAGAAAATAAATGTATTGTCTGAATACATTTATTTTCTTTCTTTCATAAACTCAAAATATGTTTATTCATTTGGATATTCACAGATCATTTTGAAACGTCAGTAAATAAAGTCATAAGGAAGCATTGAGTTAATAAGTAGTAACTAGAGATGATGTCTCAAACAAACTTCATGTTCCTTTTAGTCTAAGAGCCCGTGACACTCGACCTAGTCTCATGAAATTACCGGATGAAATATATATAATTAGTTACATTATTAATGGGGGAACACGATATGGCTATGCTGCAATGGAAAAAACCTGGCGGCCATAGTTAAAAATTAAAATGAAAAAAGTTAAAAATATCGGTTTCTAGTACGATAAGATTCCCAAGATTCATTTGTTCCTCGACACAGGGGAGGAGTCGGAGTATACGATAAAGTTGTGCTGCAAGTCCTAATTACTGGCCTGGCTAAAACAGAACATTTTAAACAATCAACAACACGTAAAATTATTCGAAGGTGACCGTGGCACGAGAAAACAATCAGTACAAATCCGAAGGAACCAGGTGATTGCTGACAAAACTATATCGAAACGCCGAATGCAGTTGCGCAGAGAATGGCCTTAAAGCATGATTTATGCTAGACCGGGCCGTGTCCGAGCCAGGGCGGGGACGGGCTACTTTTGTATGAAGACATCTTTTGTTTTGCATGCGTCCGTGCTGTCTTCATACAAAAGTAGCCCATCCCCGCCCCGGCCCCGACACGGCCCGGTCTAGCATAAATCATGCTTAAATCGTTGCAGCAACCACTTTTGCCACTGTTTGGGAAATGCAGCAGTGGTTTTTCTTACACAGAAATTGATCATCTTTCGAATGAACTTTGATTTTTGAGGAGACCGATGGTACTAGATTCCTAGGTACGAGTCGTCACTTCTCATGCTGCAGCAACTCTGAAGGCCAGTATTTAGGACTTGCAGCACAACTTTATCGTATACTCCGACTCCTCCCCTGTGTCGAGGAACAAATGAATCTTGGGAATCTTATCGTACTAGAAACCGATATTTTTAACTTTTTTCATTTTAATTTTTAACTATGGCCGCCAGGTTTTTTGCATTGCAGCATAGCCATATCGTGTTCCCCCATTAATAATGTAACTAATTATATATATATTTCATCCGGTAATTTCATGAGACTAGGTTGAGTGTCACGGGCTCTTCTACTATTTTACACAAAATCAATAAAACAAGCAGCTACAGCGCTGACAATATTGTAACGTCTTTTGTGAAAATGAAAAATAATATCACTGGCAGCGCTTTTCCCTTCAGTAAATGACGCTTGTGACGTTTTAATCAAAAGCATCATAGAGTAATGTGTAACGTGCCAGATAGGACAATTCGATTAATCTATAAATCTATATAAGAAATTACCTAAACTATGAATTTGAATTTAAAAAAATCGTTGAGTATATGGATGTACGCGTGTGTGTCTGTTGCATATCTACGATAAAGCTACCGTCAATTTATACTTAAACACCCAACACTCCTTGCCCTGCGGTTTCACCTTCATTTCACTATTTTTTACTGACTTCAAAAAAAGAAGGAGGTTTTCAATATATTCACGCTGTGCTCTACTATATTATGTATATTATGTACGATTTCGATGATTTTTTTATAAGGTGAAAATCTCGAGTAGGCCACAAAAAAATTTGATGAAGATCTGATGAGAATCTTCGAAATGATGAGCAGAATATGACGACCTCGGTGGCGCGTCGTGCGAAAGCGCGACTGCAATGCAGGAGGTTGCGGGTTCGATTCCCGCCGGGTGCAAGTATTTATGCTTAAAAATAAATATTTGTGTCTGGTCTGGGTGTCCCTCTATGTATAATATGTATGTATTTACAAAAGAAAAATAAATATAAGTATTATATCCGTTGTCTAGTCACCGTAACACAAGCTTAGTCGCTTACCACGGGGCTAGATGGCCCATAGATAGATGGATGGATAGATGTGTTGTTCGGAGAAATTATTTATTTATTATTTATTTATTTATAGCATCCCAAATTGCAGTAAATTAATATTTTTGGACTTTTGAACTTTTGGAAATCAAATTGATGGAGCACCCTCTCATAAAAAAACTTCTCAATCAATTCAAAAACTTACTTCAAAAAAAATAGAAAATAACCTCTCTTACATACACTCGACTTTTATCTATTATGTAAGCTGTAGTCGGGCACTTTTACTGGGTAGATAAAAATGGTGTGTAGTTTAGCTGCCTGTCTTCAGCTTACACAACAGATTACTTTCTTAAGGTTATCAAATGTAATTTTTTCTTTTTTTTGAAGTTAGGTTTTGAATTTTTCAATTAAGTATATAAGGAATTAAGTTTCATGAAAAAATAATAACCATGGCGACATGGTAGGCGGAGTGGGGGGTGTTAGGCTTTATTTTTGTTACGGAATTTCTTGATTCGGTGGCCGGGCTCAAAGCCCGCGATAAAAGCTATATTGCATAGCTTAAAACAAATACTACGTAATAATAACCGATAGTCAAAACATAAGAGAAACCGCCGGCGATATCTAGTCGTCTGTGGTCAAAGGTGTCCCAAGAAAGTACTGTTACCATTTTCATATTGAACAAACATAGTGTCCGTTCTGTGGTAGGTTGATCTTTGATTATTTGTATACAATTTTATTTTTCAGTTTTTACGTATTTTTTAACATTTATTTCGTTTATTAACCGATAAAAGGTGATCCCGTGGTCTTTGTTTTGTAGTTTTTGAACTATTTTTCTAGGTTTTTATACGATATCCTGGGAATTAAATTATTTTTCTAATATGTGTGACCTCGTCCGCTGTTGAACTGTCACTGAACGTTTTGATGATAGTGTGGCTGCAGTTGCTTGGTTCAACAGTCTTCCTTCAGATGCCATATCTACTTTAGGTTGAGATCAATGTAAGGAAGCTATGTATGCGACAATAATCTTTACGTAACTAGCTAATCCGGCGAACTTTGTTCCGTCTTAGAGACAAAAAAACAAAAAGTTATCCGTCTCTTCCGGTCCTAAGCGCCGTTGCTTAACCCGCATGATAATGACAATGAAATTGCAGCTCCCACACCAACGCCGACCGCTTCACTTCCCGCCGCGACGATTCCCGAGCTGGCCAGTCCCACGGGCGCGGGCGGGGCGGCGGCGCCAAGGAAACTGAAGGATTACTTGCCGTACATGAAGGCTAGGAGCAGAGGCGTCACACCGCCAGGTACTTGCCGATACTTTATAGTTCATTTCACTAGCGTTTGTCCTGATCCCGTGAAAATATCGGGATCAAAAGTAGCCTATAGCCCTCCTCAATAAATGGACTATCCAACACTGAAAGATTTATTCAAATTAGACCAGCAGTTCCTGAGATTAGCGCGTTTAAACAAACAAACTCCTCAGCTTTATAATAATAGATAAAAGATAATAGATTCTACGTAATTACTTGTCTTAGTAATGTGTCTGGTACATTTTGTTGACGTCTAAAATCATTACTATAAGCGAGACAGGGCATTGCTTAGCCAATGTTGTCACTCAGATTACAGATCCGTCTATAAATACGGGTATTACTAATTCAATACGACTGTCCATTTCAAGTTATCTTGATTTTAGTTACATTTTAACGGGTCTTAAGAGGAAAAGATACCTACTCGTTCTCCATACAAACGTAGTCGACTGTTTTCTCCCTAGATAAAGATATATGAGCAAAGGTGTTTATGCCATTAAATCTAGATCTGCCATGACCATATTGACCATGCCCCTACGTTTTTTTTTTCATAATAATAAATAGGTATTGTGTAGACTATGTGATGAATGATGATTGACGAATCTTTGCTTATTTCAGTGCAAATGGAACCTATTCTCTCGGATCCATACTATCCTGAGGCGATATATCCCACGTCTATAAGGCCTGCTCCCGTTGGATCTGAAGGTAAACTAGATACATTTGTAGCATGTGTATTTTATTAACCTAAGGCTGATATTATATACTCGACCGCCAAAGTCTTGACGGATTAAGGTTGATGAACTTTGTGTGACTGCTTAAAGTCGAAATATTAAAGGAAAAATACTTCCGCAAAAACACAACGCACGATAGACACAGGGCGAGATTCGATCCAACAACGCAGCTTTACTCAATCCGGGAGTACTGACTACCAATTAGTCACCATCTAACATAGCAGCGGCAGCGGTAAAGTCGTTTTGTTCACATGTGTAATAAAATAAAATAATAGACTCTTCTTCAAATAAACTTCACTATTAGTAACAGATTATTAGCCACCTATAAATATCGCCATATTATAATCTGCGCGCGATGAGAATGGGATGAACCCTTAATCTTATCAAACCAAAAAAAGTGACAACGCTTAAGCAAGATTAAACACTAATTTGCCTAAGCTACGGCTGGCCGGCGTACCAAACGCGTCTCAGTTCCAAAAGGTCGTATCCCATTCTCATTGCGCGCGTATATAACTAACATACTAAAATACTAACTAACAAATGCCTTAAAGTAAGTACCTATATCAATTGTTACAGCGGATCCACAAATGCAATTACCAGACGGTGTCGTTCCACAATTACAGGGACAAATCAACCCCTACGATCGCTATGCGACCCCTTACATGATACCCGAAACTGAACCTTATTCCGTACACAGTAACTATGCCTTTCCCGCGACGAGCAAACAAGAGGACAACTACGGGTATCAAACTCCGTACACTCCGGCTCAGTACGCATCTCAAGTACCGGATAATTCTCAACAAATTTATTCCAATCCTTATTATTCAGCTACACATAACAACTCGACACTTGTAACTGATTCTCCAATTCCTACATATCCAAATCAGCCTAATACAAGTCAATATTCGAACACTCCTACGAACATGAGTCAACCAAATGCAAACATGAGTCAACCGAATGCAAACATGGGTCAACCAAATGCAAACATGGGTCAACCAAATGCAAACATGATTCAACCAAATGCAAACATGATGCAACCAAATGCAAACCCTAACCCGTATGCACACGATCCCTATTCACAAAATACGGCAAGCACTGCAACTCCGATACCTGAGATCGCATCTTCAATGTATAACCAGAAGGATCTAAACACCAGTTTTTCGCAAATGCAAGTGACGACCCCTAAACCGGAGCCGCCAAACTTTGGAAACGACTACACTCACACGTATTTTAGCGTCCAGTACCCACAAGCCAATACTCCTAACTCGGCTACCTACAGTTACTCTAACAATTCTGCAACGAATATGGTGCCTTCTCAAACACCATCAGATTACAATTATATAAATTACCCGTACAGCACTGACGTTCAATTTGCTCAGACCAGCTCCTCTCATCCTACATACAGTACGCCAGATTCCCAATACTACGCCACAAATTCCTACGCCAACACATCGCAAGCATATCCTGTTTATACGAACGCAGACAGCGGAGTTACCTCAACTTCGAATATGAGTAACATAAGCGCTTCAGCTACTTCCCAACCTTACACATTCCCTGAAGCTGAACAGAGCTATGTAAATCCATCTCTGGCGCACATTGATGCTTTTGATAAACCGATCAAATCGCACACAAAAGGCGAGGCTTTATCTACGTTCCAGCCTACATATCCTGTGTATGATAGTACCGTACCAAACGTACCAAGTTCCCAAATCCAAGCAGCCAATGATCAAAACTACCAGAACTCTCAAACTAATACGTTCGGATACAATGACCAGTCAAACGTTATCTATCAGGGATATCAGAACCATCCCGGGTCTACACTCAACTCTACAACCGGAGCTTACGAATACGCATACGGCTCTCAGAACTCCTTTTCGAGCCAAATGAACGTAAACCCTCAGGGGACGTCACAAGATCCAAATTGGCAAGCGCAAGGTGTTTACACTAGTGCTGGGAATAGCGAAATGACGCAATCGACTTCTGAAGCCCCTCAACAAGTGGACCCAACAGGCAACAACCAGATATATAACAATACGCCATACGGCTACATTACAAACTCTAATCAGTCTACGCAAATGGTCCCACAAACGCAACCGACATCGACAAACTACGGGTCCAATACAAACCAATCGACTATGCAGTCGGGACAAGGCCTCGACACAAGCGTCACCTACGCTAGCAACCAAGGTAATTCATTGATATAATCCATACAAACCTGTTTTATACTTGCTTATTTATACAATAAACGACTATGAAATACATAATATCTTTTATTGTTTTATTCCTTTTCAGTTTCATCGCCTAAAGGGGACGTACCGCAACCAAGTTTCGATCAGAATGTTGGGTACAATCAGAATTCGAATTATGTTCAACCTAGCTATGAGCAAAATGTAAATCAGGGTGTGGTAAACCAGCCAACTAATACCCAAAATACTCACGAGCCAACCAACTCAACTATACCAGAACCAACCAATTCTACTATACCAGAACAAGAGACAACTTATCAAAATGCCCCTAGCTCACAAGAAATACCACCCCCTAACCCAGTAACCGAAGCCCCAGTACAGGAATCCAAATCGGAACAATCTGTGTATGATCTTCTATCCGATATTGACTTTAGCGTTGAACAGACACCTCTAATGCCACAGATAAAAGTCCCACAAATATCAGAGAGTGCCATTAAGAAACCCATAATAATCCAAAGAGAGGAACCGATCAAACCAGTGCCAAAAGAAGAGGTTATTGAACGACCGGCTAAAAGAGATCTCTTCTCTGATCCAAGTTTGTTGAACAAGTTTACTCAAGAAGTGAAGAATTTACAGAAACTGACTGATTCGTTGATAAATAAGACTGCCGGTGGAATCACCGTTCTAGATGCTAAGTGGAAAACATTCCAAGATGTTCAGGTACGTCGATTAGATAAATACTACAAAAAACTTAAGTACAACTAATTAGGTGCAATGGGCGGCCTAGTCGCTAGAATCGATCTCTTCCAGGCAACCTTTGAATGGAATAACTGTTGGTATTTTACTTCGTCTTTTATATATCTATCCTACTTTACCAAAAATAGGACATTTTAATCTAGAAATATATGGAAAGTAGTGTCAATAGATTTGTTTTTGGAAAAATTTTATCCGTTCTCGATATGTAATGTAATTCCTTTTCAGAATAAAGAGAACATGACTAGATCTAAGACAGTTGCAATGCAGCACACAAGCGGCAACATTGTGACTGAAGTAGTGCCTTTTGATGACACAAGACTTACACTCAAGTCTGATCCGGACAAATATATAAACGCCTCATATTATAAGGTAAAAACGACCATTTCTACATTGAATCACTTACAACATTTGACCAGATTTTAAAAAGTTAGAAGTCAGTTAGTTAAATATTTCTTAATTTGTTTTTATTGCTCAAGGCTATAACAAACCAGGGATGAATACCATTCATTATTTTCACCGGGGCAGGAATTTGCGCTGTCTAGTTAGTATAGACGTTGGACGCCGCAAGTGAAAATTTTTGAATGGGTATTTTTCCATAAACAATAAGAACCACCCTTGGGTCTTTTTGCTTATTGTCCTTTGAGGCCGTTAAAAATGACCTATATTGATAGAGTTTTGTCTTCTTGTTCCAGCAATTAGCACCATGGTGCATTCCACTAGTGATATCTAAAAACCCATCGGATGATGAATATGGAATATTCTGGAAGGCTGTGTTGGAGAACAAAATTAGTTGCATTGTTTGTCTTCTCAGTGAGATTGAGGTAAGGATCTTATAACAATTCATCATTCAAAATATCGTACGTCTTCTCAATCACTCTTTTTTTTCTTCTGAGCGATGTTCCCGGTTGAATTCCTCTCGGGAGCCCGGGGTCCGCTGAGACCCCAAATTTATTGGAGTTAGCACAGTAGGTAACTCACTTTTAACCACAGCTACTGCAAATAGATTTGGCAATGTTTTTACGGCCGGAACTTGTCAAATAATCCTTATAAGCTATACACAGTATATTTAATAGACCAGAAACTGACCATTAATCTTCTGGGTGGTAAAAAGTTTTTAAACAATATTTCAAATACCCTGACGTCATTTCATTAAATCATTAGGTTGTCGATAGTGTACCTAATACACCAGAAACAGATGGATAATCTGGCAGATGGTAAATAACCGCGCTGATTTTAGAATTTAATCTCATTTCTCGGTTTTAATGGCGTGGTGTTTATTACTTTTTGCATTATTTCATACACTGCTCAAAGTTTCGAGACCTTTCAGTAAGAGTAGTTCACATAGACTTCTTTTTCGTTTTTTCCTACAGTTGCAAGGGCAATCGTACTGGCCCACGGCCAAAGGGCAGACGCTCGCGTGTGACGACATCCGAGTGACCCTCGAGGAGGTGACGTGCACCGTACACTGGACGGAGCGGAGACTGACCGTGGCCGGCGGGACCACTGTATTGGGCGTCTCACATTATCAGATCAACGTCTTTCCGGCCAAGTACGTTTATGTTATTTAACTAGCTGTTTCTGCGAGCTTTGTTCCGCCTTAGAGGAAAAAAAAATCTATGACCTTCTCCACAATGGACTGACTCCATTGTGAACGATTGGTGAGCGGCTTCATTGCTCCGGTACCAGTCTGGACAATCTGGTAGTGCCATTTTGGCACGTGAAAGCTCTCCTTATATAGAACCGAACTAGCGTTTGGGGACACAATCTTCTTAAACTCCATTTCAACAAAATTGCTCCTGGGAGTGGCCTGACGGTACGGCGGACCCCTCCATTTATACCCAAAGTGGTCATAGTTAAGGACGCTATAACATATATAAATAGTTTTAGTTGTCCGGGGTCCCATGTCAGTCCATTGTAAAGGAGTCATTGTAAATGGCCGCTATTTACAATAAATAGCTGCCATTGACATCCATCGCCGCCATCGACTAAACTGTTTTTGTATCTGTATAATACTTGACACCGGCTACTTGTGACCATAATCAGTTTACAACCGATATGTAATAAATAATAAATCCTCCTTAATTCCCAGGATCGTGTGCTCACCCCTAGTACTGTTAGTGGACAAGATGCTATCACAAACGTACGACAACCGTCTTAGCAACCAACTCAGCGGCGCGTGGATACACGACGGCTCTGGAGCCGGGCGGAGTGCTGTCGTCTCGCTCCTCACTGCGCTCGTGTGCCAGGTGCGAGCGGGACAGCACGACCTATGCGGTTAGTTTATTGTCTAAGACTTCTTTAGCAGCCAGATCCTCCTTAGATGATGTACTGTTAGTGGACAAGATCCTATCACAAACGTACGACAACCGCCTCAGCAACCAACTCAGCGGCGCGTGGATACACGACGGCTCTGGAGCCGGGCGGAGTGCTGTCGTCTCGCTCCTCACTGCGCTCGTGTGCCAGGTGCGAGCGGGACAGCACGACCTATGCGGTTAGTTTATTGTCTAAGACTTCTTAACCAGGCAGATCCTCATTAGACGAAGACGTTGGACTAACCAAAAGGTAAAAAGTAAAAACAAGACCCTTTTACTAAGACTCCACTGTTCTTCTATTTGTCTGTCTGTCACCAGGCTGTATCTCTTTGACCGTGATAGCTAGACAGTTGAAATTTTCAGAGATTATGTATTTTGGTGGCCGCTTTAAAAACAACTAGTATAACACTTCGAAATCCATAGTGAAACTTCCAAAAAAATGGTTAAAATGGAGCTGAGGCATAGTTATGAAATTTTAGATGTTTAGATGATGTATGTAAGCTATAACGTGTTTTGTTTACGTTTTTCTGACTACTCACCTTCTAAACTGTACTACTAATTAAATAAATATTGGTTTTATTGCTTAATTGCTAGTTGACGAGTAGTCGGCATAATTTGTCGACTAGTCGGTTAAACTGCCGACTAGTCGGCCCATCTCTAAGGTCATCAATGGTGCCAACAACCAAAAAACGTTTTAAAACACGTCAGTTTCATTGCGTATTTCCCTACATACTGTTTTTTTTTCTAGAAAGTTCTTCAAATAAATAGTATTTATCTATTTCAGGTATGCTAGAGTCAGGTTGTACGACTCTATGTAAGCACAGAAGCAACGTGTTAGAAGACATTAAATATCTGACAGATGCTTACAGAACTGCTCTGTTTTACGTACAAGGCGTTCTTTGTTCCGGTAAGTTACATATTGAAGCTACTATTGCATTTTTTATGCATATTTATTACTAGCGCGTCCCGCGGTTTTACCCGCATAAGTCCCTTATCCCGTAAGAATTTTTAAAAATATTTTCTTATCGGATGCATTACATAAAGGACTCACTTTCCAGTTTTCAGCTCTCTATTATTAGCGGTTTAGGCTATGCGTTAATAGATCAATTAGTCAGTTTGTCACCCGCAAGACGAAGCATTTTATAGATATAGATTTATAAAATATACGCGTTTATAAAATTAAATGTACGGTCATATCTAGATACTAATATTATAAAATAGAAAGATTTGTTTGTTTGTAACGAATAGGCCCCGAAACTACTGGATCGATGTCATCAATACTTTCACTAATAGAAAGCTACATTATCGAGGATCCCGATATTCCCACGGTATCGGGTATAACGCTGGCGAAATCCCGGAGTAGTATTATATTTTATTTTATTTATAAGTAACTACGCTTACAGTATGGGGTGACCACTGACCAGGCAATTGTAAATGTGTTAATGTCCTAATTTGGGTCGGTGGGTGAAAAAAAGACGATTCGGAAATTGTTACAACACCGTTCAAAAAAAACGAATAACCTGTAGGCCTACCGCGCAAGTTCAAGCCGACTGTTTAGTATTGGCATATAGGGGACAGTCTACCTACTCTTTTCTCCATATAAACTTTACAAACGTAGTCGACTGTTTCCTTTCTGGATAAAGATATTAGAAAAAATATTGTTTATGCCATAAGTCTTATATCAGTCATGCATTACCATGCCCCTACGTTTTGATTTATATCATTTTTAAATTTTTCCAATTTTATTTCGATTCTAATTATAAAATGAAAAAAAAAAAAACAAAACGTAGGGGTATGGTCATGGTAGATATAGGTTTAATGGCATAAACATATTTGCTATAATGTCTTTATCCAGGGAGGAAACAGTCGACTACGTTTGTATGGAGAAAGAGTAGGTAGACTGTCCTCTTAAAACAGTCAAGTAAACCGACTATTATTTATTTCTATAGGTACAACGATGTTCAACGGAGAAGCAATATCAGGAGCTACAGGCGCGTCTGTTCTCCCACCCGCGCCCGCTTCCACCTCCGCGCCCGCGCTCGCTCCCGCCTCAATCCTGACGTCAAAGCAGAAGTTCTCGCGGGAATCTTTCGAAGAAATGAAACAATCCCCTGGACTGACAAGTGGGGATATGAAGGACCCCCTCAACTTCTTAGATCCACTTTGGAGTTTAAAAAAGAAATAGATTAGGCTTCATGAATTTGTTCAAGACATCTGTTAAGATACTAAAAAACTTCGTTTTTGGATAATATACGCATATTTAAAAGACAAAACATGAAATGAATTGCTAGAAACAAAATATTATTATGCTTGCAGTTTAGATAAGCTAGGCCCAATTAAATAAAAGTTAATCAAAATGGCTGATTAAATAAAATTTAGAAATTTGTAGTCTTAGTACGAAACGACATTTAATTTGATGAGAGTCCCACTTGTTAAACGTTCGACGGCAGATATCAGCTTAAGATTTCCATCTACACCAATATAAAAAGGATATATTTGAATTGCGTGTGCGTGTGTATGTACACACATACCACACACGCGCAAAAATACAAATCTGTGTCTGTATGTTTGTAATGAATAAACTCAAAAACTACTGGTACGATTTCCAAAATTATTTCACCAAAAGAAAGCTGCATTACCTTTGATCTTGATATTTCCACGGGATCGGGACGCAGCTAGTCAGAGATATGCGATGTGTAGCTACGGATGTGTTTGTTAAGAAACAATAGAATCTCTCCTTGTACCAAGCCTCGCTCCGCTAAGCCTTTACCATCTGCCGTCGAACTGTTAATTTATGGGGCTATTTAGAAATTAATTGGTTTAAAATAGATTTATTTTAAAGGAAAAATACTTCTGCAAAAACACAACGCACGATCGATGGAGAGCGGTTTTTTCCCGCTTTAAATGTTTATTTAAAAGCCCAGTGCAGGTTTAAGCACTTAAAATAAAAAAATATGTATAATTTTAAAATAGTTGGCTACGTACCCCTAAGTTACACTGTAACGTTAATAGTTTGACCTTGTGCACAGAGCGTCCGCTCCGTCTGTTCCTTGCCGTGCCGGTCTTGGCTAGTCCGGCGGCTCGGCGGCAATTTTGCGTTGGTACATGCCCAAACTGTTAACGTTACATTGCACCTATTTACGTACTAACTTATGGTAGGGGTACTGATATTTGACTGAAGTATTGATGATTTAATTTATTAGATGTTAGAAATTATTATTACAGGTCTAGTAGGCCTCAGAAATATTGAGAAAAACAACGCGTAATGAATGAATGAACAAAATATTCAGATTTTGAAAATTCCCTTAAGATTTGAAAAATGTTTTTATTTTTCATAATACTCACCGAAAACGACGCTAAAAGCCTACTCGGTGAATATGAATATTCGTACTCGTTGCATCACTATATTACAATTTTTCACTCGCTGCACACCGTGCATAAATCATACTAAGGGTAGAGCGGTGAGCATGTTATATTATCGATAAGACTTATAGATAGCAGTAACGCATTGCAGCACTGAGCCCGCCCATAAGACTTATAAGTCGGAGGGAGAGCTAAATACTCTGCACCGCTCCCACGTTCAACGACTCTGTGTGCAACAAGTGACCAACTGTAATATAGTATTTACTACATATACCTACTTTATAATGCATGTACACGTTTTTATATTGACTGTACGAAGTTATCAAGGTCACATTAGTTATTAATAATTATGTTTATTTACCATAAAAATATATTTAATATGTAAAACTAGATTAGTCTTATATTATTATTATAATTTATTCGTAAAATATAACTTATGATATCACTTATTATTATTAATTAGACACAGTATTGATATTTTAGTTTTTATTTATCATAATTATAAACGTTTTTTATAGTAATTCTCGTTTTATTTATAGACTAGCTGGTACCCGCGACTTCGTCGGCGTAGAATTATTACATAGTCCTTTTTTCGATAAGCTAATCTCTAAAAATAGATAAATGTAAGTAAGTATAGCTTTTTCTTCTCTTTTCGCGATGTTTTATTGAAATTAAGACATTTTTCGGTTTTAATCGCGTGGTGTTTATTACTTTTAGCATTGTTTCAACGCTCAACGTTTCGAGACCTTTACAGATCCCTTCTTCAGGATTGACTGAGATGTGATTTGTCATTCTAATGTATTAAGTAAGTAAGTAGGTACCTAGTAGTAGTAGTTTTATTGTAAGTCAGTAGGTACCTCATAATGTAAAGATATTTTTTTTGTAAGTAACTGAAAACTAATCGACTTAATTTTGATGAAGCTTAGTAATTTGTAAAACCAACATAAATTATTAACATTGAATCATTGAGAGTCACATCAATTACGCATTTATGTTAATACATTTTTGTAGACTATATTTTTCGTTTTACCTTCTCTAGTAAAAATATGAAGGTTTTGTGGGCTCGAGACTTCGTGAGCATGCTACGTAAAGTTGCCCGTGAGAAAAACAGTTTTTTTCCAAATGTACACCTGCTACTTTCAGAGTTCGTCATTGCGAATGCTGCTTTTAGGGGAAACTGAACTCTTTTGAATTGAAATGGCAAATCAGTCGGGATTATCGGAATATGGGGAATTAACACTTCTTCTCCCTTTGCCGTTCCCGTCAAAATTATTGCTCTCACAATATTACGCCCTAGTTGTGTGATCTGTAGCCTCGTGCCATTACACATTCTTGGTGCGTCAAGATTGCGCATCAACAGAACCGGGACTCCAACGTTAAGTCTCAACTTATGGGAAGGTACACCTGACAATTCTAAGGAATTAAGAAATTCGACAGGGTATGATGTGACTTGCTCAGTCTCCATAACATTGTCTACAGACAGATACTCGACAACATCACCGGCCACATGTGACATGATTTGTTCGTTGATCTGTCCCACTATTTCATTTTGTCGGTGCTAAAATTGCCCTTTCACAAAGCCATTCTCTGTTCCTCATATTTGTTTCCAGATCAGGATAGACGTTGACTTTTAAATCATCTATATTGCAGACAGTATTGCAGAATTCACGGTTCAGTGTAATCATATCGTCACTATTTTTTTGCCATACGGTCTTCTCCGATTTTCAGAAGAGCAGCTGCATATTGCCCCATTTCTGTATCACTGTGTAATTGTACTCGCATATTTGTAGTCAAGCAAATTTTTCTTACATGCACCCATAATAGGTGATCAAACGAACTTACCAAGTGAAGTTCGATCATTATAATATGAGTTGGTTAATTCGAAGATATATTATGTTTAACTAGTAGTCCCCTTGACATACAGGCAATGACGTACGTATTTTTAGAGAAAATTTAAAAAGTAACAGTTTTACTTCTACCTATCCTCACTCCTGCCGCTCTTACCTCATTCTGTTTAGAGTTTGAAGCAAAACTTCAAGAAGATATTAACTGGGTTTTTGTATAAATAACAACCGTTATAAGGGTGAGGCGGGTGGTTATATATCTTCGAATTAACCAACTCATATTATAATGATCGAACTTCACTTGGTAAGTTCGTTTGATCACCTATAATATAGCGTTGGTTAATTCTCAATATATTATGTTTAACTAGTAGATATTCAGAGTGGTAATAAGTTTTGCTTTCCATGTAGGTCTTAGACATTTGAAATGAAATAATCTAAGTTGAGTATCGAACATAGATATTTATTTCCCGTCTCTAGTCATCTAATATACTAGCCCTTACTTGACCATTGGCGAGTAAGAATTTGAAGGTAAAGACCGTGAGTTTAAGATTTAAGGAAATGAATCTCTAAAATAATAATCAAGAATCATTAATGTTAACAAAATAATGTTATTCTACTCTTTAGACGTCACGTCGGCGCAGAGCCGGTATTAGCGGTCCCGCGTTCCGGGATTGGTGTTTTGATTATTTCGTTAATTATGGTGAAATGTGCACCATACTTATCTTAAATAGAAAAATTAAAGTTTTTACTTAGCAGTGCACTGGGCTAGATGACTGTTTGATAGGTTAATTTTATTCAATTTTGTTCCAAAGGTAATTTTGAATTATGAACGATTTATAGTTGTGTATTCACATCGTTATTGTGACGTGCGTGCCTTACATCATGGTACAAAGATGTCGCATTATGTATGGAGCAGTTCGTGACTCAAGTATAGGTCTTTTTCGGTTTTCCAAATGTGTTGATTTCTACTTGATTAGTTAGTATTTGTGAAGTATCGCCAGATAGTCAAACATTCTGTATCAGGGTTAATTTTATTTGATTCAGGATTTCGACAAATTGTTTTTATTCTTGATATAAAAATCGATTACCCGGCTAATACTGCTGGTCCTGCACCGTTGCCTAATGCGCCTATTTAAGTGGCACGTGTGAATTGTTTACCACTAATTCTATTTACGTATGTTATACAGTACCGTGGTTTTTATATTGAACCAAATGTTAACGTTATTTATAACTTTGGCAAGATATTTTTAACTGTATACTAAAAATAGCCAAAAGCTACAGGTAATAAAACGGTGAAATTCCTTAATAAAACATAAATGAATGGAACCACTTGAGTATGTTTACCTGTTGTGGTATAAAGCCATGCCTGAGTGTAGGGTGGCTTGGTGGGAGTATACGGAGGAAACCAATTGAATTGTTCGTGTAATGTACAACGCCATATTTGAGGCGATTTGTCGATGATAGCTAAGCTTGAATCAGATCGGATTGGTAAAGATAAATTTAATTTACTGTTTCTATATGAGATGTGTTTGCACCGGGATTCGATGATTATTTTACTCCCAGGGTTTACTAGCACGGTATATAATATATGTAAATGTTTTTTCCTTCTATTGCAGTGAGGGCAATTGAAATTGAGATTGTTGCAATTGAATCTTAAAGCACTAATTTCTAATTTTTCGTCTAATCTTAAGCATTTCCACTGGTTAAGAGCTTCGTTAGCGTTCTGTGCCTAATTCTCGTTTGTGAATTTTTACCTAATAATGAATATCCAGTGCGAATAAATTGAGCGTATAACAATTTTCAGGAAATATTAACTTTGTCACAATCTTATTGTACAAAATGGAGTTGAAATTTCGTTTCAGCTATTAAAAGATATTATTTTGTTACAATATGGTTCAAATAGTTATATTTGGAATATTTAAGGGCTTGTTCGAAATGAGGCCATATTCAACAATGAGTTGTTAAAGGTTTTCTAATTACCAAAGGTATGATCGGTATTCAGCTAAAGCTGCCACTTTATTATATTCATATAATTATTATATAATCTGTGATTCGCAGACTAAGTGAGCTACTGTCATAGGCAGTATGACGTAACTGATTTTTACCTATATTGAAACGGTGTAATTATGTACAGATATATATTTTATTTATAAAAAATGTTGCGGAACAATTGCCAAGTCAAACGGTAGGGTCGTCAGGAGACGAAGTATTTTCCCTGTACTTCCCGCTCCCCCCCTTGTTTTGACGGGCGCGTAAATGTTTTTCTGTGGTTGCAGCGTGCAGATTGAGTGCCCGTCATAATATCCTAAGTTTTACTTTAACTAAATACTGGGTAAGGTTGGCCATCCAGAGATGTCTCCAGTCTCTTATAGAGGATGCCGCGTGGGAACGACCTTGATTTAAAACTGTAATTGTGTTTTGTTTAGTATTTAGTTATTTTATTTTTGTTAGTTATAGTTATCTATAATTACCTAAATGTATTTTGTTTTTTAAGTTAAAAAGATTTTTCTTTGTCTTATGACATTTTTCGTCTATGGCGGAACTCTAGTATTATATGTTATCCGAAAACTATTTCGTCCTTTTCGGTGTCGAGTGAGGATGTCCTCAGCCTTCAAGTACACCAAAGTCAATCACAGCAATTGTTCGTCTAAGCATGTAGAACAAAGCAGAAGCCCCTTTCAATTTGATCGACCTCGCCAGGGCACATGATGTATTGGCGTAGGTCGGTTAATAAACAACAACTAAGTTACTCATAACTTTCGATTCTAAGGTCAGATTAAAGTTAGTTTTCATTCTGCAGATGCAACTGGCTAGGCTAGTTCTTCCTTATAGCAGCCGAGTCGGGTCTGCGTAAGGTTCCGTTATTGGCATTTAAAAATTATCGAGTTTGTTTTTTGGATTATATAATCATGTAACCTACCTGAAACACCATAAGCAACACTCTGTTTACTGTATGTAAACATTGTAATAATTTTATTGTGGGCGTGGTTACAATAAACAAATAAAAGCCATATATGTATATATATTTATATATTTTGTGTAGGGTTCGTTCAACAAAACAAACACGTCCCAATTTACCAATAAGTTGGTATACCTGTGAAAACATTCTACTGGAATAAAGTATTTAAGTGTTGGATCAGTTATTCATGTCAAAACACGTAAAAAAAAATACTTTCGAGATTTCTTACAGTTTACTTGTATATAAGTGTTTTATGGTAAACTATTGTAAGGGTAATTGTATTTAGGTAGAAATAACATTACTTAGGAAAGAAGAGTTACCTCACGTATGTGTGACTCGCAGTCATAGGTACATAACAATATTTACAGGTACATATACTCAAAAACCAATGTGGCGTAGGAGCCACCTCTTCACCACCAGGAACTAAGTCAACATCGGAGTTGGTTTCGGGCGTTGCTTCGCCTATAGCAAGCGTGTTGGATGTCATTGTTTTTTACCATGTACAATATTTTTTCCGATCTGGCTGTCATAATAATGGACTAGTTTGCCATTCCGAGGATATTTGTGATATTATTGTGTATCTAGGTAAAATTACCTAGAAGGTAACTAGCTGTTTGCTTCTATTTATGAATGACTCCTATTCAAGCGTAACAAATATAAAAAAATATTTAGGAATTAATTTTTATTAGGTACCTCAAGGTACCACGCGTGTAGGTATAAATACCCAAAAGTTAACTCGCAGTTAACTACTGTATGGGTGGCTCGCAGTCAAACATAACAAATATTTAGGAATAAATCACTTATTAGGTGCCGAAAGGTACCGTGTGTAGGTGTAAAACACCAGGAAGATAACTCGCAGTTAACTTCCGTATGAGTGACTTGCAGTCAAACATACCGATGATGTACATGTACAATTAGGAATAAATTCCTTATTCGGTGCCGAAAGGTACCGTTTGTGGGTGTAAAACACCTGGAAGATAACCCGCAGTTAACTTCCGTATGAGTGACCCGCAGTCAAACATACCGATGATGTACATGTACAATTAGGAATAAATTCCTTATTCGGTGCCGAAAGGTACCGTTTGTGGGTGTAAAACACCTGGAAGATAACCCGCAGTTAACTTCCGTATGAGTGACCCGCAGTCAAACATACCGATGATGTACATGTACAATTAGGAATAAATTCCTTATTCGGTGGCGAAAGGTACCATGTGTATAGGTATAAAATACCTATAAGATAACTCGCAGTTAACTTCTGTAAGCGTGACTAGCAGTCAAACATTAAAAGAGATATTGAAAAAACAGTTTTACATTTTACTATTTAAAATAATTGAATTTAGTTCGCCACGCTCCCGGATGGAATAGGAACTAGCCGAAACCCGACGGGTTTCGAGCAACAGCTAGTAATAAACAGGGACATTGTCAGATGCCCTGGAAGGTAAGTCGCATTTTCTTCTGGACAAATGACTTGTTGCCAGACTGACCGGCTACATGCCTGTTGTGTTATGTATTTGGTATTTTACAAGGTTGATAAGGACCTAGTGAATAGGTAAAATTATGTGAAAGTTAACTCGTGGTTAAGTTTCGTATGAGTGCCTTGCACTCGAACATAACAGGCACATAGGTATTTCATTTAAACAAGGTTGGTAATTGCATATTGAGTAGGTAGAATTACCTCTTAGATAACGCATAACGCTCGTACGAGTTGTGTTTAAACGTTAAATTTGAATTAAGTATTTTTGAGGGTAGTTGCATAATGTAAATTGATTCCAGAGAATTGGTTGTTGGATTCGATAAATTGATATTTAGATGATGAGATTTTTGAAGGGCTTAATTGCATACGGAAATTTTCGAAAATAAATTTCAGACCACAAATATGAATATTTGTGGAACGATTTTAAAATGCAACTACCAACGAACAAAAATTTCAAAAGAGCGTTACTTTGCAATAGTGAACGTTTAACTTTTATTGATATTAAATGTTATAAATTACTCACATTTTTCTTCTTCTTTTTTCGTTTTTTACAAGACAACGTGGTAACGTCTTGTCACTGCCACGTACGAAAAAGGAATGAGGTAAGAGCGGCAGGAGTGAGGATAGGTAGAAGTAAAACTGTTACTTTTTAAATTTTCTCTAAAAATACGTACGTCATTGCCTGTATGTCAAGGGGACTACTAGTTAAACATAATATATTGAGAATTAACCAACGCTATATTATGGAGACAGACGCCTTCAAACATGCATTTATTTCATCTGCCGGCGTAAATCGGTTCAGGTATACGATCTAAGTCCCGATCCCGCGGGATTTACGGGATTAAAAGTAGCCTCTGTCCTTCTCCGAGGTCCCATCTAAGGTTGCCTGGAAGAAATCGCTTTCAGCGATAAGGCCGCCCATTTGTGCAACTTATTTTTAAGCTTGTTTAGTATTTACTTTTGTATGTGTTTTTTTTTCTCTGTTTATGTTGTGCAAATAAAGATTTCTATCTATCTATCTATCTCAGTGCCAAAATTTATCAAAATCGGTTCAGGTATACGACCTAAGTCCCGATCCCGCGGGATTTACGGGTTCAAATTAGCCTATGTCCTTCTCCGAGGTCCTATACCAAAATTTATCAAAATCGGTTCAGGTATACGACCTAAGTCCCGATCCCGCGGGATTTAAGGGATCAAAAGTAGCCTGTCCTTCTCCGGGGTCCCATCTATCTCTATACCAAAATTTATCAAAATCGGTTCAGGTATACGACCTAAGTCCCGATCCCGCGGGATTTAAGGGATCAAAAGTAGCCTATGTCCTTCTCCGAGGTCCCATCTATCTCTATACCAAAATTTATCTAAATCGGTTCAGGTATACGACCATAGTCCCGATCCCGCGGGATTTACGGGATCAAAAGTAGCCTATGTCCTTCTCCGAGATCCCATCTATCTCTATACCAAAATTTATCAAAATCGGTTCAGGTATACGACCTAAGTCCTGATCCCGCGGGATTTACGGGATCAAAAGTAGCCTATTTCCTTCTTCGAGGTCCCATCTAATATACTAAAATTTATCAAAATCGGTTCAGCGGCTTAGGCGTGAAAGCGTAACAGACAGACAGACAGAGTTACTTTCGCATTTATAATATTAGTAAGGATTTAGGTATGTATCTTTCTTTACTAATATTATAAAGTGGAAAGATTTTATTTGTTTGTTAGTAACGAATAGGCTCCGAAACTACTGGACCCATTTCAAAAATTCTTTCACCAATAGAAAGCTACATTACTTTTGATCCCGATATTCCCACAGGATCAGGACTTACGCGGGTGATACCGCGGAACAAAGCTAGTATTTTATACAATGAGCGGCGGGGTAAATATGAAAGTTATGTGTAACGCATATTGGACTAAAGTGGTGCAATTTTTTTGCGATACCTATTTAGAAATTCGACTCCAAGGATTTTTTAATTGTTATTGTGTATAGGCCGCATATGTGAGTACTTAACTACATAGTAAGTGCAAGAACAAGTAGGCTAAGATGTACCTAGCATGGACGATTTTTCACCTGGAATCGTCCAGGTGAAAAATCGTTCAATACCTGACAATTCACGTATTAAAATTGTCCAAAATTTCATTTCAATATCATTGCCTAATCATTGCAGTGAAACTTCAATTTCAGATTTGGCGGCAGATACGGGGGTGTCTGTCGCTGTTTTACGTGCCCGAGCGGGGCGCTCGGTGGTTCCGAGACGTCAGTTCAGGAGGCGTGGAGTTCCCAACTCTACGTGAAGGAGGTCTTGCAGAGACCGGCACTGTTGGGAGGTACAGTAGAATATTCACGTGTACCTGTACCCTCAACAAAAGTGACAGTGAAACTCGAGGGGTTTTAGTGGGTAAACCACTGGCCGCCCACCATCCTAGGCCAGTAGGGAGCCCCACACACACCGCCGCTCCCCCCGGGGCGGCGGTACGGTGCATAAGGGTGCATTTCCCCTCGTAAAAAAAAAAAAAAAAAAAAAAAAAAAAAAAAAAAAAAAAAAAAAAAAAAAAAAAAAGGTGGCGCTAGTGTGGCATGACCAGATGTCACCAAACTTCAACTGTGATTGCATGTATATTTAGGAATTTTGTGAATTAAAATGTATTCAACGTGGAGTATAATCCAATTAAAAGGGGAGCTGAGAGAAAGGAATGCGTCTACTAGCGGAAAAAAAGCTGCTTTGATTGAAAGGTTAGTAAAAAAGTGCATTTTAGTGTTTGTTTGTTATTTTTTACAAAAAGGCTTTGTACTGATTTATATGTTGGAAATATGTAAAAACCCTTTTGTAAAAAGTACCTACATGTTGAGATAAGTATACGTGCTTATTTTCGGGGTCGTACGACTTGTAATTTTTATGATTTTATTAAAAACTAGCTGTGCCCGCGACTTCGTCAGCGTTTTTCGGACTACCTACCCATCGCTGTGCTTGAACGGACGACCAGGGAAGTATGTTGCTGAGCAGAAGATAATCATGGCAGAGTCTATTTAAGTGTAGATTTAGCACAGCGCAGCGGTAGGTAACGTGTTGCATGCTTATAAGAAGTAGCCTTTATCAAAAAATAAAAAAAAATCGAAACTCGACTTCGAACAAAAGGACAAAACAATAATATTGAGCTCTCCTAAATACAGTGCAACCGACTTATCTGTTATGTAAGCTGAAGTCGGGCAGCTTAACTACACGATATCTTTTTTTTACGTGGCTAATGTCCGTCACCGTCAGGCCAATCTCGTTGGGCTCCCTACCATAGGCTTATAATGTAAACCCCCATGGTGTCCCTCGCTCCACAAGTGTCAAAGCCAGTGGAAATTCCTCATGGACTACATCCCGACAACGACGGCCTTTTCAAGCCTCATCTCTGCATAGACAATAGACAACCCCTCTCCGTCTTCCCTCCCTCGGCACGGTCACGCCACCGTCTCGAGGTCCCCAAAGCCGGTGATAACCTCCCCCCCCCCAATTCACCACCAGAGGCTGAGGTGATTTTTATAGTGGTTGTCTACCACGCGGGCCCTTTCTTGCGGAAAGGACCCCCGAGCCCGCTGACGCGGGATTACGGGTTAGAAGCCAGGCAAGCCCGGTTTCCCACCTCGTGCGCCTCTTAGCTTTCAGCTACTGAGTCCCCTCACAACGGCAAGGTGGACGACCATCTGGAGGGTAAAACGTAACGTCGTGTCCGGGACTCGTGACTCGAACGCGCAGCCGTCGAATCGGAAGCCATCACTCGGCTCGGTAGGCCACCGTTCCTTAAAAAGGGAATGCGCCGGTCTGTGATTCTAACGCGGAACCCTCGACTCGGAATCCATAGCTGCCATTGTGCCACGTAAACTACATGCAATCTGCATCTACCCAGTAAAACTGCCCGATTACAGATATATTTTTTTAATCCATTTTATTGCATTTTCAAGATTCAAGAACCGTAACTTTAATCACTGAGGATTTTTTGAGAAGGTGGTTTCAGGTGGTTCATCAATTTGTACCTAGTTCTTTATAAGCCGATTCTATTCATGGAAGTCCAAAAGTTAGTAATTAACATCATTGTAAGATGCTATTGTGCTCATCATTCCAAAGGTTCTCATCAGATCTTCACTAACAATTTATGGGACCAACTCGGGACTCTCACTTTCCAAATTAAAAAGAATGATCGAAATCGGACTTTATATGCCGGAGTACGGCGTGAACATATTCACATACAAATAATATGCGATAGAATTGAGCAGCTCCTCTTTTTTTTAAAGTCGGTTAAAAACAGTCATTATAAAGAATTTCCGTATGTCCAAAGGATCCGGATATATGGACAGACATAGGTATACGGTATTTGAGGAATTTCCTGAAAAAAAACCGGATATCCGGTTTTTTTTTATTTTCGACCGGATATCCGGTTAATCATGTGTTGATTCCACACCATATATTTATTCAATACAACATTCAAACTAATTAAGTAACAGCAAAAAAACACTTTATCCGGATAACCGGACTAAATATCCGGATAAAAAATACCCTATATGTTAATCGGGGTCTAAAGCTATCTGCATACCAAATTTGGTTAAAATCGGATAAGCCGTTTTTGAGATTAGCGGGCACAAAGGCACACACAAACAGACAAACAGACAAACAGACAAACAGACAACCAGAAAATCAGAAAAATAGGTTCTACTGCGTTAATAGATACCCATACAATTTATATTTTTTTTATATCTTCCAAAAACAGACACCGCTGAGTTACGATTTTATTATATGTATAGATAAGTCTTTGTTTACAAATGGTTGACAAGGGTATTTTTTCATGAATTTTCTATGTTTTTGTTTTAGGCTAGAGGCGTACGATAGAATAGTAGATTGTATAACAAGGGAGCAAAATAGTATTTTTACGGCGAGGGCGTTACTTTGAATCACGAGCAAAGCGAGGAATTCTAGAATAGAATCCCGAGCGTAGCGAGGGATTCTAACGTAGAATTCTGAGCGCAGCGAGGGATTCAAAGTATACATCGCCCGAGGCAAAAATAATTTGCTCTCGAGTCATATACTCTACTTTTCATCCCCTTCTATGAGAAAATAAATAAGATATGGTGTTACGTAATTCGTGAATATACCTATTTACTTAAACAAAAATGTTGGGTATAAAATTTTAATATCACGTTTATTATACAGAAGCCCTCTATAAATATTTGTTGGTTGTTATAGCGGCTACAGAAATACATCATCTGTGAAAATTTCATATAAATACTAAAAAAATAAGCAAAATAAATAAAACAAATGAAACTAACGAAACCAACGAAACTAACAGAACTAACGGAACTAACGAAACTAACGAAACTAATGAACTAATGAAACTAATTAAACTCATGAAACTAATGAAACTAATGAAACTAATGAAACTAATGAACTAATGAAACTCATAAAACTAATGAAACTAATGATCCTAATGAAACTAATGAAACTAATGAAACTAATGAAACTAATGAAACTAATGAAACTAATGAAACTAATGAAACTCATGAAACTCATGAAACTAATGAAACTAATGAAACTCATGAAACTCATGAAACAAATGAAACTAATGAATCTAATGAAACTAAAGAAACGAATGAAACGAATGAACTAATGAAACTCATGAAACTCATGAAACTAATGAGACTAACGAAACTAACGAAACTAACAAAACTAGCGAAACTAACGAAACTAACGAAACTAATGAACTAATGAAACTAATGAACTAATGAAACAAATGAAACTCATGAAACTAATGAAACAAACGAAACAAACGAAACCAATGAAACTAATGAAACTCATGAAACTAATGAAACTAATGAACCTAATGAACCTAATGAAACTAATGAAATTAATGAAACTAATGAACCTGATGAAACTAATGAAACAAATGTAACTAATGAAACTAATGAAGCAAATGAAACTAATGACACTAATGAAACTGAAACTAATGACACTAATGAAACTAATAAAATAAATAAATTCTGTGAACAACACACAGCGCCATCTAGCCCCGTGGTAAGCCAGTAATTCATATAATTTACGTTTGATTTCTATGAATGATACATATGTTCCAAATTCAAATTTACTTTGCTCCCGGCTGTTTTATTTTGCTCCCGGCTGTTTTACTTTGCTCCCGGCTGTTTATCTTAACAGAAAAGAGCTACTTTGGTCGCACTTATAGAGGACCAAAGCGACACTTTTCGAATAGATGGGATGAAAACAGTATTATTGGAGTCGAAGAGGAACTCGATGACGAAATTCCTGAGTTTCCTGATATAAGTCACTTTAGAGATGTTAACGTTAGCACCAATTTACCACCGCTGTCCCAAACACCACATCCAAGAGTTTGCGGAGAGGTTTTAAGTACCTACCACCCAAAAGTCGTCTGTTATTATGAAAGCAGAAGTTTGGTTACTCTTCGTGTTGCCTTTGAAGGAAACTATGCCTACTTTCATGTGCAATGCAAAGGACAAATGAAGAAACTACTTTACATAGTTTTATTGAAAATAGATTGAAATGGCACTATAGAAGTCAGTCATTGTGAATGTGCCGCTGGAAGTGGTTTGGAGGCACATTGTAAGCACATCTGTTTGTGTAAAGTTCGGTGTAAATCTGTTGCCCGGTCCGGCCTAGCTGACTGACACGCTTTATGCATAGTTAATAATAAATATTAGTCTAACTTTGCTATCTAGCTAGAGTCTGTGTACACAGGAACGTTTTGATACCTTTTTTAATTTTAGATTTTGATAAGACAGTAGTTTCACAGTAACTTTTTAACACATTAGAATGACAAATCACAAAAACATCTCAGTCAATCCTGAAGAAGAGACCTGTAAAGGTCTCAAAACGTTGAGCGTTGACACAATGCCTAAAGTAATAAAATAAACACCATGTGATTATAACCGAAAAATGTCTTTAATTTATAAGTAAAATTTCCTTCATTTCATAATATTTTCTCTAAAGTTGCAGCATTTATTATTTTCGGTTTGTATTCTGCTAGGTCCAGGTGCTGTATCTAAGCACTGTCTCCTTCTGCTTCTTTCTAGACGTCTGTTTAACCGTTGTTGGTTTCCTGGCTTTATTTCGGTAATTACTTTGGTAAAAGAAAATATAGAAGGAACTGCTGTTTTCCTCAATACTTTTTATTTATTTTTATCACCTGAATGAATGAGACAATGTGGATAAAGTAAGATAAGGACCCTAATTTACACAAAGCTTGGCATGAGAGAAACGTCTGTGACGATCACTGATCGATGATCATTGATGATAGGTGGAAAATACTGTAAAAACTAAGGAATGGTCTATTCCTAGAATAGGTATACATTCTCATACAGACTATCGTTACAATAGTACACTATTATAACCTTAGATCAATAGGTAGGTACCTACACTAGTCGTTTTAAGAAAGGAAACGTCTTACCTGTGTAGGAATTTCTCTCAAAAAAACCATTAGGTTTAAAATGGACAGCACATAACCTTAAATAGTTACTAGGTCGATTTTTTCTCCTCATAGCTTTTATACACTGTTTTTTTCTTTTAGCATCTTTGGGGAATAAATGATTTGCTATGTTTTTGCAATCCACAGCTGAACAAAGCGTTATTTTGTAAAATTATCTCAAAATAACCATGTTTGTTTACGAAAAAACTATGAAGGTGTCAAATAAAGTCAGACGTGCTACAGTAGCGCCGTCTGAAGTGAGCAAATGGCAGTTTTTAACCCAATTACATTATTTCTTCATAATTATGTTACTTGTACTATTTATGTATTCTGTGATCATGTTTAATAATCAGTGATCGGAAATAGGTGAGCTAATTTAACTATATTCACAGAATACATAAATAGTACTATAGTTCAAAGAAGAGATCCGAAAAAAGTGGAGACTTCCTTACGACTAAAAATATTTTCCGGAATATTCTGGGTTTCGGGATATTTTAATATTGTAAATGTTGTGAGGTAAGTAAATAAATAAAATTAAAAATACAGTTAACTAATTGAAATCTCTTTCCTTATTGACCCTTTTTTTAAACAATAACAGTCTATACTGTTGTTAGGGTTCCGTACCCAAAGGGTAAAAACGGGACCCTATTACTGAGAATCCGCAGCTGTAAATTTTTTTTTAAAGAAACAGGAAATGGAATCGATAGTTAGTTTACTGTATTAATTTTAGTTGTACTTATGTAATAATGCCAAAACCCGGGATTTTAGTCCCGAAAAAATATTTAGGCATAAGGCGTCCCCACTTTTTCAACTTTCGATATTTGAGCTCACCTAATTCCTAACACTGCTAATAATTCTAATGTTAAAAACTAAACTTTTGCTGGAGCAAATGTGGCTTAGTTAGATATGGTTGTGGTGGGGAAGAAAACATATACGCCGTAGGTAAGTCCGGCAACTAATACAAACTCGTGCTACGTGACCTAACTATCTTCACAAGTGCTTTGTTATTCAAAATAGTTTTTCTATTATATTATCTAATCTTTTGGCAGGTCGGGATTTTACTATCAATTGGTATTAATATTAGTTTTCGACAACTGATTGATATGGAATCTAATAGAGCGTTATATGAAACCTGTGATAAATGTAGGTACTTTTTATAAAACAAAACTCACCACGTCCTTAAAATAAATAGCCTTATTAATACACGTGTAGTAAAGTCGGAGTAGTGAGAACATGTTTTGTCTTGTTTCGTGGCAAGAACTTTCCAAGTTGACAGACAGAAACAAAATGTGGTGAAATTACCACGTTTATTAATTAGGCTATTAAGGATTTTCGGGTAAAATATAGGAACACCTTATTTTTCTCATCATTTACAATCTTAAGTTGTAAGATTCTCCACGCAATGCAGTTTCACACTCAATTCGCTGTGCCCTCACCGTAAATGCACTATGCAACAAATCTCATTAAGTTTTCTTTCCACGTCAATTCAAGTGAGAACTAATCGTACGCATAACACATTAAGTGCCGAGTAAAGAGATTTAATATGACTAGGTATGTGAAGAAGAAAGAACATCTAGATTTATTTTAAGTGATATAATTGTTTAGAGCACCGTTACGATGCATACTTCACAAGTTTACCTTATGTACCTTACTTTTATAATAACGTTGTGTATACCTATAATTGGTAAGCACACTTGTCCATCATACAAAAAATGTATTTTTTCTGTATTAGCTATAGTGTACTTTACTGTTGGTGTACCTAATAAATAAATAAATAATTTTATTCCTAGAACTAAGATTTATAAATAAAGAGCCGAGAAAAGAGATTTAATATGACTGTTAAAGAAAAACATCTACCTACGTTTATTTTACGTAATAGAATTGGTTAGGAGTGCCGCGTCGTTATGATGCTTAATTCACGGCTTCGATCTTCGAACTAAGATTTATAAATCGCATTATTTTATCTTAATTTTAACCACAAATAAAACATTAAAAACATGATAAATATCCCGGTTTAAAATAATATTTGTGGTGAAAACAACAATCGTATACCTACTTAATTACCTACCTAATTGAAACAAAGGGTGGAATTGTGAAAAAAAACATAGTCAATTGTGTTACATCTTTCCACTTTTGTGTTTATTCGTCACTCAATAATTTTGTCAAAGATAAAACTTAAGTCCGATACAAATAGGTCCAAGCTAGTTTTCCAAGCCACATATCCAAGCTCATAGATTTAAAATATATCCGGTCTATTTTAGGTTACCTGTTATCGCTAATATCTGACACTGGTTGTATGAGTTACTCGTGTTTTCGATGTTTTATTTAGTCACACTGGATTGAATATTAAATATCTTCGATACCTACCTACAGTATGCATGCAATTTCTCTAATACATAAGTATAACTGATCTTTATCATTTACTTCCTATTTTCTATGTAAAAAGAAAGTAATCTTAGGTGTCGATCGAATGAGGTAGGTAATAAATACGTAATTACCAGCATTATTATATTATGTGTCTATTGCTAGTCAGGCAGTGCCGTGAATCCCCGGCATAGAATAGGGTTACCCCATCTCTCCCCGTGGGTGTCGTAAAAAGCGACTAGGGGATCTGGGGAACTACCTAACCTTGAGTTTTCCCGCGCGGTGGCGGGTAAACTGCTTGGTCCTTAGACCAACCCTGGTTTCAGGCAGGCGGCCGGCCATAAAAATATTGCCAAATCTATTTACAGTAGGTATAGTTAATGATGACTTACTTAGGGTACCGACCCCGAATAATTTGGGGATTAAGCGGACCCCGACCTTCCGAGAGGGATGCAACTGGGAACATCGCTCAGATAAGAAGAAAAAGGCTACTCAGGACATATTATAATGTCAAGTCATTATACGTGAAGTCAGATCATAGAATCAAAGCCGAACACTGACACGGTGCTATTAAAACAGTTCATTTTATTATACTAAAACAGCAATGGTTTTCGAGTACAAATTAAGGAGACTTCTGGGGTCACTATCATTAGGTAAGTGACCCCAGAACTCTCCACGGGCCAATAATTTATACGTATTCGTTGGAAAAATCCATCATAATGTTTACAAAACCCATCAATTTAATCTTGTCTAATTCACAAGTGTTTAAACTTGAATAAATAAATACATTAAGTCTTGAAATAAGCTTTTAAAATGTATTTATAGATACTAGCAGCGCTCTGCAGTTTCACCTGCCTAAGATTCCTATAGGTAGACTTAATATTTTAAATGCGAAGGTAATTCTGTTATACTTTTTTTTGCTACAGTAAAATACCTGATGTCCTTGATCTTCCTGCTGTTATGTGAGGTCGGCACGTCATGTCTTCTCCTTTACTCCAATCTGTTTGCTGTCATTGCCTCGCACACCCCTTATTCTCCCAATATCCTCCCTAACACTGGCTGCTCTATTTATATTTTTAACCGACTTCAAAAAAGGAGGAAGCTCTCAATTCGTCGCGTATGTTTTTTTTTGGTATTCCTCTCGCACTACGACCATTTCCCTGCCCGGCTGCTATTTGATGAAAATACCAATGGCCAAAAGTTACTTTAAAGGATTTCTATATCTTCAACTAGCAGAGCCCAGCGGTTTCACCCATGTAAGTCCCGACCCCGCGGGTTCTTTCTAAATCCATTTCTAAGTCGAGCCAAATACACCACAAAAAATATACTCTTCAGATTTTAATGTCTCTATGGTCCAGCAGTTTAGGCTCTGCGTTAAAGTCAGTCAGGATATTGAATTAAATATCTATCTATATACTTTTATAAAGTTAAATGTCCTGACTGACCTTTATATCAATGCAGAGCCCAAACTGCTGTTCCTACAATAAATTTGGCGAGTGTATTAATTGTGGTGTGTATGGATCGACTTAGAAAGGGATTTTGGAAAATCCCCCTGGATAACTATATTTACTTAGATGAAGAATTCTTCGAATAAAGTTTTATTAACATCAATTCAGTAGTTTCAGAGCCTACAAACAAACTAAAATCATAAAATTTCTTCTCTTTATAATATTAGTTTATCTAGTTAGATATATTTTAATATGCATTATAATAATCAAGGTATTCAGATTCATCATTTTGTTAAGAATGTTGCTTATTTCACACAAAGTGGGTTAAGAGTGAATTTCGAGTGAGAATTCTAGTCCGCTCGATATTTTGTACGACTGTTGACCGAAATAGTGGTATTGTGATAAAAGAATGTAGAACAATACTTAATGTTGTTTAGCATTTTATGTCCATATTTAATAAAACAATTCTCGCTATTTACCTACTTTAATTTGGATTTTGAGAATGTTGTCATTAGTTTCTTTTATACCTATAACAACATTCTCAAAACTTATAATATGAAAAGTGCATTTTGCACCATTGTTTTAGTTTTCGTGTCATTTTTTATATGAGGTCAAATACAAGCCTACCTGAGGCTTGCATTTGACCTTACCTCACCTGCATTTTGACTTGTTTTTACGTTGTTTCAAAGTCATCTTCTCATCCGAGCGATGTTCCCGGTTGCATCCCTATTGGGAGCCCGGGGTCCGCTAATCCCCAACTTGTTTTTTTTTAACTTGGGGCCGAACCGGTAAGTCGTCTTTGACCATACCTTCTGCAAATAGATTTGGCAATATTTTTACAGCCGACCGCCTGTCTGATACCAACCCTTCTAGGGACCAAGAAATTTATCCGCCACCGCGCGAGGAAAACTTAAGGTTTGTCAGTTTCCCTCAGATCCCTTAGTCGCCTTTTACGACAACCTCGAGAAGTTGTGGGGTAACCTTATTCTATGCCGGGGCTACACAGAAAATTGTTTCAAAGTCATCATTGGGGTCAAATTCACTCAAATTAGCTAGATCAGAGAAATGAAAGAAATAATTTACAAAAGTAGTAAACTACTGTATATTACCTATATTATGTTATGTTCCTGATAAGGCGGTAGTGGGTGAATAAAAATGCAGGTGATGCATCCGAAGCACCTTACTCAGGAACAAGTAGAATTTATTATCAAATGTTAAAATAGTCTATTTATACTTACTAATTTAAACAGGAACAGGTGCATATAGCAGGTGCCCAGTCGAAGTATCAACGCTTATTAAAGTTAAAAGTTGAGAATGTTGTTGTTAATTTCTAAATATGATGTTGTGAAGAAGTTGTGAAGAATGTTTGGAAATGAAGGAACGGTCCAGAAAAAACAACTAACATTGACGCCATCCTAACAAAACATCGTCTAGAATGAAAAAAAGGGAACGCCCGCCCATTTAAAATAATGGGATAAAGTGTAGGAGAAGAGGAATGAAGAGACCATAGGGATGGCATAGTTGACACGTGGATGAAAGGTTGATTGAAGTCAGGAAGCAGTTCCGGCAGGGTGCTCCCACCCGATTGTCGGAGGCTGCGCCACCGGTGTTCGAGTGGCGGTCTCGAACCGCGCGCGGCAGTTTGGCCTGACCTGCCCGACAGCACGCACGTGTTGCGCGCTCACTTCGCTCCGACACAACACCGCGCACGCGCGATCGTAATCAAACCAACCCACCCGCTTGACAATAGTGACAGTGACGTTTCGGGGGGTCCTCGCAAACATTTCCGTACCATGCTTTTCTAATATATATGTGAAAAATTCCAAGTTTTTATTGTTTTAAAGATATAAATCGTGTTAGTGTCGGTGATGATGGATGGTTAATGTGTTTAGCGCGATGATGCGCAAGGATAGTGGGGGTGCGGGTGGCGGAAGCGAGTTGGGGCTGGACGGGGCCGAGTGCATCAATCTCCAGCAGATATTGCAGGCGTTCAACTCGACGATAAGCGAGGAGCACGCTTGGGCCCTGTTCTATCAGGCGGCGCGATGCTTCCAGAAGTGCCTAGCGGAAGGTGGCACCTGCTTCCTCGTCACGGAGCCTCGTCATGTGTTGCTCCACAAAGACGGCTGCGTTCATCCCTCTACGCTACTGCATCCAGGAGGTCAGTTACTATATCTTATCATTTTAACTCCCTACTACCCAAAAAAGAGACAAGTTATTTATTATAAGTGTGACCTGTTTGTCTGTCTGTGGCATCGTAGGCACCACCAGATGAACCAATTATGATTTAATCGTTTTTATTATAATCAATTAACTGCAACCATTTAGCAATAACTATATTATCATCGTTCAGCACCAAATTAAGTTTATAGACCCAGTATTTTTTCGCGATGATCGATCTACGATTATTTTTTGATCAGAATCAGCACTTATTTCTTTTGTTCTGAAGTAAATAAGACCTTATTTAGTTCTAAATTATATTTCCTATGTCCCGATCATTCGTCGCAAAATATAGCGTTATCAGACACGTAGTCAATGAATGGGCATTAATTTTAGAAAATGATAGATATATGTAAGTTGAGGCATTAGCTAGGTACGTAATAGAATCACTGATATTACTGACTAGAAAGTGATAAGATTAGTGATTTTGTATCGAATTCGACCTTGTGTTTAAAATAATAATACCTTTACAAGTATACATACTCAAAGGTATGTAAGTAATTTGTACATAAGTAGGTAGGTACGCATCTAATATTTAGATTTTTCATCTAAATATAATCAAGATAACAGAGAATGAAATCTATTACAAAAATAATATATAATCTACTTGATATGTTAGGTTTTTCTACCAGTTCGGCTTTACAATAGTTGGTGTAACGACATTTTATAATTTATTCCAAAATATAATATAGTACCTAGGTATAACATATGTTAAGAGATAAACATGCGCCGTATTTTGATCATTTTGATAAGAAGTATCCTAATGTTTTAAAAACCATTTCAAACCACACCTAGTTATCAATAGTAAACAATTGGGACATTTCTTGAAGGTATTTAAATGACGAATTCATAATTCTACCCTCAAAATAAAAACAGCCATCCAAAAATAAATCAAAATATCATATTACATATTCCTACTTGAATATTTTAACCCTAATGACCCAAGAAACGTGCATAGCCTTTTAAATTAGTTGCGGTAACCATTATCACAGCTGTTATTTCATTCTCTATAACTAATTTTGTAAGATTTTCTATTTTCTCACTTAAAATCGAAACTATGACTCAATTTTACGCAACTTCAAGGTTCCAAAAATAATCACGTAGTAAACGAATGAAAAAACAACAGTTCTTATACTGATCTGATTAATGATACTTATAAATCAGTGCACTAAAATCATAAGAGAAGTCTGTCTGTAACTTTAGATATTATGGAGAAAATAAAACTTCAAAAGACCGTGCAACAAGGAGATAGCATAAACAAATATTTGAGCTCATGCATGAATCTTCCGTATTATGATGTGTTATCAACACATCACACGACGAAACAAAGTCACGACTGCAAACTATGACTGCAGTTTTCAAACAAGGGTAGGTAACAAAAATGTAAATACGTTTTTAACAAGTTTCCCATTATAGAAGTTCAAGGTATAAAATTAAACATAACTTCATCACTGTCGTCTGATAAAGAAGAAATTATGACTCGAGATGAAGAGAAGATATTTTAGACAAACAAACGACTAAGATAAAACGTGAAAGAAAATTGACAAAACTTGTAATGATACACTTTTTCTTTAGGAGCCATAAAACGATTTCTTCAGGAGTTCTTACGTATGAAATTGTTTACAAACTTCATGCATGAATCAGCTTCGTTTATTTACGTTGTTGGAAGGTTTTCCTCTGCTATCATAAGTGGCAGTTTCGTTTTATAGGACACTTCAGGTAGGCGCCGCAACGACGATTTCCACTACATTTACGTTTAGATATCATAGGCCTTCTGTTTCGTGTTCAAATTTGAAAAAGAGACGGTGTCCAATGCCTTTAATAAAAGCATAAAACAATGTAAAGAAAATATCAATTCAATGAAACATGAAATGAACATGAAAGAGTTATGAACCTACTTATAAATTTCCTAAGGTTTATTGGTATATATCTATCTTTGATTTGCTTATTGAAGCTACTTAGGCCAGGTCTCATAAAACTAGCATCTGGGCCACGTTGGACCACACAGTCCTCAGTGTTTAATTGACTTGCAATTTCTGCCAATGTGCAGCACAATCTCGGCACTGCAATATTTATTTATTAGTGACCTATTTTCGTTTAATTTGTGTCAGGTGGCGACTGTTCACGCCTCTAAACACTAAGACCACTTCACTTTATTACGATGTCAATTGATATTGTTAAGTAATTATGTTTTACAGCTTAATTTTCCTACAAATGTAAAAGGAACTTTACTTTTCTTATATACCTATGCATGCACCTTTCAATTGCTCCGCTTTCAATAAGACTGGTTGGAGGAAAAAATGAATTTATTAAAGCTAGCTTTGACCTGTATATCAATTCGAAATGTTATGCAGTTTAGTTCGTAACGATATGAAAGCGGGCCAAATAAACAAGTAAATTGTATTTAATTCATTCAATTAGTGTGTATAGACTTGTTGCCCGTTTACATTTTTGTCAAAAAGATTCTCACACAAATGAATTTTAATTTTTCGTTTCAATACAGAGTGTTAAGTGAAAGTGACTGAAATGTGAAGATATAGAATTCACATGCCTGTATTTTTTGTTGTATCGTTAATTGATTTGAGTAAGTTAGTTATTTTACACAGAATCGATTGACGAAATCCATCACGCTAGTTGGGAGTGATTTGACCTTTAACAATAGACCATAGAACAAACTGTAATGCACCCCACGTTCTATTTATCGACTCGTATCGTCGCTGTTCCATTTGTCAGAATTAGGGATCATGGAGTACCAGGAACGGGAAGTCATTATTATGCACTGTAACACAACTACTACATACTACTTATATGTGTATGTCATGGTTTACAATTTAGTTTTGAATCCGTGAGCCAGTTGGTCGAGGCCTTCGATCATAGTGTATATCAGGGGTTCCCTAACTTATTTGAGTCGCGCCCCCTTTCGCCCATAAAAAAAAATCCAGATTATCAGGTCAGGATAAAAAAGTGTTCAAAATAAGTATTTTTACTGCTCATAATTTTTTTTTCAGTCATACAAAAGGTATTTGGTACAACTTACCAAATACCTTTGATAGCGCCCGTGAGGTGACCGCGGGGCCAGTCTAGAGGCTGATATTGGCCGACTGAGAAAAAAATATTATGTTCTTCACAGGCGTCAATTTCAAATAATTTCATTGGTCGAATGGAATGCATTCTCTCAGCGATCGCAGGTATTAACTGCACAGGTGCCCCGCGCCCCCCTTGAAATACCTCTGCGCCCCCCCTGGGGGTGTTGTTGTGTTTGCAAAATGTTCGCGAATATTAATTATAGAAATAGGTGAAGATGAGATAGTTTCACCTGCGTAAGTTCCAAAACCGTAGGAATATCGGGATTAAAGGTAGTGTTTCTCCTCGATAAAGCAGCTTTAGTAAAATATTTTTTGAAATCGGTCCAGTAGTTTCGGAGCCTATTCGTTACGATACCACTCTATATAAGAAATATTTAGACACATCTAAGATTATCGATAAATATAATTTAATCCACAAAGTGTTTTTTCCGATGATCTGTAAATAAATAAACACAGTCAAGTGGAAAGTCAAGGTTGAGTTGTCGCCTAAAAACCCGGTGTTTAGACAAAGTGTTAACTCATTGAATGAAACATCAATCCAACCAATGTCACTTCCGATGGTTTACGTAACCAGTAGCTATTGCTGATTGTTCATGTACCTAGACTTGAACTTGAATGACTTGGCGGCGTAGATAGACGAAGAGAAATGGATGAAACCAGCCAAGTGCGAGTTAAACTCGCGCACAAAGGTTCCGTACCATTATCACAATTGGGTACATCATCATCATCATTTCAGCTGTAAGAAGTCCACTGCTGGACATAAGCCTCCCTCATAGATTTCCAGATGCTTCGGTCATAAGTGGCCTGCATCCATCGTGAACCCGCGGCCTTAACTAAGTCGGGTACGGAACCCTAAAATTAACGCTAGGCCGAGCGAAATCCGTGTACGCAACGATAATGCACGTTTGCATTTATCTGTACCATTGACGCCAGTTTATCATTAGATGGCGCCAGTGGTAAAAATAAATCGCGCGTACGTTTCGTTTCACTTTGAAAAATCACGTTTGTTATATGGGAACCCTTCTTAAATATATGTTTTATTTGGTTTTTAGTATTTGTTGTTTTAGCGGCTACAGAAATACATCATCTGTTAAAATTTCAATTACCTACTGTCTAGCTATCACGGTTTTTGAGGTAAGACCTACAGCCTGGTGACAGACGGCAGACAGTGCGCTGTCTGCTGTAATAGTGTTCCGTTTTTATCCTTTGGGTACGGCACCCTAAAAACGATAGGCGATTTTTTTGTATAGAAATGTGACTGAAGTAGTTATGACAATTTAAATGCATTTTTTTATGAATTTGAATAAGAGTCAAGCAAAGAGATAAAGACTAATTTTTATCACGCTCCCTCTTGTTCATTTCATAACCAATCCATAATCGAAGTGCAATAAATCGGAAAAACATCTCTATATTTACGATTTAATGCACTTTGAACGTGAATTCAAAGTTTAAATAGATAGATAGTACCTACTCAAAATATTATTACCTATGCTTTAACATATAAATTACCTACCACGTGTAGTTATTTGGCACGAGAGTGATAAAATGCTTAATCGGTTCATATCGTTCATGGATAATACAAGGATGCGATAAAAAGAAATTACCCAATTTTTGTGATTATTTTGTAAAAAAATTAAATCGAAATTTTCATTTACTCTATGTTGATTAGGTATAAAATCATACATTCTTATTGTGTGTTAAAAATAAAATATAGAATTTTAATATGGGAATTGTGTGTTTTGAATCCTCATTGATGACTTGTGTTACGCTTTGATGCACGGAATGTGATGATCATGTAAAACTACTGCATATCTCTCAATTACATTGACATTGCATACGAGAACCTATACGTAATTATTATTCTTGACAGGGTTACGCAACATTTTGTAAACAAACACCAGAATGTTTAACTTTTATTCTTAGTTTGTTTTTAGTGTCGGAATTTTGGGGAATGTCGTCATTGAATCAGATAGTGAAAGTAATATCAAAATGAACATGCCTACCTAGTTATCTACTTTTTGCAAAGTATTACAAACATAAAGAAACTTTTTTAATGTTTTGGGTTATTTCAATTTGCAAAAGCAATCTTTAAATTGACGTTTTCATAGCCTCATTTCGCGTTTAGGTACTTACCTCATGTTTGTGATGTAAATGATATGCGAGATAATTCGTATTTATTATGAAGGATATCTAAGTAACTATGACGTTGGTACCTACATAATATGTTAAATTTCTTTGACTCAATTGACTTCAACGTTATTCAGTAGTTGATTGAGTTGGAAATAATACTGTCGTTTTTATTGTCTGTATATTTAATTACGAATTTTCATGAAATAATTTAAGTAGAAAGACCGTTAGTCTCATATTTGGTAGTAATAGCAAATAAGGTAAATCCCGGGAATAAGTATTGATGCTTTAAAATAAAAAAAAAATCTGGTCTAGGTTATAATATGAAATTGAAAGAAAAATAAATATTAGTTTTATATACGTTGTCTAGTCACGGTTAAAGGTTTCTTTTTGACTATAAAAACCTAAAAAATAAAGAAACCTTGGTTGGTAAAAAACTCGGTCCTATCGTGGAATGAATTAGATATTATAGTAGCCTTTTTACCTTCCTAATTTTATTTGTAATTTGTATTATCTATTCATTTTGTCGTGGCTAGTATCATAATGTATTTATTTATTATGCGTAACTCGTCTGCATGTCAGTCTAAATCTGTTTTCTTCCTTTCTTTCCATCCAGAACTAATTGTAGCCTCTATAAAATGTTCCGTTCCCCTGACTTCGGAACATGTTGCTCTTTCTTGTAGAGTTTTTGCTGATGTGTAATATTTAATGCGTAGATTCTCCTTATTGTTCTGTCGGTGTGCCATCAGGGTTTCTCTCGACTATGATCCGTCTCGTGGGAAACGGGTCTCGGTCCCGGAACGATCTATGTTTTTAGCTTTTGTTTAAAACGTTTTAAGCTTTTGTTAGAAAAGTTTTTACCGTTTCGCGTTACACGTTATGTTTAACCTATTTATTTTTTAATCTTATGGTGTCTATGAGTTTTTTAGTCTTCTCATGTATGAATACTTCATTATTAATGAGAAATTACTCAAGCATGAGTATAAGATCTATCTTTTATCTTTTTGTCTATACGTGTATACCTACTATACTAATATTATAAGAAGGTAAAGTTTGCATGAATGTTTAGATATAGTTTCATGGGGTTATTTTCAGAAGTCATTAACCAATTTGGATGAAACTTAATACGTGATAATTGAATCCTAGATAGTATCAAGCGCTAATTTTATTTCGATATTTTAACGGGATTTAGACATAGGTTGGTGCGATGCTAGTTTCTAATAAAAACTGTCGACTGAAAAGCTCATCACAGTGTTGTATTTTAATTGATAATTAAATTAATTAATGACAATAAGCTGCAAAATGCAAACTAATTCTCTACGTTGTCATCTCCATACGTAAGTATTAATAATTTCAGTGTTATAGTGAACATTTAAGCATTTGTGGTAGTACTCAACGAACCGTTCTGTAATGTAATAAAACATAATCTAACATTGTTACGCAACACTTCGGCATCGGAAGCTGCAGTAAGTAGGTGTATGTACGTATTAATATTTATGTTATAGGCCGAATCGGATTTGGTCCAGCGAAACAGATTTCGAAAGGTCAAAGTATACAAATGTTAGATCCGCCATGTCTCTATGTTGTTTTATTAGTTTTGTTATTTCTCTTTCATATTCTGTCTTTAAAAGAAAGCTCCAAAGGAGTTTTTTTGCGTCAACAAGAAAATATCATTCATGTATTTCTCGCTTACTTCATTTGTGGCTACAAGTTTAATTATTCAATTAAACTAAATTATTATTTTTTACCTTAAATATTTAAGAGGGACTTAAAGGGGGCAGCCCTTTAAGTTCGTATAATGTTACTCAAGACTGCCTTCTACTGCCCCAAATCACGACAGCCATGTTTCTCAGCGACAAAAACATCGGCGATGAGTTTTATCCATTTGCATTGATAACACATTATGGTTTTATCACGGCATAAAATTGTGCTACTATTTTGGTTCTAAATGGTACCGGTTTTTAATTTTAACAAATAGCCGTAAAAAATCGACCCTAAAATTGTTTTTAGTAGGTTAATTTTCTGTGATAATATGACAAGGTTTTCGATTTTTATGTCACGTCCAATTTATCTCTGAATAATGAACCAACGTCGCTGTTTGTCTGTCTGTTTCCTTGCTAATTTCTTCTTTCAACGTGTTTTGCTAAGCTTTTCATCATTTAAAAGTATGATGCCGCTGATCAAGTATAGTTGTGCGGATTAAGCAACGCCTGGCGCGGTCATCATTGGATGGGCGACCGATAATAAATAGATAGATAGATAGATAAAAACTTTATTGCACCAAAAATTACAAAACACATTACAAAAACAAAAACTTATAGCTAATTTTAAAATAGTTACATTGGGCGGCCTTATCGCTAAAAGCGATCTCTTCCAGGCAACCTAATGTGTGTCGCAAAAACCATTTTCTTAGACCCGTCTATGCTTTGGGAGGCAGGTGTGTCCCGGTTATAATGTCACTCTTTAGGTTAAGTTAGTTAGTGGCCTTAGGGCAAATTATCTGCAAATTCTGACACTAGATAAGCCAAATACACGAGAAGAACACCTAAATATTTTTTCCGGAAGGTTAACCTATAGTACATAAATCGTGCCCAACCGAAGCGGTTTGCCAGTTTCGAATAAGGCATTAAATTATAGTTAGTATCGGATATAATAAAAAGTTGATCGGTTTCATAGAGGCGGAACGATTGAAACCGATTTACATAGGAATCCTTTAAAACGTCAATATAAATAGATTTTGCCTTCGTTCGCGGCTTCTGAACAAAAAACTACAATGGGATTGAATGGAATTTTTAATATTTGAAAAAATCATACGACTTTCAGCTCTATCTCATTGAGATAAGTGTTGTTGTGTACATTTTACCTGTAATTTTCTTGGAAACGCTCTGTGGCTCCTACAGGTAGTTTATCTGAGGAGTGAATGACATCTAAATGTTTACTTTTTATATGTCTTACTATTTACATTGTAACCAGTAGTGAGCAGAAAGTATTGGTCAGTATAAAATATTACTTCCTACATACACGTCTTTGTCGGCACGAAATATTGTGATAAGATATGGAAAGATAAGGAGTTGAGAAGTACATATTACAAGCGCGGTTACCCCGAACAAATTCTGGCTGCAGAATTAATGCAGATTGGTTTATTAACCGTGCTTTGTAAAACTATTATATAATGCAGTTTGTTACTAAGATCATGAGTTTCTTGTGATTTTTGCCTTTGTGTCAGAAGTACTAATGATTTGTAACATTGATTGTACAAGTGATACAACTTTGTATCCTTAGTACCTTCATGGTACTAGTGACAACTATTTAGGGTCAGTAGTACCATCAGAAAAATTGATGTATCGCTAGTACCATGAATGGTACAACTAAGCATTGAAGTACCGAGGAGTGGGCCCAGGAAGTGAATTGTCGCAATAAATAAAAACTATACTTAAGATACGCCAAGTACTGGCCACTTATAATATGAAGTACATTTCGGTTTACGTCAGTCTGACACTATTATGCATTCATTATTTTTCATGTGTCGAACTGATTGTTACCCAATCCTTGAATTTGGATTTTCGGCTTCAGGTACATTGGTACAATTTCTATATTTGTACAATTCCACATTTGTACAATTTCACATTCGTACAATTCCACATTGGTATAATTAGAAATTTTCGTTTAGGTGCACAATGTCCAAGTTGCATAATGTCATGACGGTGCAAAATGTCATGGTCGCAGAATGTCAAGTTTGCAGAATAACATAGTCTCAAAATGTCCAAGAAAAAACAGTTGAAAAATTAATGTGGAATTGTACAAATATGGAAATTGTACCAATGTACCTGAAGCCGTCTGCAGGATGGATTCAGCTTGGGTTAATACTGCTGTCTGACTGTAAGTAATAAGTGAAATTCCCTTAGATTCAAAAAAATCACATACGGAGAATATCAACTATCCGTCAAATACCACATTCTGTTCGTAGTTGTCTCACACTTGACCTAGGGGTCATGTGTGAGACAACTTCAACCGGGCTTCAGGTACATTGGTACAATTTCCATATTTGTACAATTCCACATTAATTTTTCAACTGTTTTTTTTGACATTTTGAGACTATGTTATTCTGCAAACTTGACATTCTGCGACCATGACATTTTGCACCGTCATGACATTATGCAACTTGGACATTGTGCACCTAAACGAAAATTTCTAATTATACCAATGTGGAATTGGACCAATGTGAAATTGTACAAATGTGGAATTGTACAAATATGGAAATTGTACCAATGTACCTGAAGCCGGATTTTCATAATTATAAATAAAAAAAATAATGTGCGAAGCGGCATCGTCGGATCATGCTTCGGAAATGAAGATAGTGCGACGTGGCCGAGGAAATGTTTTATTAATTGAAGGTTTCCAGTATTATTTTCATAATTTGTAAATCGAAATTCAAGGATTGGGTAACAATCAGTTCGACACATGAAAAATAATGAATGCATAATAGTGTCAGACTGACGTAAACCGAAATGTACTTCATATTATAAGTGGCCAGTACTTGGCGTATCGTAAGTATAGTATTTATTTATTGCGACAATTCACTTCCTGGGCCCACTCCACGGTACTTCAATGCTTAGTTGTACCATTCATGGTACTAGCGATACATCAATTTTTCTGATGGTACTACTGATCCTAAATAGTTGTCACTAGTACTATTAAAGGTACTAAGGATACAAAGTTGTGTCACTTGTACAATCAATGTTACAAATCAATGGTACTTCTGACACAAAGGCTGATTTTTTCTCATGACATTCCGAAACCACACTAAGATCTATGTAACATGTTGGTTTTTAAGATATGGCAAAGTGATTAGATGCAAAAGAATACGACTAAAATAGAATAAATTTGAATTTGTAAGTGCCTTTCGGATACCTACCTACATATGTGTATCTTGCCTTTAGCGAGATTTCCTTTGTGTATTACCTATGTATCTACTAGGTATAGTTTAAATCAAGTTTATCTTATCTTTCTAAGTCTGTGACTTGACACATCCTTTGCTAAATATAGTTGTGAGAAAAAAAAAAGAAATTTCAATAAAAATAATAATTTGCAAATCGAATATTATTTACCAACATTACATTTTATTTATGTCTCTAGGAAGTAAGTAGTACCTACATAATTTTAGTGGCAAATGAAAGTTGATAAATGTGGTTTTACCTAATAAATACATGCAACATTCTTAAAGGAAATTTCGTGTTGTACTACTTTTTAATTGGTTTATTTATTTATTTACTTACTAAATAATTTTAATTGCAGTTAAGTTGTAAAGGAAGTGACTTACTTAAGTAATTGTATGTAATTGTATAAAATCTACTATGTAGGTATGTATGTTTTATTACCTTATAATTTTCATGGGTATTTTATTTGATCTGGTGAGATCAAACTAATCGCTTGAATACGATCTCACCAGATGGTGATGCTTTCTAAGATGGAGCAACAGTCACCTAGAAAAGAAGGTAAATGGAAGTGGAGCGATCCCTGACTCGTCTTTTTAAGTGGCTGCACCTGCCTACGTATCGGAACATATTCGGGATTTGACCTAGCCGATGTTTAGTGAAAAGTCGCGACCTAAACCTCCTTCTAAATAAATATTTCTTAAAGATTGCGTTTTCAAACGAATTTCCTAGAACATGGTTGAACCTTCGTTGTCGTTTACGCATAAACACACTCGGTATTTGCAAAACAAACATTTGACACTCACTTTTAACTGATTTGGCGTTTCAAAAGTGATTTTAACAGTTTTGTAGGTCACACGCTATTCTTTCTTTTTATTCAGTACGTGTATTACTATATACTACTAACTAGGTAGGTACTAACTGAATTTATACGCACGCACTTTCACGTATTTATCTATTAAGGAGCCATCACACTTATCGATATATCGTGCGATCTCCAGTAACAACAATTTTCATTTCACATCAGGCAGTTTATGCTACGACATTACTAATTAAGACATATCGCTACAATGTGCGATAGACTTTATGAGCTCCAACGCATCGTATAATCTCCCGTGAAGATCACAAGTTACCTATTTTGACTAGGTACCATATTGTTATGGTAAATAGAAAGCATTAACTTGTCTGTCCGTAGTAATAGAGACATTGTTTGTATGTACGACATTCGTGTTGTCTTTGTGCCGGCGCGGGCGCGGTCGTGCTCGCACGATTTTCGTGATTCGACCTCACATGGTGTGCTCTTCGCATTGACTCCAGTCTTTACTATTCTATGGTGGTTTACCATGTGCAAGCGTATCAAGTATCAATGTCTTGTAATATCAATCGTATTTGTTTGTTTATTTACAACCGAACCGGCGCACTTCGTATGGCAATCGGTCATATCGAAAAAAAATTTAATAAAAATAACTAGACACTAGCAGCGCTTAAATACCCCCGTTACATAATACCTACTGAAGAAAAAAACCAACTTCTTTGGTTTTCATAATATGTTTGATAAAAAAGTTTGGAACAAAATGTTTCATGATAAATTGACAATTTATCATAAAAATCTGTCCAGCATTTTGGATGATTAAGATTATATTTTGAACTAACACAACGTTGCTTTACGTGTATATAGTTACATAATTATACTTTTATAGTTTGTTGTTGGCACAATCAATTCAGGATTATGATAGGCCACCCTGTTTGACAACCTTGGCATCTAGCCCCTAACTAAACTAATTCTGATTATTTGAACCAGCAAGAAATTTAAGTTGATTTTTGAAGTCTAATCTTGGAAAAGCGATTTAAAATATCTCAAAAAGCACTCAATAAAAAACTACCAACGTACACAATAAGATACAAGGTTACTACTAAAGTATAGATGTTTTCCTACATTGACAATGTCAGTTCTCCATTCATAAAGCAGCAACTAAACCTCACTATTCCTCGCACACTTCCACGCATGACCTATTCATAACTCTCGCACACATTCCCTGTGATGGATATCGTGTAAGGAACCATGGAGATGCAATAAAACGAAACAATAGTAGGTACACGCACACGAGTCTAGGTAAAGGCACTGACGAGACGGTATACTATACTGTAGGTACTATCAGCAGCAAAAGTGGGTATCCAGTTAGCCGAAAGATTCGTTTGAACCGAGCGCAGAGCGTGAAATAAGCATATTATACACAAATTGCATGCAAGTAGACGATAGGTAGTAGGTAGGTAACAATTAACAATACGTTGCAAGCGAAAGCAGACCTTACGGTGGGTAGCCACATTTGTTGTTGATAGTACATAGGTAGGCTACATACAATGGTACTTACCTAAGTATTGTTTCAGAACAACTTGGCCATCGTTTGTTGTTGAAAATGGAACGGAACTATGTGCCTAGGTATAAGTTGAGATGCTAGAATACAGTTCTAATGTGAACATTCTACAATCTAAACTTAAGCGAACGCAGTTCCGTCTGTCCATGTGAGTAATATGCTTAGACCAAAGACTTCAAGTCGTAATAAGTGAGGTGTATTGTGGGGCGTCTCGCATAGGGAGATTATGTTGCAAATGCCAATGTGTCCATCAGTAGCATAGTAGTAACGCGAGGCGAACCAACTATTAGGTAAACTGTGGCGGTAGATTCTGTTTGATTAATTGCCTTGACCAGGATTGCCAATATATTATAGTTTATGAACTGTTTAACTATACTATACGAAAAATAACAATACAACAAAAAATAACAAAATACATCATAGTTTATACATTCAAGAGTGGTATCGGTGTAGTGTTAGATATACTCCGACTTTCATTCCGAGGGTTGTGGTTCGAATCCCTGGTTGACTCGCATCAATGTATTTTCTTTAAGATAAAAAAATATTTGTGCTGAATTTGAAAAAAAAAACACTCTTACGATGAAGAAAAAACATCGTGAGGAAACCGACATGTCCAATATGTCCTAGGACTCACCACTCACCATGGTTCGAAGGCATGGGACATTCGCCAACCTAGAGTATGGTTCCGTGTCCTCTCACTGCCTAACCCCTCTAAGAAGAGGCCCTTGCCCTACAATGCGTCAAAATAGCGGGCTGACAAAAATAATAGTTTATAGTCAGCCGAGTTGCACCGTTTGACAACCGGGAGTACTGCATTTAAGGTAATAAATAATTTACCTTTGAGACGTTATACATGGCTTTTGATTGAAGGAAACCTTCAAGAAAATCAGGTTCGTCGTCAATAAGTTTAGGTAGTCGTTAGATACTTGTTATGTTAAACAAACTTGTTGCTTGTTGTTTGTCGGCGACGACTCGGTTTAGTTTCGAGTTCTTGTGAACAGGTTGAAAATTACGTCCGATATTTATATAGGTATGAACACCTACATAATATAGTTATCGAGTTTATTAGTAAGGACCTGATCTAAGTATTGGTTTGCACCTGTTTGTGTAGAAATGATTAGGTTTTTTGTTAGCCCGCTATTTTGTCCCTATGTAGGGCAAGGGGCTCTTCTTAGAGTGGTTAGGTAGTAATACGCCACGGGAGCCTTCTCCGGATTGGTGACTGTCCCATGCCTTCGGACCGTGGTGAGTCCTAGGACATTGCGGTTCCCTCACGGTGTTGTGCGAGCGATGTTAATAACGCACATCACTTTTTCTTAAAAACTTAGTAGTTACGGTATTTTTTTTTATATCTCAACTCCTAAGTTTTTCATTAATTAGTCATTGGTTTGATTATAAAATAGGTATATTGATTAATCAATAATAGCAATTGATACACTTAATTACATCATTGGTTAATTAGATAAGTACCTACGTATGTTTTATTTTAGGTATTAGAATAATTTATAGATATTTTCTTAGATTGTGATTGTCTGTTTTACTAAGACTTTGTATTGGTATAAGTAACACCATCTCACTACCTATTCTGGGGTGTAGGGTGGCCAAGGTTACGCGATCGATGCGCGTACTCTAACTTCTACGTCACTTAGGGTAGGGTGACGTCACTTTTTGCAGTACTTACTGTGAGTAGGGGTAGGGTGTGGACGTATGATTGTGATAGACCCCAGATAACTGGGGTTTAGGTGGGTTACTGGGGTTGCCAGTTATCTTGTTAAAGGCTCTGATTTTTCTGAAAGAACCGGCCAAGTGCGAGTCGGACTCGCGCACGATGGATACCGTCCCATAAACACAAAATAAAATGAAATATTCATTTAGTGTATTCTGCTTGGTATTATTTGTTGTTACAGCGGTATATTATAACACAGAAATACATCATCTGTGAAAATTTTAACTCTCTACTACTTTAAATATCGCGGATCATTAGATACGGCCTGGTGACATAGACATACAGACCGACAGTCTGAGAAAAAAGGGCCCGTTTTACTACCCTTTTGGGTACTGAACTCTATAAATCGTGGTTTATTTAGGGTCCAGTTTTTACCCTTGAACCGTAAAAATCGCGATAAAAGTTTTTCATTCCTCACGTATCGTGTTGGCAAGCCAATGATACCATGCTGTTTTGTTCCCACTGTGCATGATACTAGTAGGTATCTGATATAATAGGTACTTACTTATTAATTATTTTGTACCAAGTTTCGAATTAATAGATTTATTAAAATACCTTGTTATCGATTTCCCCATTTAATTAAAAAAACGCTTATCATTTCAAAATATAGCATGTTGTGAAACGACCGTGCGAATATTAACGTCATATCAGTAGATATCGAATAGACGACCTTTGTTTTTGATAATAAGTTTAATTTAAACCGCTATCGCTGAGTAAGCAAAGAAATCTAACTATACATAATTATAACATTAAAATACAGCGAGACATTCTGACGCTGTGTGGTCTTAATGACAAATATTGTTAATTAATGAAAGAACGATTATTCTTTTTCAAATGTTCGAAAGACACATTAAGTTCTAAAAAAAATAGGTAGGTATTGGTGGCCTGAAAGATGATTGGTTACCTCGAAAAGGTTGCCCATAGGCGATAAGGCCGCCCATTGTGCCACTTTAGTTTTAAGTTTTTCTTTGTATAAATTGAATTTGTGTTTTTTGGTACAAAAAAGCGGTAATCTATCTATCTATCGTTGTGCGTTTTAGAAACTCATAGCGGTTTTAACGCCAACTTAGGTTTAAACCACACAGACAGCAAACAACGAAAGGAAATGTCGATCTGTACACCAATTTAAGCCAATGTGCTCTGTAAATTACATCAAACGGATTTAAAAAAAATGATTTTTCTCCGTCCGTCTTAGTCCGCTCTTAGTCTGTTGTAAGCGGGGCCAAGTGTTAAGTATGACACAATAATTAGTGATACTTGAGTGACATAATAAGCCTCGAAACAATGTTGTAGTCCCTTCGACTTAATCTCAATTAACTTGCTACGACAAAGCTATGTGCTACGAGCGCCTACGAACATTTATGTTAGGTTTCTATTCCATCCATCCATTATACAGCTCCATATCCAATCTTGGACCTAGGCGTCCTCCATTCGCTTCTACTCCTGCCGGTCTTGAGCTCTTGATATCCGAATCGGGTCCTGCTTGTCTTATGTATGACTAGTTTCTGCCCGCGGCTTTGCCCGCGTGTCTAACAAGAAATAGTATTAGGATAGGATTAGGATTATCCGGTCCCTACTGTGTGTGTACTCATAAAAAGTTGAATACAAAGTGGACCAAGAGGTGGTATGTCGATTTTTGTTTTCATTCGAAAATAATTTGGGAACTGTAGGCATCAGCTTTCTTAGCAGATGCTTACACATCTCAAAGAACACACTCTCTTAATGGCATGTCTCTAGGACCAGCGGTTTAGGCTGTGCATTGATATATAATCCAGTCAGTCAATCAATCAGTCAGGACATTAAATTTAAATGTATAAATGTCGTCCTTCCAACTCATTGGTGGTCTACCCCGCGGCCTATTATGTGTTCGCGGTCGCCATTCCACAAGCCTTCGAGTCCATCTGTCTTTGCTCATTCTTGTAATATCTCTCGCCCACCTCCGCTTACGTATTACGTATCATGTTTATTTAATAACCATATTATTTGATTTACGTGCTGCTTTAAATTTATTTAATTTTATAAAATCGAATAACCTTGACATTTAATTTACAAAATGCAATTTGTTCTTATCATGCTAAAATACTTTTGCTAATGCGAGATAAAACATTATTACCGTTGATTTTGAATTTAATACGTATAAAATTAGAAATGGGTTCTCTGAAAATTGTTGCGATATTACTATTAAAACACTCAGAAAATATTAATTTTGTATTTCTTGCGACTTTATGCCGTCTTGAGGGTCGGGAGAGAAAATGAAAATGTAAATGGTTCTTTGAAGAAGGCGGGTTGATACGAACCTACTTCTCTATACAACGAAAGTAAAAACAAAATCTATTTTCTTCACTTGATTACACAAAATCACTGGTATCGGCTAATGTTAAGGGATGGGAAATGGCTTTTTTTTTGTATGGAGATTGGCGTGATCAATAGTACCCTTAAGTCGAAATACCTATTTTCCTAGCTGATGTTATATTATGTTTCTCATGTTTTTATTGCTCAAGGCATTTTTACTAGAAATATTTTACAAGGAGAAATACATCATCAAAAATTCTCCCATGACGTAGGATACGAACCTGTGCCCCTCGCTTGCCGGGCGAGTGTGCTACCACTGCGCCACACGGGAACCCACGTGACATGGTGAATTAATTATTAAGATGTTATATTCGTAAAATAAACAAAATTTAATTTTAGCCACTGTTCTAATAATTCCCAAACACTTAGCCTCTAGGGAAATCAAAGAGAAACAATTCGTGGGCGGGAATACTATTTGGAATTCCAAGAATAGACATGTCGACGCTGTGGCGAAATTATGTTAAGTATTTGTTGTTTAAACTTGAGAAGTCGACTAATATTTTATGCACTGTTAGAATCATTTTGATGAAATAACTTTACGTTATAAATTTCTATTAATTTTGTATGTAGCTCAAGGCTAACTTTACGTTGTCAACGTCTTTACAAAATCTTTGTTTGGGATGTGTAGGATTAGATATTACCTAATATTTCTTCTATTCTATTTAATTTTCTAAGATTAATAAATTAATAAGCATGTATTTATTTATTCGTGGTGCGTATAAGGACTAACCGTGGGAGACTTACGGCTTAGCTACAGTTAGTTCTGACGGGCTCGTCCGTATTCCAATACGCAGGCCGGTGTAGCCACTTGTTGTTTCTACTTTCACCTGTGATCAACAACCGTTATGGTGAATAGGGATCTACTTATTAGGTAAGCGTCCTTTACCCTTATTTTTTAAAAATTCCGTTTTCCAACTATGGCAATACGTTACCTATTATAATTTTATTTCTTTACCTATTATAATAAAAATAAGTAGTAGAGGAAGAGACGCCTCGGAAAAGACAATTACAATTCAAAAGATTCATACTTTAAAATCTTAGCGACGTTGAAGTCGTTGTTGTTGAATGTTGTGATTAGCAATAAACTTTTTAAAAGATATTTTAATTAAACCAAACGGACATTGTCACAACGCGATATTTCTTTGCCTACATATTTGGTCAATTGTGACACAGTGTTTCCATCGTTGAGCAATCAAAGTGCAATATTATATAAAAATAAAAACTATAATGGGTTCATTTTGTTACGTAACACATTGTTTCCATTTGACAAATGGGTAATAAACAGTTCAGTCTTTCAAAATCGAACACTCTTAAGCAACTAGACTTTTTTAATTCGTGTCCGTCGATGTGTTATTAAGTAATTTGTTATATTCGTGATGCACCGGACCACGTGTATCGATATTAAAAATTACACCCTGCACTTGATATTGGGAAACTTCGGTGCATTGAACCTAAATATAATGTTGCTTACGTAACTATTTGTATACCATGACCATAACATAATGATGCATTTATATAAATTGATGAGTCTCAGCAGTGATTTCTCAATTACCTTTTTTAAATGAGTGATGTATTGAATGATAATAATGACATATTTATGGCGTATCTCGCGATTAATGAGCGAGTTTCCCATCACTAGTTGGTCGGTCACTACCGCTATTGCGTCCCCAAATGATGTTTCCATTGTGAATTATTACTTGAGATTAGATACAGTCTATTCGACTGTTCAAACTTTAATACTTCCGCGTTACATTAGAAACGCTATAATACTTTGGTATTTGCAATGTGATATTAGAATAAATAATTCATAAACATTTACTGTAGATATTTATATTCATGTTACAACAGCGCTTTGTTTTGATGTAACTGAATGGGCAGCGTTTACATCATAATCATAACAGGTGAAAATAACAATATCTCATCTGCCGCGAGCGTTGTTATCGATGAGGGAACCTGTTCCGAATCCCTGCAAGATAATAGTGTAATGAAATTGTTGAGTTTCGTAATAGCGGTGCCTACAACCTAGGCATGGGAACAAATTACATAATACAAACATCTTGGTAAGGGAGCTAGGGTATAATGTTTGTTATCAAATAACAGTTTTATGAGACCACAATATTGGTTTGGGACTGCTTTCCTTGAAAAGTAGATACCTACTAGCGTTATCGTTACGAGAGGATATTTTTCTGCGAAATTTTATTATACCGTATTGAAATTATAGAAAGCTTTACTTTTACGACTAAAGCTTGGGGTTCTATCTATTACTGATGTAGGTACTAGTGATCTTTTTCGTTTTCGCTTTTAGATGTTATACATCCCCTTTTATTTTTGAATCATTGGATTGTTACTGTATATCTACACTAATATTATAAAGAGAAAAGATTTGTATTTGTGTGTGTGTGTGTATCTTTGTAATAAATAAACTCAAAAAATACTGTGCCGATTAAAAAAAATCTACATTAGAAAGTTACATTCATCCAGAGTAACATAGGCTAATATTGATCCCAATATTCCCACGGATCTAACTAACAATACTATTTTCAGTAAACAAAAATGCCTGATGATGACTTCAGTTAAAACATTTGCCGTTTTCAATTGTTCAATTGTGGTGCCATTTTTTCAATTTAAACTAAATAACCGTCCGATATTGCAAGACGTGTCGATAAAAAATCGATCCATTGTTTGTCTTAGTTGGTTATTTGTAGAGTAAACCGTCCATGGACTATTGCCCATCCTTAATTCGACCGCCCGTGGTTTGAAACTCTTTTCTTTACTAGACGTAACAAGCGGATTCACATCCGTGGGAAACCAGACTGTAGGTGCAAATTTGAAACACGAAGATTCTCTTAGATGTGAGATAAACGCTAAAAACTGCAGTTTAACCGCTCAAAGTACAGAGAACAATCTGAGATCGGAATCGACTAACGTTTCTTTGCGAATACATGATCATTTACGTAGAGGTACCCTTTTACGTAATAATGAATCTCTTTCAAATTCAAATTTCAAAGTTCCAAAAGTCGGCTGGTGGGCGAGTATAATATCGTTTTATGAGTCTACTTCCTTTTTTCTTGTTCATTATTCAGGTGGCATTGTGCGATAAATGACAGACAAGAGTGATCTTTTAACGTAGGTGTTTTTGTGACAGCGTTTTCAAATTACGAATTTTGAGAAGTCGTTAAAAGGATGTAAACGTCACTTTGATATACGGTGGGAACGGATCTGCAAGGTCGGTAGGGATATAACCATGAAACTTTAATGTTTTAATGTTTCACCGAACCTTTACAATTTATTGTTCAGTAACGTTGTTAATTTATCTAGAGAACACTTTAGTGTAATACTGGAGTTTAGGACTTGCGTGGGATGCTAGAGTTAACAATCCGTGCGGTTTCGGTCTCATTAGATTTTATGCGTGCGAACATTGAAGCCCGTGTACGCACTATGTTGATGCAGATGCAGTTCCGGCTCCAGTTCCAGATCCTTAGTGACTGACTATGTTACCGCTGGAGCTGATGAGACGTGAATCTAGACTTTAATATAGTAAAGATCATTGCTGATATTTGACTTAGGCATCTAATTTTAAAATAGAAAGGTCAAAGTCCTAAAATTGGATCAACATCGCGATAAGAAAGTCAAGTGTTTGCCTTACTTTCATATCATTATCAAAAGACGTCACAGATTGTTTTAAATCTCATCGGAACAATGACAGGTCATGTGGATCTTATCTTAGGAAACTAAGGTAGCCTTTTTCGAGGAATTTTGATTCAGAAACACCTTGAGAACTAGAAAGATTTATCTGTATCTCCCAAAATTGAGAAACAAGACGAGGCTTCAACGTTAGAATACGACTAAGTACCGAGATCAAGATCTGCTTAAATCTGAATCTGGTTCAACGTACAACAATACATTCATACCGTATTGAATATATTCGTACTGTTTCATAACAGTGGCACATTTGCTACGCTCGCGATTCTCAAGGCCGCTCGGTGCATGTCAAACGAAATTCTAAACGAGTTGTCTCTTTCTTTTCTCAATTTTGCATTTCCAGGTTTCGAGATCCTACTAAAATACATAAACGAAATTTTGGGTATTAGAATTAAATTATATTTGCTTCAAAACTCAATGCTCTCGGTGGGGCTTGGACCTACGACTTCCCGTCCCGTCCACTGGTTGAAGACCCAGAAGTATTTAATATCGGAAAGTAATATTTTCATCAATATTCAAGTTTTTTTTAAAGTTGTGGGTACATAGGTAGGTACACTAAAAAAAAAAATTGGAATACAAAAGAATGAAATCATGTATCTTTGTCGTAAGAACTAAAATCTTAGGAAATCCTATTTTGGTTTAAGGCATTCGAAAGGATGATTGAATTTCGCAATATCAAAGTTTCAGACAAACGTGGCTCATCTCCATAAATTAAATAACCAAACAAAGGTTTTATTGCCCAGGTATATTTCAAAGTCAGCAGTCCTATTGTCCGAATGGTGCGATTAACCTGTTTGTAAAGATATATAGACGGCAGCGAAATAGAAGAAACTATTCCACAATTTTTTTTTTTTTTTTTTTTTTTTTTTTTTTTTTTTTTTTTTAAATATGTGTGAGAGGTACCGTTCAGACCCACAAATCAGTAGTAGGTACTTTCGCAAATTCAGACCATCTGGTCTGAAATCTATTGGGAAAAAGTTCTCAGTAGATCATAATAAATAAAACGTTGTACCCGTGGTAAGCTACTAAGCTTGTGTAACATTGACTAAACATATTACACTTAAATGTAATTTGTCTGCTTTATGGATCTATTGGGAATTATCCTAAGTCCATCCACCTATTTTCGTGGTGTATTTTCGAAATCGACAAAAATTGGCATTTCACACCTAAATTCCCTACCCAATCATTGTTAAATATCTTTGTCTATTCGCCTTTGTACGGGATTACTACACATCGCCGTTATAAAGTTACTTCATTGTAACAATGAGGATTGTCAATAATAACCGCTAATGGTATCGGTTTAGTCACAATGATACCTTTCTCCTATCTGGGGCGTAGGTGGAGAGACGACCTTGATGCGGCTAGGTGTTATTCACACTGATTAAGTGGTTGGATTCAATTGAATCATTTTCTAAATTGAAAGCGCAGGGAAAATATATGGAAGCATATTAAGATGGGTTTGGGCATAGTTGATCGATGCCAGATCCAGTGCCACTTCGGATCGTCTAAGAAAACTAAGCAGGCCATTCTAGAATACTCTTTTTGCCCCTCAAGCTCTAATAGCAGTCATTGGCCAAAGTCCTTGTAGGATTAACTTAACCTCATTCTGCTAATTTAACTGTCCTTAACCCTTCTTATTTTTACGCCGCCCCTTAATAAAATGGTAAAAAGCTAAATAAGCTCTCATGCAATCATTTATGATCATTAAATAAATCTTAAGTTTGATAGATTATTGAGTCGCTTTAGGTCAAGTTTAGACAACGTAAGACTTAAAAGCTTAGAAAAGGATGATAGCGAAGGACATGTTTTATCCATTGTCATGCTATGTTAGGTGTGGAATGTGTGTAATTTCGTTGAAACATGTTTTATTTAGAACTATCGTCGATCTGAGCCGAGGGCTAAGTAGGCGGACAGTTGACATTTAGTAGAGTTGCACAGAGATTGAATATTGTGTATTCAACTTGAGTGGTTACTCGACATTCGACTTAAATCATCGTCGCTAAGCAATTTGTTTAGTCTGGTTGCGGCTTTGAATGAATAGTTTACTTTAGGGATGATAAGTGTCAATGTCAGAATGAGACATGGTCAATATCGTGTGTTGATTGTTAAGACGTGATCTGGATTGTTGGCTGTTGGTTTAGACTCAAATGAAAACAGTTAATTCAGAGAAGTTTGCTTCAATCAATAATGTGAGGCAATGTGTTTAGACAGGATTTGAAGGAATAAGACAATTTGCTCAGGATAATAACTGTTAATCTCAAATTGACAAATACTTACTCAACAGTCACGATCTGATCAATAAACATTATATGACCTATGTAGTTGATTGTTTAGATTTTACCTTAGTCGCAACTTGTAGTTTTAAAAATATATATTTATCAGGAATTTAGAGTAGAATGCTTACTAGGTACACTTGGAATGTTGCTTTTGGGAGTATGAGTAGCAGGCCCAAGTTCAAGGGTCGTAGTGGTCCATATTATAAGGATTTTCCCTTGAAAATATTTCTGGAATATAGATAGAATAAAACTATCTAGATCTAGGTACAAAATACTTACACATGTAATTAATCCAAAATTCTTCGAAATAAATGCAACACAGATTACGAACAGCTACTAATCCTTAAACACAAAAATGAAAACACGAAATCCAAAACCAATGATAAACTGGATACCTACCTAATCTTTATCAAGTGTTATCGTTTCGCATATTACGATAGCAAGTAAATATAGTTAATGGAGGTGACAATAAGCCGTATCAATTCGAGCAATCGTTGCTCAAGCGTGCGCAAGTAGGCCTCTCATATCGAACTCCGTAGATAATTCAATTTGGTAACCGAAAAGTTATCACACTGTTTAGTTTTACGATTATTAGTGACTGTAACTTTAACGGCAGTCGTGTCCTGGATTATAGACTAATTTGATTATATATGATACTAGCTGTGCCCGCGACATCTTCAGCGTTTTTCGGACTACCTACCCATCGCTGTGCAAAAGTCTACACTTGAACGGACGACCAGGGAAGTCTGTTGCTGGGCAGAAAAGAATCATGGCAGAGTCTATTTAAGTGAAGATTTTGCACAGCGCAGCGGTAGGTAACGTGTTGCGTGCTTATTCGCATTAGGTACTTATTATAAGAAGTAGCCTTTATCAAAAATATAAAAAAATCAAAACCTGACTTCGAAAAAAAGGTCAAAACATTAAAAATAAGCTCTCCTACATACAGTGCAACCGACTTATCTGTTATGTAAGCTGAAGTCGGGCAGCTTAACTACATCTATATCTTTTTTTACGTGGGTAATGCGCCTTATGCACTATCAGGCCACTCTCGTTGGGCTCCCTACCATAGGTTTATAATCTAAATCCCCATAGTGTCCCTCGCTCCACATTCCACAAGTGTCGAGGCCAGTGGGAATTCTTCGTGGATTACATCCCGACAACGGCGGCCTTTCCAAGTCACATCTCTGCCTCTGCCCGATAGACAATCCCTCTCCGTCCCCCCCCCCCCCCCCCCCCTCGGCACGCCACCGTCTCGAGGTCCCCAAAGCCGGTGATAAAGCACCGAGTTTACCACCAGAGGCTGAGGTGATTTTTTATAGTGGCCGGACGCGCAGCCGTCGGATCGGAAGCCATCACTCGGCTCGGTAGGCCACCGTTCCTTAAAAAGGGAATGCGCCGGTCTGTGATTCGAACGCGGAACCCTCGACTAGGAATCTACAGCTGCCATCGTGCCATGGAAACTACATGCAATCTGCATCTACCCAGTAAAACTGCCCGATTACAGCTATATTTATTTAATCCTTTTTATTGCATTTTCGACTGCCACTAAACATTATCACAATTATTATTGTAACCGTAACTTTAATCACTGAGGAATTTTTGAGAAGGTGGTTTCAGGTGGTCCATCTATTTGTACCTAGTTCTTTATAGCCGATTCTCTTGATGGAAGTTAGATGGAAGTCCAAAAATTAAACAAAAACAGTGGGATGCTATTCTGCTCATCATTCCGAAGGTTCTGATCAAATCTTCACCAACAATTTATGGGACCAACTCGGGACTCTCACTTTCCAAATAAAAATAGAATGATCGAAATTGGACTTTATATGCCGGAGTACGGCGTGAACATATTTACATACAAACAATATGCGGGTAGAATTGAGCAGCTCCTCCTTTTTTTTAAAGTCGGTTAAAAAAGCCATTTAAAAAAAAACGTATATCCGAAGGATCCGGATATATGAAGAGACATAGGTATACGGTATTTTAGGAATTTCCTGAAAAAAAAACTGATTATCCGGTTTTTTTATTTTCGACCGGATATCCGGTTAATCATGTGTTGATTCCACACAACATATTTCTTCAATACAACATTCAAACTAATTAAGTAATAGCAGAAAAAACACTATATCCGGATAACCGGACTAAATATCCGAATAAAAAATAGCCTATATGTTAATCGGGGTCTAAAGCTATCTGCATACCAAATTTGGTCAAAATCGGTTAAGCCGTTTCTGAGATTAGCGGGCACAAAGGCACAGACAAACAGACAAACAGACAAACAGATAAACAGACAAACAGACAACCAGAAAAACAGAGAAAGGGTTCTACTGCGTTGGTAGGTACCCCTCCAATTTATATATTTTTTATATCTTTCAAAAACAGACACCGCTGAGTTACGATTTTATTATATGTATAGATAGATATAGAAGATATCTACCTACTTTATGATTGAAAACTAGCAAGGGCCTTATAAATGATGTAAACAAGTTTTAGGGCAAAACATTGCAAACGTTTTTCTGGTTTATGCACCGTGAAATATCGGACGACATTTTAATTTTGAAGATCCTTTGATCTAAGTAATAAGTTTCTTAGTCGTGCCTTGCACTGGAACCGGATTTTAAGAAAAACGTAGGTACCTAACGATTGCAATCTAGATGCACCAAAAATCGTGGGATGTAAACCGCTGGGAAATATTAGGTATAGATAGATAGATTAACGCTTTATTTGCACAACAAACAATATACAAAACAACATACATATGTAAGACAAATACACATAAAGCTTAAAACTAAAACGTTGCCCAAATGGGCGGCCTTATCGCTAAAAGCGATTTCTTCCAGGCAACCTTTGGATGGAGAAGGTCATCCAGGTATGTGCACGTCTCAGACTGTTTTTTCCTACAATTTGCGACAGTATCAAGAACTACACGACTTTATTTTAGAATATTAAATCTCTATGTTTTCTTATTAAAATAACACATCTTCTAGGTCAGCGTGTTTCTTCGTAGACCGCATTAGCACTTACTATCATGCGAGTTCGTGGTCAAAAGCTGGCCTGTAGGTTATAAAAACAGTACCTATTAATATTACAAAACATGATTTCACGAAGCCAGCTGTTACACGCGTCTTGTCTATGATTTAAAACGCGCCTACACATACGATAGGACTAACGAGCGTAATTTCCTTAAGTGCGCTTCACATGTCATTATATAACTGGAAATAAAATAGTTGTACGATCCTATTTAGCGGATAACTCGATCGATATCAAAGCCGTCCCGCCTGTGGACCAAACGTGAGCGTGCGGTTGACGACGTGACATGTCTTCGTGAAATTGATATGTAACGAACCGACTAACCGCCACGTCGTTCATGTCCCGAGCGAGACACACGATATCAAACCGCAAGGACGGGGAAAAATGTGCATCTATTTTATCATAATCTAGCGTTTTATGATTTGGTATTGATGCAGTAGAAAGCTTTGGACCAATAAAGTAGATTTGATAGGTTTTTCTTTTCTTCCTTTATTGTAATTTATCAATACTACGCGTTTTCTCATAGATTATGACAATCAAAAGCAGAAACGTCGCGATACGAAAATTGCAATTTACGAAAATTGATAAGTTGCTCTTTGAATTGGACGTCGATTTTTTTACGTAAAGCCAATGGATTTTACGAAGAGTCATCGTAATAGAAGGACGTGACTATCCATTCTGTTAAGATGACTCTACTTTAGCGCTCAGTTATAGCATTTGCAGTGTAACGCAAAAAGTGGCAAAGGCAAGAGTCTTCTGAATAAATGACTCAGCTATTTCATCCAAGTGTCAATGTCAAAGCAAGTATAGACAGCTATCAAAGTGGTAGGCGGCAAGCAGCTGTGGCGAGAGCGATCATACGGCGGACTGCGCCGAGCTGTGGGTGGTTGGATGACTAATTACGGAACAGCGAAGACCTTCAGGGGTTGACAGGCAACCTTGATATTACGTAACTTAACCAAAAGTTACCTTACCGAAATTATCCAATTATATATTTTTACATACACAGGCGTCTGGTGGCTAGAGGCTTGATGATCTACGTGCCTGCTTTAATTAAGATTAGAGTTAAGACGTGTATGAATCGCTGTCAGTCTGTTTACTTTTTGTATGAGCGGGTAATTTTTCACTTTCTCTATTCGGAGATTAATGAGTAGACGGAAATTTGTGTGATTACGGCAGTTCAAATCGTAACATTGTTTGGGTTCGGTCTTTAGGTGAAGGTTTTTGCTACTTATTTAATCTGTGCTTATTTTCGAGTTGGTCATTAATCATAACCAATTTGAAAAAGAAAGTAAACATCGACTTTTAGTAAAATTGAACTTGAATAACTTAAGCTGATGCTGTGTCACGCACGAGAACTACTTTTGTCAAATGACAGTAAAGCTTACCTACAGTACCTACTGCGGTGAATAAAGCAGGCTAGAACAAAATAATTATAGCGGCTATAGAAATACATCATCTTTGAAAATTTGAGCTGTCTATCACAATTCACAGTTCATGACATACAGCCTAGTGACAGATAGACAGACAAACAGCAGACTCAGTAATAGGGTCCAGTTTTTACCCTTTGGGTACGGAACCATGAAAACGATAGGTAAGATACCTTTTAATATTTAGACCTTATATTTAGATGTAAATGTAGACCTAATCACGTGCATGACTATAAATGTTGTGCAACAGGTAAAACTCTCTGGTCCCTTATTTTGTCCACCCTCCACCTACATCACCACGCCTTTATAACTTAAAGTCAATGTCAGTAACGATTTGTTTATATCCATCGAGCGTTACATCATTGGCCATCGTTGAGGGTCCCGCGAGTCGTGTCGTCCGAGTTGCGCTGTCTTGCGTAACAATTATACCCTTTAAGGTAGGAATATACTTAAGCGTTAAAGCGCTTTAAACCGTTATCAAACTCAAAGGATTTCATACGAATTCACGAGTCCAAATATCGTCCCGCATAGCGCGTGACAACGCGATAAAGTGCGTGTATAATAAGTATGGTTCTACCCTTATTCAGGAGGAGTACCTACTTAAGGTGGGTTCGGTTCACCCATGGGTCACCAGAGTCCTTTAATTAAAAGCTCAAGATAAAAGCTGTTTATTAAGAGATTAGCAGCGCCCCGCAGGTTTCAGTAAGTACTACTGATCCTGCGGAAATATCTGGATAAGACCTATGTTACTCCTGAATAATGTCGCTTTCTATTGGTGAAAGAATTTTTGAATGAAATCGGACCAGGTTTCTGAGCCTAAACAAACCAATAAATAAATACTTATATCGTCTCTATAATACCTATTAAGTAGTACAGATACCTATAGATAATGTGTCTCGGAGGAGAAATATCTTCTTAATTAATTACTAGTGCCGTTTAGAGACTTCGGGAGAGAATTGTCACCAACAACTTATGTCGTATCCTCAGGCGACTCGTGAACTCGTCAATCTTCCAATACAAAGACTGGTGCAGCCGCAAAGGTCGGAACTTTTTCTGCCTTCTTAGATCTAAATGTATCTTCTAGCTGAGTATCTTCTATCTTATCTTCTATATGAGAGTCGACAAATAAGACTTTGACATTCATTTTGTTTAATTACCCAGACCTACCTAATAAAATAATAAATCGTTTTTTCCGAAGAACTTAATCTTTATTTCTTTCAATTTACCTACTCATAAGTGCATTAATAGTGGTTACTTAAACTAATTAAATTCTATTTTTGCTATAAGTATCAAGGTAGACGTTTAATTATCAATTAAATTAAGAGTCTTGAAGAATCCTTAATAAGAATTTCTCGACCGAATGTAGCTCGCTCGATGACCACATCAATGAGGACCGCTAACAATCTGTGGCTGTAAAAGTACATATCCAAAGACCGCCAAGTGTTTTAGTCGTCAAATCAGCTGTGAAATTTCGATGAGGTCGTATTTAAAACAGACGTTTAACCTACAATTTTGTTGTGGACGTAATTTTTATCGTTGATTGTTTTTAAAGATTTTAATTTATTTTAAAGATTCTATTAACAGAAACCCAATTTATGGGGCTACGCAAATATTGGGAAAGTACCTACCTATTTCGGGTTAATGTCAAGAGATGTGATAGGACGAATTTTTATTTGTATAGTATTTATATTTACACTAGCTGTGTCACTCGGTTTCACTCTAGAATTCCCGATCCCGTGGGAATTTGGAATAATCCATTCTTTCGGATGCCTGCATCAAAAAGGAACACACTCTCCAAATTTCAGCTCTACTATCAGCGGTTAGGCTGCAGGTTGATCAGTGAATCAATCAGGACAACGAATTTTATAGATATAGACAAGCTGGGTGTTGTCGTGCGGTTTCCCTCGCGCATCTCCCGATCCCCTGGGAATATGACACGTATTTATAAACTAAATATCTGTTGTATAAGGTTGTAGCTCATGCACTAGATCATTCATGCAAGACAAGTTCAAGGTACTTACGAAAATTTCCAAAATCTCACTTAATAAAATGATATGATTCATAATTTAATGGCACCATAAAATATTAAATACTGATTTACAGGCAATTTTAATAGCCGGATGGTGCATTAATCTGTTATGAATGCTTTTTAACTGAGCGCTAACACTAATAGGTAATTATTGGCAAAGACGACGAAGATTTATCCAATGAAAGTCATCATAAAATTGTATTCCGAACATAATTTCATCGACACCCAATATAATATCGTTTACGAATCTCAATGTAAAGTTAATAAAGATTTCATCTGCATATAGCCTCAATTAAGACGATGATAATTCTGGTTCCACTTGTGTTACTTTCCACAGAGTGGCATCGCGGTGTAACGGTGAATGTAGCTTTGTCTCAAATGAATCTTGTTGGCTGCCGGCCGGCGGCGGCGGCCCTTACCCAATATCCAGTACTCAGTGCTACTCATCTGTTTAGGCAGTGATAACGGTAAATTACAATGCACACACCTTATCTAATTTTAGCATTGCATTTCCTTTTCATCTGTCTTGATTTGCCATTTAAATTAGGTGTTCTGTAGTAGGTACGTTTGTTTGGTATGTATCATAGTCTGCGGTTGTTCAAAGTTACTCCTTAAAAGATTAGCACATTGAACCAAAACTGAGGTAGACATGTGGTTTAGTAAGGTTTAATATGCCTGCAATGTGTCCCTAAACGATACGTTTAACAGAGCGAAGTAGGAGAAGAAGGAAATGCAGAATTCTGTACCAGATATATACGACTATTTATATCTGGTACTGGGCAGAGGGGTCGTAGCCATAACGCTTAATAATCTTAATAATTCGCATAAATAAAAGAACTGTCACTACTTAAACCATTGTATTCTACAGCTGGTCTGGTCTATTAATCTTACGCGAGTGTCGGCTATGCCCATATCGCGGCTTAATAACCGTGAACTTTAATGATATTGATCAAAAATGGAATCAAAACAACATTGTGCACTGCGACGATGTCTATTAATGATATCTGCACTCTCTATAAAGCTGTCAAAGTTACTGTTACTCGAAGACAGGTGGTAATTACAAAGCTCTCGCTTCGTTGCCGTATAATTCGACTTTTTCAATGTCATTGCCGCGGTTTTACCGTTCCGATACGAGCTCGCGTGTCGAAATATGTACCTCTTCCGAGGCCTATTTATCATTGTCGTCGAAAAAAAATTGAGATAAAATTGAGCAAATACTTAACCCAGATGCCATAAAAAGATTAGGTATTGTATTCACTAGAAAACTTTCACTAATCAAGGACTGTTGTTTCCGACAGATTATGATCGGTGCGGTGATAGTATGACGCGCTAAGGTCTCTTCATTCTCATCAGCACGAAATGTTTCTATTTTGTTTTGCTAACATTGGCTTCAATTTGTGAAACGAAAACGAAATCTCTCACCTTTCCATTTTTATTTTTGTAAGATGATGTGTATAAATATTATCGACATCTTTCTAATAATTATTGTTGTAATAGCATCCCACGCGAGAATCGCCGATACTCTCTCGAGTCTCACGACCGCATATTCGCACTTGACACTGTTTCAGCGAACTTCGATGTTACTAACTCAAACGAATCAGAAATGAGTACTAAGATTGTAATGTATTGATTTATTTCCATTTGGTTGTGTCCAAAATTAAGGTTTTTATTTATTTTACTTTGATTTCGTGTACGGCCATTCTTTTCTTCTGCGATTTTGGCGTCAATAGGTAAGATGTCCCAAATACCAGTTAAGAAGTGAATTTATAATATCTGCGGCCGTCAAATTGTTGTAAAGCACGTTAAACTTAACCACTGCGGTAAAATGTCGCGTGATTAGTGGTTTTTCGATGCCGTATTTTCGTTGCTGCACGAATTTTTACTTTACATTCTGCTTTTTTGTTAGTTTGATTAGATTTATGAGTACACCAATGAAGGTAGGTAAGTATACTGAAAAACCGTGCTTGTTAGCATAAAAGTAATAGTGTTCAGTACTTCAAGTACTCAATGTCAGAGCGCCTCAAGGAGACAATACGAGACCAAAATGCTGGAGTTAATTTGCTGCATAGAATTAGTATTGCTATTCAGCGTGGCAAAGCTGCCAGCATTTTGGACTCGGTATCAGCAACGAGGTCTTAGACTTATTTTGATGAAATGAAATTATTTATTTGACTTATATGGATATCGATAAGTTTTATTTTTGTAAATAAATACATAGGTATTAATATTAACTTTCAAATCTGATCTAGATGATTCGTCAAGCGCTATCGCCGGCGCAATCCTATTATGAGAAGTATGAGAACAATAATATATAGCTGCAATTGCATCAAATATTGAATTAATTAACTCCGTGACTCATGAATGCATAGTATCAACTTTGACCCTGAGAATGCCTATCGCTCGTTCCACCAGGGTGACCATAGCGTGACGCCCCAATCCTGCGAACATTCCCAGGGTCGACGGGAGTTGAAGGCAGGTGCCATTATGGCCTCGTGATCCTCTTTCATTTATTCTAATTATATTTTCCATGATAATACATAGGTAGACTTTGCTTATTTATGTGGAACATTTGGAAGTTATATAAATGAATCGATAAAGAAAGACAGCTATTATTAAACGCTATTAAGGCTGTTCAACCTACTAATTTTGGCAGATATTTCAGTTTATAAGCGTTTTTATCATTTGAAGCGTATGTCGCTCTCCCAAGCTTAATTTGCCTTTTACACTTATCAAGTAGTACTAGTACTTGTGAATCTCATTAGCTGCTATCTATTTCACTTCATTAATGTAGATATTCCTCTTCGCTTTGCGGTTGATTCATGTTACCGCTTTAATCAAGTCCTCTTTACTTAACGAATTACTTTGAATTAGGTTTTAAGCTTCCACTTCAGATCATTAGTCCATGTCCACTGTAAAAAGAACTCTATTTTCGTTGCGGTAGAGGTCACTGTTTCTGCATCTCGCATCGAACACATGGTCTGAAGTTAACATATTAGCTGCATGTCGTTTGATTAGTTTTGCAGATGCATTTCCACTTTATATCTGCGATGTGCAATTAGTTTAGGTTAGATTATGCGGAAATTTGCTTTGAGCGCGTCTGGTTTCCCTATAAGTACTTGGGTTTGAAATTAAACGCTGTACAATTAATATTGTCGGCTTATTGGGCAGTCCGACTTCTAATCTTAAAGGTCTTGGGTTTGAGTCCTGTTTCTATGAGTCATATCAATATTTGTTTAACATTTACAACAAAAGGTAACTTCTATGACGGCGTGCTTCATCGAAGACTGTATCAACATTTACCATCATGTGTAAATAGTGTTCAAACGCTGGGCTTACAGGTAATGATTTTGTTATATTTTGTGTTCTATTTTGCTTAGGTGACCGGTAATATTCTCCCTTACCCTAATAAAAAAAAGAATCATCAAACATTCTTTTCTTAGATTCTTTTTTCCTTACCAGGGAGTAAACATCTTTCCCTGCTTTTTTCTCCTTTTCTTCTCTAATAAAATAGTTAAAAAATCCAACTTAAAATGTCCAAAATTGCTCTCTATTTGCAAATTGTACAAAAACACGGATTTTAACATCGCGTGTCTACGCGGGAAAGCTTCGAAATCAACAAAGCGACTACTAAACTATGCGTAACTATAAAGCGTGTTAGCTTTTGCTTATAAAACATTTGTTACGGGAAAACAAACTAGGTAGTCGGTGTCTGTGCGTAACGCAAATTAAGTATACTTGAACCAATATTGTTTCGAACTAGTATAGTGACTTTACCCTGAACGTTTAGAAAGTAACTTGCAATATTACGATTAAAAGCAATAATTTTAAACTAGTGAGGTCGGAAGGTCCACGCCAAAGCTTCCGTGCTATGCAGCCATTATGGAGATATATCCACAAACATGCGCACACGCAAACAAACAGTTACGTGTATTCGGCGCGCGTGAATGTGTTGACATTAGAATAGTTATGTATGAGTCGGCGAACTTTGAGTTTATTTTATAAATCGTTTTAGTTATACTTAAAGAATTAACGAAATTTCTTCTTAGAGGGTTGCATCTTTCTCGGGAGCACAGCCTCTCCCCAACCCCAAATTATTTGTAGCACAGTAGATAAATGTCACCATTGACGATACGCCTCCGGGGTGTATTGGCCCAAATGTCAATATGTCCAAATGTTAGTTCGTCCGAATGTCAAATCGTCCAGGGACACAATAGCCAGTTGCCAAAATGTCCAATGAACATAACCTCCAGTTGACAAATTTTCCAATTGCCGGATCGCCTAGTTGTCATAATGTTTAGCGATTGTTACGTCCAGTTGCCAAAACGTCCAATTTGCCGAATCGTCCGATTTCCAAGCGGTACGAGCAGAATTTCCAAGTAGCATAACATAAAATAACGTTTTAAAAGTACTTACAAACTTTAATTGCAAATTGACTTAGAAGATAATGAAGTTAAAAAGTTAATAGAGGCAATGGATGAAAAATCAAAAGACGATCGAACGAAATACAAAAGACGATCGAAGTAGACACAAAAGACGATCGGGGTATAAACAAAAGCCGATCTGTTTAGAAACAAAAAAAAACATCGGAGTAGAAACAAAAAGCGATCGGAGTAAAAACAAAAGAGGATCAAAATAGGTAGATATGACAGCCTGTAAAAATTACACCGATGATAACCATTGACACAAGACCACTACTTTCTCAGCATAAGTGAGCTCTACGAGATCTTAATATTGGATGACAGCTGTCAAACTTAAAACGTCAATATGTAGGAAACTATTGATTCATAATTGGCCATAATTTAAGAAAAAAAACCTCGTGAGAGATCATAATGCACACGTAATTATTTAACGCCGTTAATCAAACAACGCTCAAACGTTTAGACGTCCGACGTAATGGCACCTGGACGTTGGACATTTTAACTCTCGGGCCAATTTATCCAGTGGTCTTAATGGCTGTTGGACCTAACGACATCCTGGACAGTTAAGCACTCGGGCTAAATTGAGCAGTGGTCTTCATTACATCTGGACATTATAACTTCCCGGACAATTCAACTTCTGGGCCAAATTGATCAGTGGACGTTGTGGCTTCTGGACATTATGACATGCTGGACATTTTAACACTCGGGCCAAATTGACTTGTGGTGTTTATGGCATCTGGACATCTAGACCCCTTGGACATTTTAACACTTGGGCCAATACACACCGGAGGCGACGATACCTAGCTTATGTAAAGATTTAGCAATATTTTTACGCCGAACCGTCCTGTTTACCACCAACCATCTTCGGGACCAAGCAGTTTACCCGCCACCGCTTGGGGAAAACTCAAGGTTTCCTAGTCGCCTCCAAATCCCTGAGTCGCTTTTTACGACACCCACGGAAAGAGATGGGATAACCCTTTTATATGCCGCCGGGGCTACACGGCAAAAATGTTATAATTTAAGTGGATTATCTTTATTATAATAATTCTCTAAGCTGTCCCACCATGTCTCGGACACAATGCGTAAGCACCTACAATCTACCAAACTAGACATAATAATCAATCGCGTTCACAAAGTGCTCAGACAATTTAGATACTTAACCATACGTTACAACAAAGAAAGTAACATTATATTTAATGGACTGGTTCATGTTCTCTCGACAATTTCACCTATTAAACTAATGTTTGAAAGGTCATAAATTTAACAAGAACAAGCTGTACTTTGGTATCTACCGACATCTGGAAATAATACTAGGTACGAGGATTTTGGTAAAAATAGGTATTAATGACAGAAATCACGATTATTGTGAAAAAAATCCCTTGTGTCCTTGCACGAGTAGAGTTTTTAATATTAAAAATGGACGTTTTCAAATATTTCATGAGATTCCAACTAAAAAGCTGAGCTTTTTAGATAATCTGATCATAAGGGACTGGGTCTGCATGTTATGTATTTCCAACGGGAGACATTTAAAAATAATTTCACGTTTTTCAATAATTTACGCCATGACAGGTCGATTTATAAGTGCGTCGGCGTAAGTGATGTAAACATTTATACATCGAAATAACATTTTGTATAGATAGTAACTGTGTTTTACTTAAGTAAAAGTGTTTATTCAAATTACCGGCAGTGCACAATAGATTTTGCGACTATTGACAGACGAAATCCTATTACATAGTATTAAGTGTGTGTAAGTGAAAGTTTTTGTGTTAGGCAAAAATATATTTATCGTGATCTGGATAAGAACACCTGGATACCGTCTATGCCGGTATTACTGTTGATCTTATAAAGCGACTTATGCTACCGAAACAAACAGTAGGTACATCACTTAATAAAACCGAATGAAATTTGTCATGAAGTCAAGAATGGTTGGTAAAGCTGCTTTACCGATGGAAGTTATAATTTGCGTATTTGCATTTGCTAAGTATTGTGTAGCTTATAAAAGGATATATTTCATACTAGCTGCGCCCCTCGTATTACCTGCGTACGTCTCGTCCTTAGCAAAGTTTCCATCTATCTTAATACCAAAATTCATCAAAATCAGTTCAACGGTTTAAGTGTGAAAACGTAACATAGAGACAATTACTTTCGTAATTCGTAGTAGAGACAATTTTGTAAGTGTGAAAGTGAAGTGCGGGGTTTGTCGCTCTTACAGTCGCATGTAGTTCAATCATTGTGCGTCGGCATAGTAGAGTATAACATGCGCAGGCGTCTTCACTTTCACTGAGGTCCTTATTAAACGCGTATTAGTGGTCAGATATTGTTCTCGAGATTTCATTTTCATTTTGACGCCTCGAGCCTGAAGATTACTATCGTAATGAATGATCTGCAGTTACATCGTTGTATTATGAGTTGTTTTTATTAAACTTTGTTAGGTTAAATCTAGTTTAAAAGATTAAATTTTCAAGGGTTTAATTTTCCAAACTAATATTATAAATCCGAAAGTATGTCTGCTTGTTCCTACTTCACGGTCAAACGGTTCGACCGATTTGGATAAAAAATTGCATCGGGATAAACTAAGTGATGGAAAGTAATATAGGATACTTTCTATCCTGATAATCACGCGGAATCGAGATTTACGCGGGTGAAACTGCGGGGCGCAGCTATTTTTCTATAAATATAGTAATTTGTAGGTACTTCAGCTACTTGCACTAGTCTGCTCTCCGTTTATTTACCTATTGTTGAGTTTTCCTAACTATTTCTAAAGATATGAATCTGATACCCACACGTGTCGTTCTGACCGTGACATTTAGTCGGACAAAACTGTCGTACCCCGAGGTGTTACCTATTTATAACGACCCGGTTATGTAATCTCAATCTCTTATCAGAATGCGAATCTGATAAATAAGTACATTAAAGTTGTTGTTGTAACTAATGTTCTACAAGAGGTGACCTAGGTACGTTTTGTTTTAAAAGAACTTGTTTCTTTTATCGAATAACATACCAAATTTGTTAGTCCAGTTTGTCACTGTTTATAATTTTATTTAATTATTCAATATGAATTACAATTTGTAATTATGATTATTGGGATATTTTCGGTTTTGGTAGGTATAAAGTTGCAGAAATAGACGCGATTAAAGAGACTGACATAAAGCAAAGATATGCTTATCTTGATCGCGGACTTAAGGTCACGTTGTGGCTCCAAATCCTAAATAGATCTTTGCTAAATTCCGTTTTATGTTACCAAATAGTCATTTTTGTAGTTAAATAAACCTATGTTGTAGTTTAATAAATTTTTTTTAGATTTATAGACGAAATTACGATATAAATAAACGCGTAATTTTGAATTTTTTTTTAATATCCTCCACGCAGTGCTAAAACCGCTCCTTAAACATATACAACCAGAAGGCGTAGCTAGTAAAAGCAATAATGAGAAATATGGATTGATATAATATGATCGATTACACCGCAAAAACATATGACTTTCTAATAACGTCTAATACAGTTTTTAAATTGGATTAACTCTTGAAACAGAGTTCTGGCAACGAGGTTTTCTAATGGACATGCTTTGAGAGTCAATTTGTAATGTGACAGAGATGAACATAAACCTGGAGAGACGGGGCTTTCTCTATCCATGGGGAAAGCGATCTTATAGAAGATTCGATTATATTCCTCGTAGTGACTGTTAGTTAATCTGTGTCTGTGTTCGTGATTAGAAGATTTGCAGCTCGATATGGAACGCTGTGAAAAAGAAATCGTGCCGCCTTACTCTTTAAATTTGGTTAAATTGTCGAATCACTGCGCTCTCTAGCGCTATTTTCAAACTAGTAGTCACTTGCGAGTTGCAAAATCATCAAAGTCGGTTCAGTAGTTCCGGAGCCGAAGATTATCCTAAACATACAAACATTTAATTACATATATCCGATAAATAGACGAGTACAGACTTTTCGTCCTCTCTTTCTTCTAAATATAGATGTAGGTAGTTAAAAGATACTTGTTAGGTTATATATAATGCAACTATCACTCGAAAGTGAGAACTAACTACCCCTTAGATTACCAATTTCCGCGCAATAAATAATATCTAACTTGTTAATAATCGTATTAGATATTAATTTGAACGTCTGCGTAGGAAATTATTGCCACTTTGATTTCCGGTCAAAAAAGTTTGAATCCATGAGAAATAATTTGTGTGAAGAGGCAAAAGGCAGAGTAAAATTAACTTAACTGAGTTGTGAGAATAGATTTGGGTCAATGTAGTAGGTCAGGTTCTGTCTCTCAGAGACGGATATACTATATTGGAGATACCGTATAATATATTTCGAGTGACAAAGGGAAATACATAGTTTTACCCTGTTACATATAAACGATGACTAACTTTATGTAACGTTTGTCTTTTACTGTGACATGAAGTTTCAAAGTTAACAGACAGTGGCAATCGTTACATAAACTTAATTACCGTTTATAAGTAAAGAGGTTAGTCTATAAGAAGTATACTGATATCTCAATACAGCTTTTATTTTTAGTTTAAACCTTTTAACAAAAGGAGAAAGAGGCCTTTTAATAAGGCATAGTAAAATAATTCATGTTTGTTTTTCTTTCTGCTAGTTAAGCAATTAAAAACTACTAAGTACACTAAGCTTTATTATTCAAGAGAAGTTTTGTTAAAAGCCAATGAGTTTATTGAGAAACAGTACAAAGGTAGCTTCTACTAAATACCTACAGTTACAACATTTTGTAAAGAGCCTCTCGATGCCGGATTATTAAATAAGTCACGAGGAGATACGCCTCAGGGAGGTAATGTAATACAGACCTAATTAGACGACTGTCTGTAGTATAGGTACTTAGTACTTACGAGTACCTATATTTAACGTACCTAGTACCTACTCTAGACGTGGACTGTGTGGTGGATCCACCACAGCGTCCGCAAGAAATTTACGGCGGCTGTCCCAAATCTAGGGGCACGGTAGTGCCCTCGCCAAGTCGAGCAAAAAAGCGGCACAGGCGTACCATCCCTTTCTCTAACTAAACAGTTCAGGCCATTTTCGACCTCCTATACAATATACAACCATTTATAAATATTTACCTACCGTATCAAAATTGACTATGAAATATTCTCGTCTGGTGTTCTCCGGACGAAAATAGAAATGGGGCGCATTGAAGGAGGCTTTACCGATCTAGGCGGTCTTTACACCGATTGGCATGTTTTTATTATGTTTAAATAATTTAAGAAAATGATGGCTTATGCCCAAACGTGCCACAAAAAAGTTTTTGAGAATTAATAAAACTTTTTTATTTTTATTTATTCTCCGGACTATGTGCATGTGTGTGGTCTGTGTAAATCTCCTCAGTAGACACATAGACCTGTTAAAGTTAGACTTCATTCCGTTCTCTGACATAACTACGTTGTTACAATCAATGTAACATTCCCTGTTACTGATAAGTTATCGATAACAGTTACGACAGTTAGCAACTGGATGTAACAGAAGATTAGTTTTACAACTGCTATTCTATTGTCTTTGATAACGGGAACGTTTTTTGTCGAAGAAAATTGTTAGCACGTACAGAGATGATTTCTGATATTGTTGGGTGAATCGGTACATACTTAGGTATTATTGTAAAGATGACGGCGTTAGTACTTTGATAAACTATTAAATAAAATATAATATTATTATAGATATAGAATTATAGATTTATTTACAAACGTCGTCTATTGTATTTAAGGTGTCGTGCCGTAGTTACTAACTACCCTAAGTTTGTTACTCTAAGGTCAGTTCAAATACGTTTGCAGGCTAGTATCGGGTCAAGCTAATACTATGAATAGGAACCTATTAGAAATTTAATTCGGTAGTCTTTATTTAAAGTCATATTTGGTGGAAACTGCAACTACAGTATTCAGAAAACAAAACGGTAAATATGTTGTTGTATTTCTTTCTGGGTTCACTGAACAGAAAATAGTGGCTTGCAGAGTAATACAGTAACGTAACTTGGATTTTATATCCCCTTCTATTTTAGGTATATTTACTAAGCTGAATTAGGTTTAAGCAAAGGCGATAAAACACTCCACGTTGTTTACCATTTCTACAAGTTGTTTTTGTCGTTTAGCGTCACTGAAACCGTCATGTCATCATAAGTAAAGGAACGCCCATGAAAAATCGATCGAGATTCGAGTCCATTGAACGTCCTTGTACTGCGTTCAATACAAACATACCTTTGTTTGCACATTAAACCTTATCAGTTATCATCAACGAGCCATGCATTTGGGTCAAGTTACGAAACTGTGCTACGTTTTATGGTGTTTCATGAGATTTATTTGGTTAATTCGCCTTAATTTGCTTGTTTTAGGCGTCATTTAGTTTTATCAAAAAAGGTCGTGGTTTTTGCAAGCGATTATTTGGCAAGTGATACTTTAATAATGTCTGAAGTTTCACAGTTTACTAGTTGTGCCTCTTGGATTTGCCCGTCTACACAAGATCCGATTCCGCACACAGGCAGGCGGCAGGTAACAGACGGACAGAAGGACGAACAGACAGACAGCGAATTCTCAGTAATAAGGTCCTGTTTTTATCAATACCTACTAATATTATAAAGAGACTAGCTGACCCGGCAAACAATGTTTTGCCTTAAAAATTATAGATAGTAGCCGATTCTCAGACCTACTGAATACGTATACCTACAAAATCTCATAAAAATCGGTCAAGCCGTTTCGGAGGAGTACGGTAACTAACACTGTGACATGGAAGTTTTATATATTAGATAACGTTGGTAACATGTATGTATATTGGAAGAAACTACTGGACCGAAAACTTTCAAAATTATTACACCAATAGAAAGCTACATTATCGAGGAGTAACATAGGCTACTTTTGATCCCGATATTCCCACGGGATCGGGACTAACGCGGGTAAAACCGCGTGAATCTGCTTGTCATTTATATACGGAACACTATTAGATTACGGAGTACCTACTTAACAGACTATTTTCAATAAAATCTGACATTGGCACTCCTATGGTTAGAAATTGATGGTTTCTTTCAAATGAGACGAGTAAGAGCGAAATAACTTACTTAAGAGGATAGTCTCCATTCTCTTTCTCCATACAAACGTAGTTTACATTTTCCTCCCTGGATAAAGTCATTAGAGCAAATATGTTTATGCCATAAAACCTATATCTGTCATGACAATGCACCTTTTTATTTATTTTTTATTTTCTAATTAAAATAATAATAAAAAATAATAAAATGAAAAAAATAAAAAGGTAGATGCATAGTCATGACAGATATAAGTTTTATGGCATAAACATATTTGCTCTAATGTCTTTATCCAGGGAGGAATATTTAAACTGCGTTTGTATGGAGAAAGAGAATGGAGACTATCCTCTTAACGACATCTGCAGCGTATACTTTCACGAGACATCTTTCTAGGGCGCACTCATCAAGACAATTGTTCAAATATACCCAAAAAAGAAGTCACTGTGTCACAATCACTTACTGCATTTGCTAAAACTTATGTGCCGAGTGAATGAGAGTGTGGAATCTTTAATACGAATCATGATAGTACTCTTAGTTAAGTGAGATTATGTAAGTACCTAAATCTACGTGAAATTCATTCGAAGAGTCTTGAAATAACTCTTGGTTTTATCGAAAAAGTGTAAAGCCAGAAACATAGTGATAAGAAGAAAAGTGTAGTAGAAAGAAAGAAAGAAAGAAAGAAGAAAGAAAATAGATTTATTCAGACAACACACAAAAAATAACAGTAATATAAATAAATACAAAATACAAAACACAAAATAAATAACATAACAGGAAAAAAATAATAATATAAAAGTAAATAACATAATGGACACAATAAAGTTAAAAACAAAGCCTCAGCGGTCGAGAGTAGTGCGCTGCCCGAATAGGCGCAGCCTCAGCATTATCCTGCTGCTAGTGAAAAATAACATAGCAGCAGCGCTGGTCTTTAGAAACGGGTTATGACCCAGCTGGTCCGTTTGGGAATACTAAGATACAATATCTTATTTGGGGATCATCCTCGAAACACGCTGTGTAGACTGTTGTGAACTATGATGGTGTGTAGATACTTAGATTACACATCTTATCACACAAGTTCCAATTCGAACATAATGTAGGTAACTGCATATAATTTGCTTTCTGATAGCATATCTCTCTTGTCTCGATTTGATTACAACGTGTAAAACATAATTAGGTAATTATTACAACGCTCATTTTTGATACCTTGCACTTAACTGCTTAACTAGCAATCTAAATCTCAGATGCATTATCAGAAAAATCGTGTTAAGCTTACGTTTTATTTGCTACCGTGCGTTTAGAGTTTTTGCCGTACAGTTCTCACATAACCTTTGTAATCGTTTAGAAAACATAATTCAATGCTAATGTTTTGGCTAGACGAGAAATAACTGTAATATGCTTGCAAGTTTATGGTTTGCGACCCATTCATGTGTTTGTTTACAACCACAAAGGAAAACTTGGTTTACATTTTAACATGAATCAACGTATTAGATGTAGGTAAAGGAAATTGAGGAACACCGGATACCTCAAATCATATAACATTGTATGTTATCTAAGAAACTCTCATTGATGTTATATTTGCGATTTTCCATAATATATTAAAGTTAAAGAAGTTTAGGCACAATATCATGCAAGCTGCCCTAAATGTTTATAAGCATGGTCTAAATTCAAAAGTCAAAAAAAGAAACAATAAGTTTTTTTTATCAAATTTCAGTCTGAATGTTGTCTCATTTATTTACAAGATGGAATTGAATTAAAAGGAAGTCAGGAGAGGTTAGCCGGGCTCGCGTTGTCCCATACAGACGTGAGGAATACAAGTACAGGATTATGCTACCTACGTCGTTTTTATATTTTAAATTTCCTGTTTTTGGAATCAACAAAAAAAGGAAATATGTAGGTATTCAAAAAGAAAGCTTTGGTGCGATATTGAGGAAAAAACGGAAATATGCTTGTGCAGGGAAGCGTGAGCTAAAGCCAAAGCTCTTAATTGAACCCGGAGTACGAGGTTTCAAGTCCAACCAACCAGGAATATAAAATGTGGACTGGTATTTTTGAATTCAAAAGTTGTTTAGTTTTGTAAATAGGTATACTTTAATCTATAACTAGACGTAATAATCGTACCTACTTAATACTAAGAATGAAATTCAGCTATTAGGTACACATTGCTAGTGCGAATGCTGAACTAAGCGGCGCCGCGCCGGCCGGGCGGCCGGCTGTTTCCTACAAATATTGCTTATGTAGACTATTGCATTGTTCCTAGGCATTTGAGCAACAGTAAATAAAAATGTTTAACTTAAAATTCAATACAGTTTATTGTATTCTTACAAAAAAAACTGTCTGGATTTTTGACTGTCAGTGCGTATTAAAGTGTGTAGTGTGCTAATTAAATTTTATAATGAATATAAAAATGCTATATGAAAACTTGAGAATCTGTTTGACTTAATTAGAAATGAAACACATCAAAAAATAACTACATATTGCTAGTACATACAATACACACACAATACTTAGGATCTTTTAGCAAGCAAAAAAAGGTTGAGAAGGTTGAGAAGGCTGTCTTTCTAGGTATAACTCTAGACTCTAAGCTTCAATGGGGCCCACACGTGAAAGCTTTGTCCGCTAGACTAAGTTCTGCAGCTTACGCTGTTAAGAAAATTCGTGAATTCACAAATATTAAGACTGCCCGCCTGGTCTATTTCGGCTACTTCCACAGCATTATGTCATATGGCATCCTGCTGTGGGGGTGTGCTGCAGATATTAAGGATATCTTCATTTTACAGAAGAGAGCGGTACGAGCTATCTACGGGTTGGGCCCTAGAGAATCACTTAGAGAAAAATTTAAAGAAATAAATATTTTAACAGTATATTCACAATATATTTACGAAAATCTTTTATACGTCCATAAAAATAAGGACAAGCTTGTTAAAAATCGGGACATACATTTATTTAATTTAAGAAATAAAGATGATCTAACTGTGCCCTGGAGTAGGCTCCAGAAAATAAACAGGTCCTTCTCTAGCTCATCTATGCTCTACTATAATAAGTTACCCAAGAATGTGTGTGACATGTCCATTAATAAATTTAAAACATATATTAAAAGCAAACTGTACAGGATGGCATACTATAATACATCGGATTATATTAACGATAAAAATCCATGGAAATGAATACTTTATTGAAAGACGGGGACAGACAGGGGCACGGTCGCGTTCGCGAATGCTTGGTTCGTTCGGCTCCGTTCGGTTCGTCCTGGGGCGTATTCATGGAGTTCTGTGGTAAAGTAGCAGGATAAGTTATGGAAAGGAGTAAATAGATGGTTCTACCTACGAATTTTATAATAAAATTCTAGAGTGTAGGAAAGGAATGCAAGGCTGGCACCACAGAACTCTGGTGGTGGGTCCCGGGGCGGTTTGGGCGGTGTTGGGCGGGTTGTGTGTTTGTGGATGAGATAGTGTTTTAAGTAATTTTTTTTTTTTATGTGTATTATTTTGTATATTATAACTTATTTGAACAGATAGACAGACAGACAGAGTTACTTTCGCTCTTGTAATGCTAGTAAGGATTATTATAGTAAGTATAGATTATTGCTCCAGTTCCACTTTTCTTCAATAATATTATATATGCGACAATGTAAATCACATGATTACTGCAAAAAAAAAAATATACAAAAAAAAAACCCCATGAGTTTCTTGTGTCTTCTTCTCATGTCATGGAGGTCGCGATCCGAAGCCATAGTAGAGTAGATTAAATAAAAAAAAATGACATGTCAAAGAGATATCTTGCTAATATCCGAATGAATAAACGTCTTTGATTTTGATTTTGATTTTGAAGCTTTTGCATTCAATTCGATAAGATGAACTGTGTTGCAAACTGTGCGTCTAAATCTCAGTTAAAAATTCTAACTCTTGACTGCTCAAGTGGGGCTAACAGTTTTTAGACCTAAATCAATTCTGTCTGATCTGTCAATAGAATCGCTATAAATTGTTGCACGTGTTCGGTCAATAATTTTCAATCAGACAAGTAATCTATTTGTCTAACGGGATAACACCATTCGATATAGATATATTCATTTCATTATTCTTTAAAACTATACAACATAACAAATTTCTATGGCTAAATTTACCTACTCTTGAGATTCTTTAATTGATTGTCTGTTGTACCTGTCAGATATACCTTTTGTTAAATTAAAGAAACAGCTATAAGGTGTGGAAATAAACTCAAATAGCCTTATAAACGTAGAGTAAGGTCGGTTTTTTTTTCACTTTTTGTTTCTATCTGTCATCTTTGAAAGTTCTCGTCACGGAAAAAGACAAAGCATGTTCTCACTACTTCCACCTTACTCCACGTTTATTAATAAGGCTATATGTACCTAGTTAGTCTTTTCAGAACTTGTACCATTATGATACCAATATTCTAAAAGGTATTGGCTTTAAATATCGATCTCTTTTTAGGTTTTCTTAGTCAACAAGGAACCCATATAGTTTCGTCATGTTATCGTTCAACTTTTGTATTAGTTTATTTGTATGAACTGGTCATTGAGTGAAAATTATATAGACTCAGAACGTATTAAAATACTAAACCTTTCGTACTTTATGTACAAGTACGGCTTATCTGCAGCAATAGAACTTTATACACTTCCGCAGGTGAACTGTTATCATAAAACTCAATGCTTACTTACATCCATAATCAATAAACTGGAACGTGAAAAGTCGGAGAACTCGGTCCTATGCCATGACTGCAGAAACATATATCGAGACGTGGCTTCAACAGAAGGTGACTCCGTTAAAGACCCAGGAAGAAATGATGGGATTGGTTGAAGATACAACTTCAACCAATCCCATCATTTCTTCCGAGGAAAGAGAGGACAGCTGATAGTGTGCTTGGAATTGGCTAAAAACAAAATACTTTTATAAGCATTATGCATGCAAAAAATGCGTAAATATTGACGAGTACATTCCCAGTGAAGCTATTCTTTTCCCAGCTTCTGTTTTACATTTAGTACTTAATTTGGACAACGAAGATGATTATTTTCGAACTGTAAACGTGCGCCTCTTGTCAAAGCTCCCGGTACCACGCATGGTTGATGGTGAATGGACCGATATAACATATCCTTAAAGGGAACCGGCAGATGCGAGGAAAGGATTAGAAGCGTACCAAGAATTTAGTTAAAGCAAGATTATATCTGAACGTGGCCTGAACCAGCTAGATTTTAGAGATGTCTTCCATGGGATTATGCGTGCACTAGTTGCATCCTACGGTTTCAATTTTCGAGCTCATTGTAATATCGTTTATAATTTCCTAATACGCAAGAGTTGTTAATTAATTTACATTCGAAAACACTCACCCCCCTCACTTACAAATGGTGATTAACAGCTGCATAAACTACGTATCGTTTGTCTTTTATTGTGACATGAAGTTTTAAAGTTGACAGCCAGAGACAAACGTTACATAACTTAGTGATCTGTTAATCATCGTTTATAAGTATGGGGGTAAAAGTTTAGAAAAAGAAGTCGTAGAGCAATTTGCCGTTGAGTTGAAAGCAATTCCTTCCAGGCCAAATTAAATAATTTAGCGAGGTATGTGGGTACATATTTTTATATTGCATCCACTGACCATTTTCTCAGGATTCATTTTAGGTCTATAACTCCTATGTCCATAGATGTCAGCCCCAACCTACTTCCTCGCACGAGGGCGGATTATCAGCTAAGTGGGTATATCTGGTTCATTTATATTCTGCTCAAGCTCTGATACAAGACATAGTAATCAGCTTTTTACTCACAGAAAAACTTCGCATTTATGTATGTGTAGAGTACTTGTAGGTTGAGTTGTGAGTCACTGCTGGTTTAAAGACACTGAAGAATTTTCCTGCTGATTTTGAAGATTGTTGCAAAATTTCACTCTTAGTGCTAATGTACGACAAGACGTTTTATTGGCGTTTCTTGTTAAGTTGAAACTTCTGTTGGAAGTTACGTAACTATTTCTGAATTTTCACTCAAATTAAGTCTAGAAACTAGGACAGATTGAATAGATAGATAAACGTATTATAGAACGACAGAATTAAACACAAAAACAAACATAAGTACTTACTATAACATATTTTTTTATAAAATTATAAGATACAAAGTAAATAACTTATACAACATAGATAATTCACCCATCACATAAGATTACATCACACAAATATATTTTTTTGATTGTTTACTTCGCATTTACTTTCAACGGGCTTAATCGATGGAATTGAGATAGAAGAAGTTTTCTGGAAAGTCATAGTTTATGGATTATGTAAATAAGTTACCATACTGACTGGCTAAATAACAGCCAAATTCAGAGACGCCATTTAAAATTTAAGGGGTACCCAAATGATTGAGCAGCTTCTAAATTTAAAATCATTATGGAAAGTTTTGAGTTTGAGAGCTATTTAATTGTTTAAGTAGAACTCAGATGTTGAGTAGCGTTTCTGTATTCGGGTGTTAGTCACGCATAATGCCTTCTAAAGTTAGGAAACAACTACAAGCAAGCGCAAAAACTATATAGGTAGGGAGTTACTGAGATAACGAGCTAAGGCGTTGTACTAAAAATTGACGGTTAACGTAGTATCCATGTATGTAACAGTTGTAACGTTTTTGCATGTGTAAGCTGTGAGGAAATCGGTTAGCGGAACCGACAATTTTTTTTATTCCGCCACAATTAGTTGTGAATTTTGAGGGCTCTTTCAAATTAGAGCTTTTGACTACTTATCTGCCGATAGTTTTGGTCCTTGTGCAGCAGAGCCTCTTCGTATTAGTTGTTTTAGGATTCAACTTGAGTCCCATGAGTTTCTTGTGTCTTCTTTTCCCATGAGTTTCTTGTGTCTTCTTCTTATTGGAGGTCGCGTTCAGAAAGACACACTAGATTACATTCTATAATCGACGTTTCAAAGTGGTAATATCCAATTGAATAAACGTATTTTGAGTTTCGAGTTCTAAGTTTTTATCAAATTATAATTTACTAATAGTTTTCTTTGGGTCATCGTTCCGAAGACACACTAGATTACTAATATAAATTGACGTTTCAAAGTGGTAATATCCAATTGAATAAACGTATTTTGAGTTTCGAGTTCTAAGTTTTTTTATCAAATTATAATTTACTAATAGTTTTCTTTGGGTCATTGGGTATTATACCTTAAATAAATATAAATACTAAATCAAACCTTAGTGCACACACCACTCGTTCCTGCGTGGAGGTATGGCATGGCCCCATTTCTCGAGCCTAAATTTCCATAATTTGCAATTAACGAGGTATAAAATAGTAATATGTTTTAAAACTGTTTATAGAAAAAGAATAGAAATACTGTATGAAAAATTATTAAACACGTGAACACAAATGCATGATTGTCTTGAAGTTTTTAATCTGCGGGACCTTACGTGGTCCGCCAAAAATTTTGTAGCAAAGAAGTATTTTCGGGTTTACCTATGTACGGTTACGGCTGATGATTCTGTCACGCGTATGTAAGGGGTGAACGCACTTCACACAAAAATATCCCGTTAAAATAAATTGCACGTGAATTTAAGTAATATTCGACTAAAAATTACTAGTTTATGTTAGCGTAAATGTTAAGCGTGTTAAACGAATTTGATTGGGATCCATTAGAGTCGCTCAACATCGTATCGTTAAAATTAATGAGATTTTTAAGATCCAACGTAAAAAGACGGACGTTTAAGTCAATAGAATGATGTAGGTACCTACCTATACTTGTAGATTCGGTCAGTTTGACTGATGGATAATAGTTATGTTTGATAACTATTATATGAAACTAGTTGTTTTTGACATTGAATTTCAGTATTATCAGTGCAATAATATCCATTCATGAACAACATATAATTTATTACACAGTATGTCAACGTTTAAAATTAGCCCGAGATAAGCATTGATTGTTTGTAATTCTCGTGACCCTGTGACATGGTAATATTGTCACATTTTTACTTTGAATCACGGCTTTGAATATTTAGATATATTATTATGATCAAATTGTGACCTTGCGGCTGTGGCATCTTTGTTTTAACACAAATAACAGAAGACGAAACAAAGAAATACTTAAAACTAAAGTGTCACATAGTTCGACCTTATCACTTATGTATGAGCGATCTTTTCCAAGCAATTTCAGTCTTACATTTTTTTTCTCATATCTTGTTCTCTCCTGCTGCTACTGCAGTATAGTCTGCAATGAGCAACATTGTTGACTGCTTTTGCTTGGAGTTCTAAGGAGAATGGTCATAGTAAAATGGCTTCTTTGGTTGTTAGATTACGGTACCTACACACTATTCTCCAATAACTGCCGACAGTTTCTGCAATTATTACGTACAAAGGCTAAAACAAAGCATCGTCGAATTAACCGGCCATTGACTCCACTGCGATGACATTCTGACGACTGTCTAACAAGGTACTTGTCTCGCAGTTAGTAGACTGTAGCACTATCTTGGTCCCCGACCAATCGAGATGTGTTTCAGTGCAGAAATAATCGCAAGATACCAAGAAAGAAGTGGTGAACAGTACCCCTACCATGAGTTGATACGCAAATACGTGTGCACTGTAACGTTTTAACAGTTTGACCTTGTGCACAGCGCGCCCGCTCCGACTGTTCCCTGGTCGCGAGATGGCGGCCGCGCGACCCGATATATTGCGTTGTAGACAAGACATGCTTAAACTGTTCACGATACAGTGCACGAATTTGCGTACTAACGCATGGTAGGGATACAGCTCGTGTTTCGCGAATTATCCAATTTTCATAACAATATGGTAAATCTTCTAACAGTTACAGCTACAGTATATAACGTTTCTAATATAATTATGTATTTGTTACAGATGACAGCAGCAGAGAAGAAGTGACGTCAGAGCAACAGGTATGTCATAATCTGAATCAATCAGTCGAATAAAAAATTGAGCAGCATCTAAATTTAAAAATAGTATGGGAGTTTTTGGGTTTAAGAGACGCTTAAAGCCAAATTCAGAATCGCCACTTAAATTTTGAGGCGTATTTAAATAATTGAGCAGCTTCTAAATTTGAAAATGGTATGGAAATTTTTGAATTTGCGAGGTGCTTAGTTGATTAAATGGAAATTAATTTTGAGTTGCGTTTCTGAATTCATTCGGCCGAATTTCTTTTAAAGTTATTATTATGACAGAAAATAAATCTGCTCGTTTTTGAAACGATATATTTTAATCCTCGTCGATTATAAATCTTTATTTTTTGTACTTATTTATAATTTACTATGATGATTATTTAATAATTATAGGGTGTTGTTTTAATATTTTTACGGAGCTTAATATTTCGCCAGTAATTGCAACTGGCTTGATCATGGTACTGGTAACTCATTCACGAGACAAATTAAAACATATGGTAAATACCCCGTTATTAAAACAACCACATTAGTTTAAAATGGTTAATTCGCAATTTATTTATTTTCGTTAATTTGTTCGAACTAACGTTTTAGCGTCCATACTTGCAGATTAGATAGTACCTACACAGTTCAATGATTAATTTTGAACATTGTTTGAGTGTTAACATTGGCCTATATTTTATTATCAGTTGCTATTGAACTTACAACGCTATTGGTGTATTCAAATAGGTGATGTTTACAATTAGGTATCGAGTATCGATCCATTGTCATGTTTTATCAATTTTTGCCATCGTCTGTTTGTGTTCTGTATCCTTCAAAGAGGATTTTGATTATTTCATAGTTTTATTAGATAGACTATTTATGATGATAAGATAGGGCTTGAGTCGTAGCAAAATTCAGATGTATCAATCTATCCAAATGCAGTGAAGAAGATTATAGAACTTGGTAGTAAAATGTGTTAAAACGGGGGAAAAGGGGACAATGATTAATATAAAAACATGCGTTAGGGCGGATATAGGTATGCGAAAAAAGGGGCGTGAACACTAAGTCGATTATACATACATAATTACTAATTACAATGTTGCAGGACGTAACACACAACGACAACTAATCCCAAATTATGTTTGTAAGTTCTATAAGTAAGTACCTACTAGACACCGGTTAAACTCCATAGGTATTAGGTAACTATAATAATTTGTAAATATGAAAAAACGTATGATACATATAAAGAAAATACCCCGAACCAGAAACAAAATTTTTGGTGATAATAAATATTTGTCCCCGATGGGAATCAAACCCGCATCCTTCTTCGTCGCAGCCGGGTATTTGCCCGATGTGCCATAGAGGCCTTAAATTAACAGTGTGTATACTTCACTCTGTTAATTGGAAGGAAGGAGGAAGATGACATGCTTTGTCGTTTGGGGCTAGATGGCGCTATGTGTTGTTCATAAAAAATACCTAGACTATCCAACACTGAAAGAATTTTCAAATCAAATCGGACCAGCGGTTCCTGAGATTAGCGCGTTCAAACAAACAAACTCTTCAGCTTTATAATAATAGAATATTAGATAAAGTCTTTACTCCTCGGTAGCTATATTTTTATTTTATATTAAGACAATAAACAAGAAAGTTTAACAAAACACCGCACTGTCATACAGAGCTCAGTGTTCCGGATAGAGCTTGGATTTATGATTGGACCACACTCTCGTAGATCCCTAGATCTAGGCTGATGCAATAAAGTAAATGATCTGATTTTACGAGAACTTAGCATTTCAGCTTCCGCGTCTCTGATCGACAAGGGCTATTAGTTATTTGTGATATGGTATAATGCAGAAGTTGCCAGAATAATGTAGAGTTTCGTACAACGGTTTACTGTTATTGTTATTCCTGAAAACTAAAAATGTAGGTATATGTTTGAATTCCTAAAGTTGGCGAGACTACAAATCTGCAGGAGTTGAAACAAATAATGTTTTAAAATATCTCTACATATTAGAAAACAAAGTCCTTTGTCTGTCTGTCTATCGGGCTGTCTGTAACCGGTAACTTAAGAGGAAGATTTAAGTATTAATTTGTCAATATTATAAGTAAATCAATAGTCGAAACAATATTTTACTCATAGATCTTGGAACAAACGAACTGGGTTCTAATTTCAAACATTAAAAAAAAAAACAAAAAGTTTCGACTTTTTTTTCCAGTTTGTAACATTGGCATTGTGTTGCTGCCATCATAATTATCTTTTACTTTAAACAAATTAAATAAACTTTTTTTTTTCTGTTAAGAACTAAATGATAAGGGGGAAGCCCAATGAGTAATTCAAATCATCGAGTTGATATCTATGTATGCTTCATCTCTTTATATGTAGGTACGAAACCCATTTGGTAGGTACACTAAATCATTGGTATTGACAGTTTAAGAGAAAAGTCTACCTACTCCTTCTCCATACGTAGTCGACTGTTTCCTCTCTGGATAAATACATCAGAGCGAATATTTTTAGGTACCTATGCCATAAAACCTATATCTGCCATGACCTTGTTTTGTTTGTTTTTCATTTAAGTACGTATTTTTTCTTTAAATTTTTCCAATGTCTTTATCCAGGGAAGAAACAGTCGACTACGTTTGTGAAATTTATATGGAGAAAAGAGTAGGTAGACATGGAAATTAACGTGGTCCATCTGAGATGCACTGTACCTACCCTAATATGCACCTATTGATGTAGGTACAGTTAGACATGTACTATACTTACATCTAACTCCCCGGCTCTATAAATCAGAGTGATCGATGTATTATGGAAACTAGAGACTTCCTGATCATGTCTTTAATCCATAGAATTAAATATGTTATCCAGCCTTTGAAATATTATTGGACAGAACTCTTATTAAACACATGAAATAATACAAATTATTTTCCTAACATATAATTCGCATGGTAATCGCGGATCCGGATATAGGTTATTTATTATTGTTTTAAACGCATATATCTCAAGTGAAATAAAACGAGATTTATGTTTAAGTAAGTATTGTCGTGAACGTAAAATAAGAAATACCTAGGTAGTTAGGTAATAAATATTACTCGGTAATAAAAATAAACACGTGAACATTAACTATAGTAAGTTTTTTTAATTTCAGACTATAATCTGACATTTTTGTTCCTTGTATTTGACATTTGTTCTCTAAAAAGATGTGTCAAATCGTATTCTCTAATTAAAAAAACGGGGCAAGTGCGACACTCGCGCATAAAGGGTTCCGTAACACTATCACAATTGGATACGGAACCCTAAAATGCAACAACCAATTTTTAAATTTTATAGGAAAATATGAAATATCTATCTTCGATTCTTACTCCCATCAAACGACCGAATCACTCAAAAAAAAAAAACCTTGGCACAAAGAAAATCTGAAACATAAAAGAAACTCTTTGGTAAGTGAAGGCAGACTGGTATATTTGACAGATAGGGCAGCCATTTTGAATTCCATGACCAACTCCTGTCCTTGTTCCTGTCCTGACTCCTTGTTTGTTGTATGGGAGCCCCTTTTAAATAATTGTTTTATTTTGTTTTTAGTATTTGTTGTTGTAGCGGCAACCGAAATACATCTTCTGTGAAAATTTCAACATTCTAGCTATTACGGTTCATGAGATACAGCCTGGTGACAGACGGACGGACGGACGGACGGACGGACGGACGGACGGACGGACGGACGGACGGACGGACAGACAGACAGACAGACAGAAAGACAGACAGACAGGCAGACAGACAGACAGACAGACAGACAGCGAAGTCTCAGTAATAGGGTCCCGTTTTTACCTTTAGGTACGGAACCCTAAAAACGAAGTATAAGTACGCACCTACTAAAAACTTTGCGTGAGAGTAATTATATTAATCAAAATGAAATTGATATTAATTCTTTGGCTAGTGATCCCTAGGCGTGGGTTAAAATGCCCCTGGGAGCTTTATTTTTGGAAAACATTTTAATATTACAACTCACTTTAAAATCCTTTTTTTTTTAATACAAAGTTACTAACCTACAATAAAATTGATTATCGAATAATGACTCTAAAGTATTTGAAAGCGCGAATTCTCCTCGCTGATCCAAATATAATTCGATTTGAGCACAAAGCGATCTTACCTCTTGGTTTTATGTAACATTATTCAATTGCTACCAGTTTCAAGGATGCTGGCTCCGACGTGGAGTTCACTCACACCGCTCTACGCAACTCACAATCAATGAATGAAATATAATTCTGAATTAAAAACTAAACTGACTAATTCACTATTAGAAATATTTTTTAAGTAAGTAATAATGCATCTCATATGCATGAACTGACTTTCTTCTGCCGGGCAATTTCGGGTATTAGCATTGTCCAAAATTACATTCAATCTTCTCTAAGATCTTTCAATCTAAGACCCGGGAAAATATAAAATTATAAGTTCCAATCGTGTTCGTTCAAAAAGTTAAAAAACCTTACAATAATATTTGGTATTGAGTGTAAATATGGTCTTAAAAGCGCATGTTTCTTCTCATTCATTAAAAAATATCATTTCCATTCATAATATCATTTCCACCTGCCTCGCTCAACAATTACTTAGAGCCAGCCAGACCAGGAACAGAGGAAGTTAACCCACTCGGCCACTTTTTGTGGTTTAACTAGAATAGATACGGCGAAAGTGAATCGGGTTATCGGTATATCGCATCGACAATCGCTATCGTAATGTCTCGATGTTAGAATCGAATGTTTCTGGGAGGTGTGTAACCATCAAAGTTGAAATTATCACGATGTTTTGTGATTTAGGATTGGATTTTACACACGGTGCCCTTTTTCAGGCTATTGTAATAAATCAGGAGCATTATCTTCTATCCATCTTCTTCTTATCTATCTATCTATCTATATCTATATATATAAAAGCGAAAATCACTGACTGACTCATCGCAAAATCTCAGAAACTACAAGTGCTAGAGTCTAAAATTTTGCATCGGGGTTCCTTTTAGGACGTAGGCGCTCACTAAGAACGGATTTTTGGAAATTCACCCTCTGAGGGTGTAAAATAAGGGTTGAAGGGTTGTATGAAACTTTTTTGTTTTTAGAGTTAGATGTATGAAAGTTAGCTATAGGTTTAATGTTAGGTATCGATAAAGGTGGATAAAATATTTTTCGGAAATTCATCCCCTAACAGGGTAAAAGCAGCGCCTGGCAATATCTGTACTTCGATGGGCGACCGTTTAAGTGTGGTTTTTTGCACAGCGGTAGGTAGGTGTTCGAGCAACGCGGACGTAGTCGCGAGCACAGCTATATAGTAGGTATATAAAAGAAAGTCGTGTTAGGCGTTTATAACTCAAGAACTGCTGAACCGATTTGGTTGAAAATTAGTGGAAATGTTGCTTAGAACCGGGAGAAGGACATAGGATACTTTTGATCCCGTTAATCCTACGGGATCGGGACTATCTATCTATATTTATAAAATTCAATGTCCTGACTGATCTACATATATATCAACGCCAAGCCGAAACCGCTAGTCCTAGAGACTTGAAATTTGGAGAGTGTGTTCTTTGTGGTGTGTAGGGATCCACTAAGAAAGGGTTTTTGGAAAATACCGCGGGATCAGGACTAACGCGGGTGAAACCGCGGGTCTCTGCTATGTTACATTAAAATGGTATCAGGTATGCCTCCAGAATGTTTCTCTCACGCCAGTACGCCAGATGCAATATGCTTACTGATAAAAACTAGGTTAGGCTGAGGATTACAACTTGTGCTGTAAATTTTCGGTCAGCAGTTTAAATTGCGTTCAGAAATCGAGGCTTGCAATTAACTTTACATCGTGTTAACGCAAGATATTGTTACAAATTAATTAAATACTACAATTTAGTTAGTAGGTAACATTAATTGGTATCGCAAATTACTTCTAATCACAATAAAGTTTATAAGAAAGTTCATCAATCAATCTGCTGTTTGAATGAACAGGAACACTTTTACTTTAAGTACCTGCGTGTAACGGAATTCTTTTGATTTTAATATATTTAAACTTGAAAACTACATCTATGTAATTTCATTTAAGGATACAGTATTGTAAACTGTTCTAAAACGCAAGTAATAGTAGAAAATTCTCCTCACATCATTACATAAACTCATATATCCAGCATAAAGGATATATGGGCTATCTATTATATTACGCAGCATGATTTTAGTATCCTTCTTCTCGAATGTCGAAATAACGTATAAAACACAAATACGAACTAATTTAAAAAAATGTAGATTTGTTGTTACCCTTTATTTTTAAAAGTTTTTAAAAGTTTGTAATTTAAATCAACTATTCTAACAAAGTCATTCCCCAAAATTACTATTATCATCTAAAAGTGTTAATCCACAACAACAATATTTCCTAAATCATTACCGTGAACTTGCTTCTCAACAACAGCGTCCACATTGGCGTTATCACGACAATGTTTAACTTTGACATTGTCATTATTTTCGGTAACAATTTCAACGATGAGGTAACAACTTTGCCACATCCTCGTTCTAATTACTTCCGGCTACTGTTTTTGAAAGCTCGCCTTTTGTTTTAGTTAATCACTGATTTGAATTTTTTACTTTAATAGTGTTCGTTCTATTGTTTATGACTGTTTTTATAGTTAACTATTGGTGGTTATTGCTTGTTATGTAATGTTATTGATTCTAGTACGTTGATAGGATTTGTATATACTGCTGTGGAATGCGTTTACGCAGTTTCAATAGTGAGTTTTTTTTTCAGATATATTATGTAGATTCTTATAGATTCCCAGATTCTTAAAATTTTATAGTTGTTCGTATATCTAACCATTGGTGGTTATTGCTTCTTAATATTTTTATTGATTATGGTACATTGATAAGATTTTTATACATCACTTTAGAATGCGTAAACGCAGTTTCTAATGAGAATTTTTTTTCAATTATTTTTACAAGAATTCTTAAGATTGCAGTTATAGATACTTACAGATTCTTAAGATTATAGTCGTTCGTATATTTAACCAATTGTGGCATCTTTATAATATTATTATTACTTATACATTACTTTAGAATGCCCTTACGCAGTTTCAATAGCGTGTTTTTTTCAGTTCCACAGTTTCTTTAGATTATGATCGGTCTTTTTTAGAGTTTAAAGTTTACTATTAAACAATGATCGAAAATCATTCTTACGCCAACTACATGCTTGCCAAGTGCTTTGTAACCATTTTATGCACTATAAAGCCTTAATACCATATCATTACTCGGTCCACCAACATTCTGATGTAATGTTAATGATAGGTAGTATTTGAGAAAATACAAATTGCTTATTTAGAATTTCAAGTTTAATTTTAATTGGACAATACAGAAGTGATTACGGTACCTCCCACGGTTCTAATTGTTGGCCTGATTTGACTTTGAGAATATTTTAGGGTCCCTTTAATGAGCGCTGCGTGTGGTTGTAATATTGTTTCTTTTACAACCTGCATTATCTCAAGATCAATGTTGGTGGTACCGTTAATTCTCATCTAAATCTTTGTTTTTATTAACATCTGTTAAAGATTTTAGGAAATCTGTGTCAGAAGTATAATCGTTGTAAATGTGTTGTATTTATTTGTTTTACTCTGTTTCATAATTGTCGACAATCTTTCTTAAGCGCTTGTTATTCATTTTGTAGAGAATCTTATTAGGAAATCGGATTCAATTCTGTAAGAACAACATCGCTGAATGATGACGAACACAATTATGACGAATTGGAACCCGCAGCAGAGAAGACGGCCAAGGAATGGAGCGGGTGGCGCAAAAATGTAGGGAGGCCAAGACCCACAAAGGGTTGTAGCGTTGCATAAGAAGAATTAGGCTATCTACAACTTGAAAACCTTGTCTAAAACAGGTTAAAGGTTTCGCTAGGTATTTTCCGTACGTAGTTTTATAATTAGGTCTTTGTACGTGATTTTAAGACGCGGGTTTCCTCGCGATATTTAAAAACCTTACCGAGTTAAGTTCTAAATATGCGACAATGTGAAACATATGATCAGTGCTAAAAAAAACCTGGAGTTTCTTTTGTCTTCTTCTCATAAGAGGTCGCGTTCCAAAGACACGGTAGATTGCTGACGATTCAATATGATAATGTGAGTGTCTTATTAAATAAATGAATTTTGAATTAGAATTTTCCCTAGTGTTATAAAAATAAGCCTTCAAGTTAAGTTATTGATACACACCAACAATAGCTGTTCTATGACTTTCATAACATCACAAGTAAGATATACAGGCATAATTCCTCCAACAACACAGACAGATTACCTCAAACCTAATAGCCTTATTAATAAACGCGGAGTAAAGCGGAGTAGCGAGAACATGCTCTGTCTTTTTCCGTGACAAGAACTATCAAAGTTGACAGACAGAAACAAAAATTGGTAAAAGTACTCCGACCTTACTCCACGTTTATTAATAAGGCTATAATAGTTTAAAATTTGGTATCCACTCGCAACTATAAAATAACGAATCCGTTTGACAGTTATGGCAATAAAGACGTCTAATCCAAGAACCAGTTGGCATGTTCCATTTGCATCCGGGTCAAAATTTGATCAGTTTATTTCGAGTTTACTTCATCAGTCGGCTGTTGAATATTGCAATCATTTCGTGTGGCTCAGTACCTTCCTACCTGGTAGTTAGTAGAGGCGGTTCCACCTCGTGCCTAGGGCTTTTAAAACTAGTGCGAACTTGACACCTATTCTGTGACTATTTACTAGTATTGAATTCTCTCAATTTGTTGTTGTTTTTGAAGCCGTTGTACTTAGAGTTTTCTACGAGCAAGTATTTTGACTTGATCTTCTAGGTTGGGTCTTTAATGGGTTTCGCGTTGCAGCCAGTATGTAACCAAAAATAAATCGCCAAAATAAATTTGGCTATACTTGTTTGGATGAAATTGTGCATGGGGGTTCAGGGATTGAATAAGAACCTACAAAAACCAACCTGTAAATCCTCATAGTCGCTTTGATGAGATGAGGTCAAATGCTAGCCTATCCCATGTAAAAAATAAAACTAAAAAAAACGGCATTTTGAGGTGAAATCCCGTTCATCAAGCCGAAGATCCTCAACAGGTCCTCACCATTTTTAGGGTTCCGTACCTAAAGGTAAAAACGGGACCCTATTACTGAGACTTCGCTGTCTGTCTGTCTGTCTGTCTGTCCGTCCGTCCGTCCGTCCGTCTGTCACCAGGCTGTATCTCATGAACCGTAATAGCTAGAAGGTTGAAATTTTCACAGAAGATGTATTTCGGTTGCCGCTACAACAACAAATACTAAAAACAAAATAAAACAATTATTTAAAAGGGGCTCCCATACAACAAACGTGTTTCAAACATAACAAGGAGTCAGGACAGGAAGAGGGACAGGAGGACAAATCGAGTTGGTCATGGAATTCAAAATGGCTGCCCTATCTGTCAAATATACCAGTCTGCCTTCACTTACCAAAGAGTTTCTTTTATGTTTCAGATTTTCTTTGTGCCAAGGTTTTTTTTTTTTTGAGTGATTCGGTCGTTTGATCGGAGTAAGAATCGAAGATAAATATTTCATATTTTCCTATAAAATTTAAAAATTGGTTGTTGTAAACCATTTTAGGGTTCCGTATCCAATTGTGATAGTGGTACGGAACCCTTTATGCGCGAGTGTCGCACTTGCCCCGTTTTTTTATAACTTAGACTAATCGGTGAACATCCCTAAAAATATAAGTACCTACCTACTACGCGGCGAATTGACTACCTCCTCCTTTTACCTGTAAAAACTTGAGAGGTGTCAAGGGACACCCGGATGGAACGAATTTCCTTTCTATGAGAGAGAGAGAGACAGACAGAGAAACACGCGCACGCAGCACGGCTTACAACTATAGCAAAAAGTGTCGTTACAAATTTTGGTCTTATTTTTTTCCGTCTAGCCCCCTTTCGCAACGCGCGATAAGGAACTTCGTTCCAATAAATAATACACTACGACTTTACAAAACACTCCAACAGCCAACATCGCGTGGTGCAGCTAGCAAGAAATAAATTGAACTCAGAACTCATTCCTATGAGAATCATTAGTATATGTACCAACTCCTCTGATAACCGCGTTAGCCACTATTAAAGTAAACCTTAGTGTTAGATCTACCGTTACACCTGATAGGAACCGACAGGTCCCAGGTTATAACTTCAATCATAAGATACAGTTAGATTTTCCATCTTGGACCAAGCTCGGAGGCTTCGACTATTTGATTTATAATTACCTACCTATTTTACCTACATCTTAATGATGTCGGCAATAAAGTTTTTGTGGTACTCGTATGTCATTATTACTATGAAGTATATGCAAGGAAATATCATAATGAGAAGAGTGTTATTTTTTTCTGTAATGAACATTGGTTTGGAAAATTATTTATTTTGATCATTTTATACCCCTTACACACGGTGATTCCTAGATGTATAAACTTTGTATGGTTTGTCTTCCACTGTGACATGAAGTTTCAAAGTTGACAGGCAAAGACAAACGTTACATAACTGAGTCATCATAGTTTATAAGTAAGAGGGTAAGTACATCTTTTATTATTAAATCATCACTTGTTTTCTTTCACAAGTGATTCAAATAAAAGCAAATAAAGTGGTAGAATAATGAATATAATATGTATAGCAGACCCTTATCAAAGACTCAATCAAGAGTTAATCAAAACAAAAACAATACTGAAATCCTAACTGCCTCGAATACGAAATAGTTTTGTTTGTGATATTCATAAGGAATAGAAGTTGCTTAATCAGCAAGAAGGCCTTTGCGAAAGATGAGAATAGTCTGCCATTGCCAATAAGGAAACAGTTATATTTGTTCCGGATATTTAACTTCTCACAAATCTTGTAGAACTCATTCGTTATCTACATATCGAATACATTTAAGTACTTACTGTCCATTTATAGTATATATTTAAGTACAGCACATAGAAACGCATAGAAGACAATAAGTACTAAACCATATTATGTAAAATAAACATCAACAATTTAGTGACTCACTGGATCTTTACTTCTGAAATGAGGGTTTCCATAACTCCCTGTTACTGTGCAATATTAATAAAATAAAATGTAAATTCCGAATACAGAAACGCTACTCAAAATTTGAGTACTACAACAATTAAGCAGCTCTCAAACTCAAAAATTCACTTACAAATTTTAAATTTAGAAACTGCTCAATTATTTAGGTACAATCCTCAAATTTCAAGTGGTTTTCAGTAGCTATTCGGCTGTTAGATATATAAATTAATCTAACCTGAGTATAATATAGATAGGGGAAGATATATAATATAAATGAATAATGAATGAAGCCACTGATGGTAATGCCTGCATTCTCGTTGACTGACATGCATATCTTAGCGATAAAGTGCACCTGTCTCTACATAGATAGTTCTTATTTATTTATTGAACATTTATATTTAAGCAAGCTTCTGCCCGCGGCTTTGCCTGCGTGTCTTACAGGGATTAGGATGGAATCCGGATAGGATTAGGATAGAATTCGGATAGGATTAGGATGGGATTGTGATAACATTTGCATTATCCCCCCTACTGTCTAAGTGCCAAATTTCATGTCAATCGATAAGAAGAATAAAAAGTTTAATTCAAAATTGGACCCCCCCATTTCAAGCATTTTACAACGCCCGAAGTTTCTAGGTCTTTATAGATCTTGTGATAGTGGGTAAACTGATTATAACCGAAAAATGAGTTTAATTTCTAGTATCTGCTTTAAAACCTGTAATTCACAACATATAATTTAAGTTTAAGCAGAATATTTCTCTCCATAAATGTTCACCACTCGAAATCATAGTGAGAATTCGATAATTATTTAAAAATCAATGGTAATTTAGACATGATTTGAACGTAAAACATGATCGACAACGTCATTCATGTAATCAATACAAATGTTATTGTGAAAAGAAAGTATTGAAAGTAAGTTGAAAGTATTTGTTGCGGAGTTATTGTTGTTTGTATTTTGTAAGTAATTGCCAAATGTCGTTGACTTTATGGACCATTTAGACGTGGCCAATTCCCCCATCGATTCTGGGGAACCCCCAACTATGACACAGAAGTTGGGATTTCGATTTCTGCCGGGGACAAAAACTTATTCTGACCATAAATGTTTGTTTTTGGTTCTGTGTGATTTCTAAAGGTATGTATAATATGTATGTATTTATAAAAAAAAGTATTGTAGTTAGTGTAACCGTTGTCTGGTACCCGTAGTAAAAGCCTAGTTGCTTAGGTTGGGGCTAAATTTAGCTATGTGTAATGTCTTCAATATTTATTCCAAGACATCCTACCAGTATGTGCCAATCTAATGCTGTCTGCCTCAATTAACCAGATGCCATTGATAAATCTCCTTTTTCGTGTCAACTGCGTCAAATAGCCTGCCCTACAGCGCCTTGGCCCAAAACTCCGCAACGGCTACTGCTTTGCCTGTAGCGCTAGAAGTAGAGGTATTAGGTAAGCTGCAGAGCACCTAACAGGACACATAGGACAAACCGTCAAATGCGCCATTGTTTAGGCAGTTCTTCCACAGTTACACAGAGTGCTCTGAAGAACTTCCAGGTCAGCCAGAAATTTACCATTATTGAATGATCTCAGTGGATAGGCTCCGTCTAAATGGTCCATTATCCAAGATTCGAAACTACGAAATATCTATATGTCATTATTCGTTAAACAATAATCACAAACCGGTGCTTATCTATGGAATTTAAATAAGTAAATAATATTTTTATTGCAGTACGTACTGTAGGTGAAACTGGACGGTTTAGCTAGACAACATGAAGACTGACTGACTAACTTAATAAATCAATCAGTCTTGAATTCGGGTTAATCGTTGTAAGACTGGTCCGTTTGATTAATTAGTCGTTAGTACTCGACCGTATTTGTATTAATGGTCTAAAGACATTGATGCGATCGTTTCTAATTTAATTTTGTTGTTGTAATGTCACCAATATTTGATGGCTGATACTGTCATCCAAATGCCAAATGGCTGTACTTGTACTTCAAGGGGTTAAGGAGCTTTTAAGTTATTTTCAGAGGCACGGGGAACACAGGACTCCGAAAATGAGGGCTACAAAGCTCAATATTGAAACCTCAACTTTTGTTTTAATTCACAAAGCTATTAAATTACATTACAAAGACATCAAATAGACAAGCTTAAGACTAAATTGAAAACGCATTTTTCTAATACCACATTATTTTAAAAATAATTTGATATTTTTGACTTGATAACAACATTAGGTGAGCCACATACATCGCTATAGAAAAAATAATAAATAAAGCCTTTACTATGTATGACGCTGAATCGGCAGACTAGAACTCGTCTTACTTCGAGCTTCAATAACATCTTTAAAGACTTTCGAAAATGCAAACTATATTTTGTCGCGATACACTTAACCAAAGTACTCAGATGTAGTTCCATTGTCTTGGATGGTTCCCAAAAGATCGTTCACACAATTACAGTTTAGAATATGGAGTTGGAGAACCATTCTCCTCGCCATGGCACCTGAGATAATTCTTGACCCTGTTTGAAATGTTCGTCTAGTTGGTTTTGATTATCATTCTTTATTCTTGTTTTAGGCCGTCGTTTTAATTCTCTTAATTGCCACTAATAGAATAGTTACTATAAATTTTATTTTAACCATTTTAACCTACTAAGTTCAAAGTGAGATTCGATTGAGGTAAGCTCTGCTACAATCTTCACACTTTTACTGAACGTTTTGTGGTATTGTTAAAGAATATCTTTGGTATCTGTGGTATCGGCAACTTTCTCTCGCACGTTTTTAGTATTATGTTCGAAGCCACGAATATTTAATTAAACGAAAATGTACGAAGTAATCACATCAATTATTTACCCAATTAAAGAGGTTTGTACGTTAATTAGAGAGATGTTTAGAACTAATGGGCTACTTGTCGTTTCGGTATCTTTCTAGATGGTCTTCTGAGATTATTTACTTGTCTCCTAATTCGTTGTTGATGGAGAAAATGTGTAAGGACTTTTAAGGAAAGTTTCCTATTTAGAAATGTACATTTGAATTTGAAGTATTTTATTCGCAATCTAGTCACCATCACACAAACCTAGTTGTTAGATTGAGATTAGAGGCCATAACAGCCAGTTTGAGTTATTTTCCCGTATAGTATTAGTTTTAGTAAGAAATTATTGAGTCTTTAATTTCAATAGGTAGAGTTTTTTAATACCGAATGCTTGCCTTCCGGCCGTTATTTCGAGTTGTTTGAGTAATACACATTCAATAGTCTTAATTTTTCATTTTTCAAAAACATACCTATAATTTTGATGATAAAGTACAATACAAACATCAAACTAAACCTATCAAACCTTTTGCAACAAAACTTCTCTTAAATAAAACAAAACAAAAAAGAACAAAATCTAAAATTATCTAACCGATGAAACGCTTGCAATTAGAACCGAAAGCAAGTAAAAAGTACGCTAAAAACTTTTTCTTGCCGGTTCTTTAAGAACGCTGAACTCGCGCGGATAAGCGAATGGCTAGCCTTGACCGTGGCCAACTGTTACTTAATCTGTGAACATGCACATGCGCGCCGATTAAGTTGCGCGGGCGCACGCTTTTGAAAGTTGCAAGTTGTCATGCAAAAGTGTTAAATAATACAGTCTAAATTAGTTTTTTTACGCCGCCCCGTGGAACGAACTATAAGGACTGCTTTCTTATTGGGTTAAAGGACCTTGTACCTTCTCTATAGTAGTTTGTTTGAAACAGACTTAAATAATATGGGTGCCACACTGATCAAATGAGTAACTCACTGATCAAATGCTGCTTATTCGAGTCACATTGCGGACTTATTCACCAAGTCGCTCTTGATGTTATTTCCTTGCCTTTTCATATTCATATCATTGTTTCTTTCTTTATTAACTTTTTACTGTTTACCTATCTACACGAAAATTGAAAATTAGCCGCGTTCTAACTATTGATAACAACTCCGTGACATCGTAGGAGGATCCGTATAATATAAAATAGACGTCTTAGAGTTTGTATTGGGTTGTGTGAAATTCCCAACGCGTTTGCGTGTCAGCGAGCGCCTGTCTGTCTCACCGACCACCCATTACAGATTACACGCGTTCTGCGCTGGAGTCGCCTCTCGGTACGCTTGTACGCTTCTCAGAACATACCTAGGTACCATAGGATTCTTAATCTTCATCTACGTCTTCCAAGTTAATTGGTTGTTTTGGCGCGATTTGTAGTGGATGTAAATAGTTTAAAATAAGTATTAAAAGCCACACTTTCTCACACACAACATGGGGAAATCTTTTTTATTTTGTTTTATATAAACCATTTTAAAACTTATTTTATTTGTATGTAAATAATATTGTATTCTGGTGTGCTTAAAATTATCTAGGTAAGTATCTATACTTTGTGTTTAAATTGTAGACTATGATTTGACACATCTTCTTGAAGAAAAAATGTCAAATATAAAGACCCAAAACATCAGATTGTAGTCTGAAATTTAAAAAGGTACCATATTGTATCAAAATGATTGTCATCAAGTCGGTTACGTTTCATGGCCATCAAAATCGAGAATTAATATAAATATTAGGGAGGAGTATTAACGTAAGTCGGTTAAAATCATTTTATGCGTTTGATTTCGATACTGGTTGTTAGTCTATAAATAATGACAAAATTAAAATTAAAATCAATTAATTCGATCAAAAATCTACAATAACGCATAAAAATCTTCATTTCATGGTAAATGTTTTGCATAAATTTGGTTCTGCCGAACGAGTTCGTAATGTATCCGATATGATATACCTACCTACATAATTAAAACCAGATTAGTGACCGACCTACGCAGAACTAATCTGGATTTATTTCCATAAACATTAAATATTTACATAGATAGGTACATTTTGGTTGATCATTTCCTAATATTAATTTTAGATGGTCAATGTTCCATCCAATTAGGTAATTTTTAATATTCAATCAAAAACAGAAGATGATTATGCATCTGAGGAATAACTAGTTCAGAATGCATGACCAACAGTCGCAATTAGGAAGGTTACTTCCAAAGTCATTATCATCGTCCCAGCCGATAGATAGATTTCTGCTGGGCATAGGCCTCTTCCAATGACCGAGTGACAGTGACATATTTTTATAGTTTTGTATGTAGGCTTTGAGCAGGTGAACACCAAGCGCATAATGACGAATACTCGTCTATGAAGCTACGCGCTCGTGAACAGTGTCCCTTAAGGCAGCAAGATTTTTTATACGAAATTCAGGAAAGACGGTCCCACGGTTTGATTTCTTCTTAGGATTGGTTTTGCCTACTCTACATATTATCACAGAATAAATAATAGTACTAAGGCAAGGTAGGTAATAGTCTCCCCTACTTTACATTTTCTCCAGATTCCTTCAGACGGGTGATAATTTTAGCATATCGGGTCGATATCGGAATGAAGGCACAATTACACCGGATCGAAGCTCTCATACAAGTTAACGGTGTCACCGAACGACCGCACCCTATCGTGTCTTACTTTCAATTTTCAATATAGGAAGGTGATATGATACCACCATGAAATAACAAGAAACTCATGCTATGTTTTAGAACTTAAAATTCACGGAGATATTAAACTTCCGAATCATAGCAATTCTGAAGAAAAAGTAATACCAATTGCTATTTATTCATTAGTATTTTTTTATTGTGTTTTATTTAAAATTTAGTGTATAATTGTAATTCTAAATAGTTGCCATAATAAAATTATGTTTTACCACAAAAATAGAGGGGTATTCATACATACCTACCTACTTTAATTATTTAAATCACAATTAAGTTTGTATGTGTGTAGTGTAACCAACAACTTAATACAGAAAAGTAATAATTAAAGTAGGAATTTATTAATAGACTAGCTGTGCCCGCGACTTCGTCAGCGTTTTTCGGACTACCTACCCATCGCTGTGCTTGAACGGACGACCAGGGAAGTATGTTGCTGAGCAGGGGGCGGATCGTCTTACATAAATTTTTAACTCCTAACATCGAAGGTCCGAAAATGTTTCACATACCATTTTAAATCATAATGATCATTCTTCATAATTTTTTTAAAACATAAAATTTTAAATATATAATCATTGAAATTCATAATATCACTATTACGAATTTCGTTTTTACTAATATTTGTTTTAATAATTTTCTTAATCATAAGTGTTTTTATCCTTATTATTAAAAATCATAATGTCTATATTCATACATTTGTTTCGCCTACTATTGTTATCTTAACGCGCGTTGTTATCGAACTTGGAAAAAAATATAATGAGCACACCGACTCGGATAGGTTAGGTTTATGTTAGAACATGATTACGCGCAGCGCTTTGGCGAGCGAGCGTAGCGAGTGTGCCGCGGCAGCGGTCGCCAAAGCGCCTAATACTATAAATAAATAAGCGTGATGTATCTTAATCGTAAGTGTTTTATGAAAATCGACCGAACACAAGTAAACAACAATCGAAAATTTCCGTTAGAGTTTGATAATGGGGTAGTTCATAAAAAAGTTTTGTTACAGTCGCCTTTATTAATATATGTAATCTTAGTAACAACATTATGAATTATAGCAATATGATCATGAATGTTATGAAGAAAAAAAATCTGAAAAATAAAATTATGATTTTAAACTGTTCTTGGTAGTAACAGTATGAATAAAAAAATTATGATTAATAACTGTTATGAGCTCCGATGGTAGTAATAAAAATGTCTGAATAAAAAAAGTATGAAAAATAAAATTATGAAGAGTGATTATTGTGAACACAAATCGATAGTAAGACAAAGAATATGACTTAGAATTTTATGTGAGTCAATATGGACCCGCTGAGCAGAAGATAATCATGGCAGAGTCTATTTAAGTGTAGATTTAGCACATCGCAGCGGTAGGTAACGTGTTGCATGCTTATAAGAAGTAGCCTTTATCGAAAAAATAAAAAAAAACGAAACCCGACTTCGAACAAATGGACAAAACAATAATATTGAGCTCTCCTAAATACAGTGCAACAGACTTATCTGTTATGTAAGCTGAAGTCGGCTTAACTAACATGATATCTTTTTTTTTACGTGGTTAATGTCCGTCACCGTCAGGCCAATCTCGTTTGGCTCCCTACCATAGGCTTATAATGTAAACCCCCATGGTGTCCCTCGCTCCACAAGTGTCAAAGCCAGTGGAAATTCCTCATGGACTACATTCCGACAACGACGGCCTTTCCAAGCCTCATCTCTGCATCTTCCCGATAGACAACCCCTCTCCGTCTCCCGTCCCTCGGCACGGTCACGCCACCGTCTCGAGGTCCCCAAAGCCGGTGATAACCTCCCCCCCCCCCCAATTCACCACCAGAGGCTGAGGTGATTTTTATAGTGGTTTTCTACCACGCGGGCCCTTTCTTGCGGAAAGGACCCCCGAGCCCGCTGACGCGGGATTACGGGTTAGAAGCCAGGCAAGCCCGGTTTCCCACCTCGTGCGCCTCTTAGCTTTCAGCTACTGAGTCCCCTCACAACGGCAAGGTGGACGACCATCTGGAGAGTAAAACGTAACGTCGTGTCCGGGACTCGTGACTCGAACAGCCGTCGAATCGGAAGCCATCACTCGGCTCGGTAGGCCACCGTTCCTTAAAAAGGGAATGCGCCGGTCTGTGATTCGAACGCGGAACCCTCGACTCGGAATCCATAGCTGCCATTGTGCCACGTAAACTACATGCAATCTGCATCTACCCAGTAAAACTGCCGATTACAGATATATTTTTTAATCCATTTTATTGCATTTTCAAGATTGTAACCGTAACTTTAATCACTGAGGAATTTTTGAGAAGGTGGTTTCAGGTGGTTCATCAATTTGTACCTAGTTCTTTATAAGCCGATTCTATTGATGGAAGTCCAAAAATTAGTAATTAACATCATTGTGAGATGCTATTCTGCTCATCATTCCGAAGGTTCTCATCAGATCTTCACCAACAATTTATGGGACCAACTCGGGACTCTCACTTTCCAAATTAAAAAAGAATGATCGAAATCGGACTTTATATGCCGGAGTACGGCGTGAACATATTCACATACAAATAATATGCGGGTAGAATTGAGCAGCTCCTCTTTTTTTTAAAGTCGGTTAAAAACAGCCATTATAAAGAATTTCCGTATGTCCAAAGGATCCGGATATATGGACAGACATAGGTATACGGTATTTGAGGAATTTCCTGAATAAAAACCGGATATCCGGTTTTTTATTTTCGACCGGATATCCGGTTAATCATGTGTTGATTGCACACAACATATTTCTTCAATACAACATTCAAACTAATTAAGTAATAGCAAAAAAACACTTTATCCGGATAACCGGACTAAATATCCGGATAAAAAATAGCCTATATGTCAATCGGGGTCTAAAGCTATCTGCATTCCAAATTTGGTCAAAATCGGTTAAGCCGTTTCTGAGATTAGCGGGCACAAAGGCACAGACAAACAGACAAACAGACAAACAGACAAACAGACAAACAGACAAACAGACAAACGGACAAACAGACAACCAGAAAAACAGAGAAATGGGTTCTACTGTGTTGGTAGGTACCCCTCCAATTTATATTTTTTTTATATCTTTCAAAAACAGACACCGCTGAGTTACGATTTTATTATATGTATAGATGTATAGATATAGATATAGATATAGATATAGAAGATAGATAGATAGATAGATATTTAGCTTGTGGTTCGTAAAATCCCAATGTAGAACAGAAACCTGCCCTAGGTTAAATTGTAGAACATAGACATAATCGAATACGAGTAGTACTATACCTACCTAAGAATTATACCTATAGCTATAGCTTTGTGAGGCGCGGTCACTTCGGTTCACGCGGTTACTGGCACGGCAGTGTGGCGGAACGTTCGTTTCCTCGGCGTGGCTGCGCGGGCGCACTCTGATGCCATCGACTGACCTACTCGTATAGCCCTATTTCTTAGACTGACCTATGAAGATACCTGCTGACCTAGGTAACGTATAATATTATTGACTGTAAAAAGTAAACAAAAAAATAATTAAAAAGATCTTCTGTATGTGTCCTATACCAGCCCTACTCTATTTCGTTGTGACTTCTTCTCATGAAGGGGCGCGTTTGCGAAGTCACGTAGTGATAAATTAATCGTTAAAAGGTGATTTGTGCATAGTTGGTAATGATGGGCTAAATAAAATGTAAATAATAAAGTAAAATAATAATAAAGTAAATAAAAGTAATAGAGTTAAAATTAAATAATAAAGTTTAATAATAAAATTTAACAATAAAGTAAATGATTATTTCATTGCAATTTTGGAACCTGCGTAGACAGGAACGTTTTTGATAACATTTTAATAGTTTTTAATAATAAGACGGTAGTCTCACTGTAACTTTTTAATACATTAGAATGACAAATCACATCTTAGTCTATCCTGAAGAAGAGACCTGGAAAGGTCTCGAAACGTTGAGCGTTGTAACAATGCTAAAAGTAATAAAAACCACGCGATTCAAACCGAAAAATGTCTTTAATTTAAATACAACATCGCGAAAACAGAAGAAGAATCTATATTAAAGTGTATTTATTAAAATACTATTAATAAATATCAAATTTCGAACATCAGCAATCGAACATGTGTAAACACACATTGTGTAACTTGTAATCTGCGCAAGATCGTTGTTTTTTGACTTAACAAATTCGTTATGAAGAACTTTGATGCGTCTCTTTGTAAACGCGTTATGTCCATCTGTCATCAGATATTCACGTGATGAACACTGACCACAACCAGTAGACATCATAACGTGACTTATTGACCACATAGTGTTGTCTACTTCCTTGCATCGACTGTAACATAATCGGGTAAAGAATGATTTATTTTCCGTCTGCTATTTCAATGTGTAGGGTTGATGACGATGAATCATAAAGTACCTATCTAACACCAGCTAGGTATCTTCGATGCGAGCGTGCTATTTACTAAACATTTGATGTATGAAATAGGTAAGTTACGCTTTCGTATACTGTTACGATTAAGAGGGTCAAAGATTCTCACGGGAAAGGAACATCCCAAAAATCCTGGTCCCAAAAACATATTTTGATGGATTTTCTAATAACAAAATCGAATAAAATAAGAAGGGTTTAGTTTTAAAGGTTTCAAAGTCTAATCATCTAGGATTGTAATTTGGTGCGGCGAAGGTTCACAAATAACACACATTATCGGTACTCTATAAGGTTTCCAACGTACTCGTTTGATGATCAAATTGATTCTGTCGTCGTCTCTCGATCAATCTCAGGTTTTGGCGCCTCCTTTTAATCGACCTAGGGTTTAGTCTGTTAGAAAATGAAGGGCGAAAATTGATTTTAGATTATTAGTTCTAAGAATTCGGTTAGAATGCAGTGGCGGGCAGTGGTAGCGCGAGCTCCGGGCCCCGGCTTGGGGACATGATCTGTCTAAAACTGATCCCTTATATTTCGGACTCAATGCTTATATTTCAATACACTCAATATTATCGGGCATTAAAACGATAATTAGTAAATGTTACTTGAAGTACCTAATTAATCTAAATCTAAGAATATTGGAAAGATAGGTAACGTTGGTAACATGTTTGTATGTTGGCTGGGTGGGGGTAATCTTCGAAACCACTGGACGGATTTTGATGAAATTTAGTATGAAGATACATTGCATCTATGGGAGTTACATAGTCTACGTTTTACGGTATCGGGACTTACGCCGGTAAATAAATAATATAATTTGAACAGTTTAACTTTGCCTTTAATATCTGCAGTTTATTTCAATGATAAACTCAATAAATTCTCGATCCATCACTCCATATTCTAATTATTCTAAGTCAACATCCGATCGATCTAAACCGGTTCGGATGACCGTTAAAGTTCGTTGCGATTAAAAATCAACAATCAGGTGCTAACGAAACCCACAGTTGGTGATCGTGAACGGGTTTTTTTTGTTTGTTTTAAAAACTGCACAAGACGTGTAACCGCTTTTAAAATTGATCTCCGGAAAGTTGAAAATCCTAACGATTTTATAACGATTTAGGATTACGGTTTTATTAATACTTACACTGTGGTTACGCGGTCCCTGAGCTTTGATTGGGGTGCAATCGTGAAAATCGCTTGGATGAGGAAGAGTTAGAGGCACATAAAAGCCAAGGGAAACTTTAGAAACATTTAAAGTTAGTTAAAAACTAGCTGTAGGTTTGTTTAGAGCAGTCATACAGCTTTATTTATTTCAAAACGGTATAAGTACACCAACAAAGCTTACAACATTTTATTTCCTCACTCATAGCTAAACAATTCACGCACGCATTTTACCGCATTTATTGTCAACACATACATTTTGAAATTGTCAATCAATAATAAAATAAGAAATCATCGTTGGGTGTGTCGGGAGAACATAAAATAAAAACGGGGCAAGTGCGACACTCGCGCACAAAGGGTTCCGTACCACTATCACAATTGGATACGGAACCCCAAAATGGTTTACAACAACCAATTTTTAAATTTTATAGGAAAATATGAAATATTTATCTTCGATTCTTACTCCCATCAAACGACCGAATCACTCAAAAAAAAAAAACCTTGGCACAAAGAAAATCTGAAACATAAAATAAACTCTTTGGTAAGTAAGGCAGACTAGTATATTTGACAGATAGGGCAGCCATTTTGAATTCCATGACCAACTCGATTTGTCCTCCTGTCCTTCTTCCTGTCCTGACTCGACTCCTTGTTATTTTTGAAACACGTTTGTTGTATGGGAGCCCCTTTTAAGTAATTGTTTTATTTCGTTTTTAGTATTTGTTGTTGTAGCGGCAACCGAAATACATCTTCTGTGAAAATTTCAACCTTCTAGCTATTACGGTTCATGAGATACAGCCTGGTGACAGACGGACAGACGGACGGACGGACGGACGGACGGACGGACGGACGGACGGACGGACGGACGGACGGACGGACGGACGGACAGACGAACAGACAGACGGACGGACAGACAGACAGACAGACAGACAGACAGACAGACAGACAGACAGCGAAGTCTCAGTAATAGGGTCCCGTTTTTACCTTTAGGTACGGAACCCTAAAAATTAGATGAGTTCTGGATTTCTTATTCATCTCTGTTCTTAAACTTTGTAAATTAGAATTTTCGAAAACTATTTCGAATTTCCAAAAATCGTATAACAAAAGATGTTCATTTTGATGTAGAAAACTACTCCTGCACGGTTTTTGACTAGAATAAAATAACCCTGTATGTATTATTTATAAATAACTAGCTGCGCCCGCGGTTTCATCCGCGTAAGTCCTTTTGCATTTATAATATTAGTAAGAAGTACCTAAGATTAAAAATATTTATGTGGGATAGTTACAGTTTACCTATAGATACTATAACCTATCTATACACATAACAGTCACTCTATTAAAATAGTTGTCGTATTTCCAAAAAGCAGTAGGTATAAAATGAACAGTAATCCACGACTGACGGCAAACACAGAGTACGACTCAAATAGTAATTGATTGTCCACAATTTCGCTAAACATTTCGAGTAAATATATGCCCATTATCACAGGCATGCGAATCAATGGACAACCTAGTTGAAATCGATGCGATGAATACAGCCTCATTTAGCATAATCATTCATACGGTTAAATGCTTGTTTGCATAATAGAATGTGTGAATCGGATTTTCTTGTCATTCTTGTGTTGTACCTATTTTATTAGGTATATTAACTACTGGTAACTGGGTATATTCAATTAGGGTTGCCATACGTCCGAATTAATCCTAAGATCTCCAGATATAGGTATTTTGGAAATATTGGCCTCATATTGACATTGAACACATATTTTTAAATTCTAGGCTTTTACTTCTGTTTTCGCCATGTTAGATTGAAATTAAACTCATTTTTTTCGGTTTTAACCGCGAGGTGTTCAATACTTTTAGCATTGTTTTAATGCTCAACGTTTCGATATAAATAAATATCAAATAAAAAGCGAAAATATCAAACAATAGTCGTTGTATGAGATTTTGTCGCGTGAATCAGTCTGTCAATCTGTCTATCAGAATTATATGTGCACACTATACACGCCCGTATTCATAGACGAATCAAGCTGGTGAATGGCTAATTTGCCATAGTAGCTAATACTTGATTCCTCTATAAATACGAGTGTTAAATTCTCGTACTCAATGTGTTCCCTATATTTGAAATTTCTAGGGCCATTAGTTACCTATAGATTAATCTTTCATCCTCTGTTATTAGTAGAACACAGGTTCAAGATGCTTCGGTCTAGCTACAGGTTTTCTCAAGGGTGAAATTTTAGCGCTACCGTATTGCAGATTGCAAGGCAAACATGATATTACGTGGAGTGTAGAGTCCGTACAAAACTACTTAATTCCCAAGTCGGGCAGTGGCTCTGTGAAAAGATAACAGAGAAAATAAATTGTTTTTCTGTTTTCACGATGTTGGATAGAAATTAAACTTATTAATTTTAGCATTGTTTCGACGCTCAAGGTTTCGAGACCTTTACAGTATACATTGTCGATATTTCGACATCTTCTTCAGGATTGACTCAATCGAAAATCGATCGAACCGAAACATTGGTTTAATTTCTTTAAAAATTTAAAAAAAAAAAGTTTAAATCGAGTTTCATGTAATATTTTTCATTTATTCCATCTTTAATGCATTGTTTTTCTTTCTTTTGTTATAGGTAAGTGATAGATGAGCGGCTTACGTCTTTATCTCATCAGACAGTAAGTGATATGATCCAAGATATAGCACGTTTACCAAGAAGATACATCGATCGATCCATTGTGATCTTGTTGCGTATTTTCCAACGCTACTAACTCAACTTTACATTTTACACTGCACTGCCCTAGAATGTAAGACTCCTCTGAATTAAAAATATACTGCATTGCTGCATCGACCCGCTCAGGGTATTATTACAATTTATAACTGCTTTGCGAGCTTCTCTGAGATATAATTTATTTCATACATACGTGATTTGAATCGTAGTCGAATCCACATCATATCTACTTTGCAATGAATATTGGTATTGAAAGGGACCTCTACGTGTTGGCTTTGGCTCAACGCCACGCCTTCCAAATGTTGTAGAAACTATATGTCCACATAGTTCTGGAACAAAATTCCTCTACTATTTCTACCTACTACTGCAGCAAAAGTGCCTTATGTTATTTGTTTTTACGAGAAATGCTTTAAATCCAAAGTTCAATGCTCCCAGCAAGATCTGAACCCGCAACCCCGTTTCCTCTATCCAGGCGCGCTAACTATTTGCTCCATGGGGTCTATATAAACTCCGCCGGGTTGTATTAAAAAATCGCATTATTCCAATGTCATTTTTCAGACTATGTCCAAATAATTATTCAAAATAACTATTATAAGCAATTTTGACCATGAATAGGGGACAAATTTTTGCATTTACAATACAGAGTTTACTTGAAATTAACTTACCTACATAAGTGGTTAATAAAACGTTTTAAAAATAGTTTTGTAACAAAGCATTCATAAATTGGTAGGTAAATGTAGGTACCATAACGCCATAGGTCAACAAAATTACATGCTATTTACTATTTACACCTGCGTTTGTCTCGTGGCTAAATAAAAAATAACCGTACGGTACCCAACCATGGTAAATGATAAATTTTATAACCATTCCATTGTAGTAGTCAAGTATTTGGTAGCTCGTAGTACATGTTTAAAAAACAAACAACAGAGTCTCAGTAATAGGGTTCCGTGTGTTTACCCTGTGGGTAAGGAACCCTAAAAAGGATTATTGCGAATAGGTACTTGTAGTTTTTGCATCTCAACAAGCAACGCGTCGTCATCGGGTTTTTTGTTTTATGAATGTGAAGAAGAATTTCGATTTGTTTTAGCTAAGCACATTTCACAAAGTATCAGGTGAAATCTACGTGCGTCGTTTCTTAAGATGCAAGAAGCATATCTACATATTGCTCACTTTAATTTAACCTTAACCTTGAGCTACTAATGTATGTTTTAGTGATATATTTCATTCATAATAATGCCTCTTTGTGTATTGCACTGGGAATGCCACGTGCCACAATCAACAATTTAGTTTTTGTTGCGCACACTTGTCGCGTTGTGTCAGCTGCTCCTGTCGCAGGAATGTTGCTCCGGAATGTCGCGATGTGAGTGGTCCTTACACCTGTCGCGGTCAGTTAAAAAAAATCCAGAATTATCCTAGTGCTCTGGTCAATTTAATCTGTTTTTTCAATTCATTTTATGTAAAAAAATCTTACAACAAAAGTAATATTATTATCTTTGATATTATACAAACTCAGACGACCTCTGTAGCGCGTCGGAGGAAGGCCCGACTGCAATGAGGTTGCGGGTTCGATTCCCGCCGGGTCCAAGTAGTATTTATTTGTTTCCGGTCTAGGTGTTTTCTATGTATCATATGTATGTATTTACAAAAAAAAGTATAACACGTAGTATATCCGTTGTCTAGTATCCATAGTACAAGCCTAGTGCTTAGTTTGAGGCTAGATTGAGCTGTGTGTAACGTCGTGCAATATTTATTTATTTTTTATTTTACTTCAAACTACCTACGACACCAACACACCACCATTACACTACTATTAGACACTTTCTCCGTTTAACAAAGACTTCAATTTGCAGATATTTTAATTAACTAATTTATCTGCATTGTTATCTGTCGATTGAGTAGGAATCCCGCGCATGCCTCTCGTATACCCGTATAGGTACCCCTATTAGTATTCCGATTTCCTTTCCTGGATAATTACACTTTCTTTTTACGCGACCGGCGACTGTCTATACAGAGAGTTCGCGTTAATTAACAATTTGTAATGTTTCGTTGCTTATTTAAAATGTCTTAGAATCGAAATAAAAGAATATTATTATGACATTGTTATATTTCAATTTGTTTGGTTAATAAGTAGGTATTATCATTTTTCATAACAGAAAAAAAAATAGTATCCTACTTATAATGCTGAACGTTTGTGAGTTTACATATACATATATGTGTGTTTTTGTTACTCAATCACGTAAAAACCGCTGAACCGATTATCATGAAACTCGGTATGTAGATAGCTGGAATAACACATAGGCTACTTTTTATCCCGATATTCCCGCGGGATCGGGACTTACGCGGGTGAAACCGCGGGTCGCAGCTAGTTATATTATATTATAAATCACTTTTCACCACTTACGGCCCGTTTCTTCATCGATCAAAATCAAAGTAAGAGTTTCTTAAACGTGGCAAACACTACATATAGAAAAATGTATAAATATCACTACAAATCGCGTAATTTTAAAAAGTTTATAAATGTAATGAATAACAAGACTTTCTCAACGACTACTTATTTTAAACCACCACTACACATTCTTAACACGTGTCTTTAAAATAATTTGAAGGCAATACTCCGAACCACGGCAAGTATATATTCGTTGCAGAAATGTATGTAGCGTAGGTATACATACATACTTATTAATTGTAGCAATCGAGCAAATTGTTTAGAAACCAGAGGTGGGCGTGAAACTGAACAGTAAATAACAGAATATTAGTATTAGGAACCTAGGAGCAGGTGGTCGGTTTAGCAAACCTAATGGTTTCAACTATACTTGCCTACCTGTCATTCTCTCATGTCTTGGAACATTTATTATTGTATGTAACACCCTTGACAGTACAAAAATAACATAGATAACTATATGTATGTATGTAGTAAGTACGTAGGCCGTACCATCGTCATTAAGAAAACTACAAATTTCGCGCATTTCATAAGTGAGCCTGTCTTTGAATTGTTTGCCTTGTCAAATGATGTTCATGGTTTTAGTAAGAAGGTATAGTTTTAAAGCAAAACGTATCTATGGACGAATTTAGATCCTTTAGTATTGGAAAGTCTGTTAAAAATAATTTAATAGGTAGGTATTATGAACAGTCGTCAATGTATAATACTATGTTTTTTTTGTACACTGCGCAAGCTCGTTTTGCCCCACAGGGCACGCACTTGTTTAATTTACAGGCAATTAATTGCACAGGTGAAGCATATTTCTTATCGTACTTGTAATTAGCATATCTAACAATGTAATAAAATTTCATAAAATTATTGGACCACAAAATAGTTGCGTTTTACGAGAAGTTTAATTGCTCATAAAAAGTAATTAAGTCAGTTATGTATGTAACAAACTGTAAAATATCTAACATTACATTTTCAGATCGTAAGGTAGTACTTTTTGCCGCTCCTTTTACGCTCCTTTTACCTGCAAACTCTGATAAAACACTTTTAAGAATATTCAGAGTTTAAGTAGTAAGTACCTACCAAGTATTTTGTCTAAAAATACTAAACTAGCTAAACAAAGCTTATTTTACTCCTCGCTTTCTATTGGTGAAAGAATTTTTGAAATCAGCCCAGTAGTTTCGGAGGTGAATTTTACAAGTAGGTCAATTTTTTTTTCGGAACCCTACGATACAGGCCTTGCGTAGTGGAGAATTAAGATTTTAGACGCAAGATTACTTAAATAGTTTTGTATGTATATTTACAAGCGTCCCTATTCCGTGGAAATTTCGTAAAATACTTTCTTAGTGGATAAATACACATAACAAAGAATACACTCTTCAAATTTCATGGATTACCTGTTTGAGTTTTGCGTTGATATATAGGTCATTCAGTCAATTAATACAGTCAGGACTTTGAATTTTATATGAACCAAATGAACACTTATTCATAAGTATTTTTTTCTTTTTCTAATGGTCTTTAGATGATTTAAAAACACAATAACAGGAAAGTAAATGTTTTCATTACATTCTTCTGTAACATAATAGTGAATCAAATTAATGGTCCATGACTCGTTTAAATCCTTCATAACGTTTGAACCTCACGTCTCAGGATTTTAATATTTACAAAAAACTATTCTAAATTCCTTAAAAACTATCCGTATCGAATTAAATTATAGCTAAAGATAGAAATTAAGGCGTGGGAATGTGTTTTTTTGTAGTGTTTTTTTTTTGTCTTTTCGGCCGTGACCGCAATTTGAGGTTTACGCTCCGAACATTAATTACAGGCTACCTTTTGTGAATGAATTGATATTTGCTTGAGGGAATAATTGAAAGCATTGACTTTGGTAGTGTTGTGTTATGTCTTGAACTTTAGTAAGTAAATACTTGCCTTTAAAGAAAATGAATAATAGCTGCTTCACGCGGTTTCACCCGCGTAAGTCCCGATCCCGTGGGAATATCGAAATCAAAAGTAGCCTATGTTACTCCTCGATAATGTAGCTTTCTATTGGTGAAGGAATTTTGTAAATCGGTCTAGTGGTTTCGGAGATTACCCCCAATATACATACATACATACATGTTACCAACGTTACCTCTTTATAATATTAGTATAGATGAATGCCATAGAATGAAAAATATTATATACCTACCCTTCTCATACTACGTTGCATCAAAGTCAAAAATCAAAAATTATCTAGTTTCAAAGGAAAAAAGATCCTAACGTCATAGTACCTAGTTACTATGACGTTAGGATGAAACGATTTTTGGATATAGGCATTTAAGGATTTATCCCGGTGCCCTAAGGCACTAAAAGCTTAAAATAACAATAATAGGTTTACTTCTGTTATACCTAGGAATATTACTGTAGTTAACAAAAAATGAAATTACGAGTACATCGATAGTATTGAACAAACTTTAAAGTATTTTACACAAAGTTGTCAGTGTAAAGAGGGCTTTAGTTAAAAAATCTCAAATAAAAAGCTCCAGTAGCTTTCTTTTCAGTTTCTCGCTGTTAATTTGCGAAGTGAAGGTAGGAGGTATTCACGTTTCCTGCACCGAGCGGTCAATTTGCATAAAATGCAGCTTTTGCCCCACTTGTGTTGTTTTAAACCACCTTGACCTGTTTCCGCTGAAATTTATGAAAATTGTATTACCTTTTTTGAATGGGTGATGGATGGCCGGTGCAGACGGATGGATGGAACCTGCAATTTTGAACTGAGTTTATGATTGTTTAAAAGTGTGTTAATTTTGGCTTTTTTGGGTCGAAATGTTGATGTTCCTTTTGTAAGGTTTGCTTGAGTGACAGGTTTAGTTTTGTTGTTAATTTGTTTTCCTGTTGATTAAGGTCAATAGGTAGTCTTAGATTTTATATTGGACATGTATACTTGAATCGTAAATGAATATCTTTGGGTAGTTCCGTATCATCCTATGAATCTCATCCCATCTACACATAATGAAATTCAAAGTCCTGACTGACTGTCTTGACCTATATATCAACGCTGAGCCCAAACCGCTGGTCCTAGAGATATGGAACTGTGTATGGATCTATTAAGAAAGGGTTTTTGAAAAATCCTGCGGGATCGGGACCGCGGGTGACACCGCGGGACGCTGCTAGTTACCTCTAAATTTTCCTTACCTAACGAAAGCTATACCTATTCCTAATTCGACCTATTAAACTAGTTTAAGTTGTTTTCTTATCTCAATCTGAATGTATTCTTTAATCTTCCTAAATAAGAGTTTACCAAGAGCATGTGTCGAAAGATAAAGATATTTGTCAATCTATGACTCATTTCTTACATAAAGGTGTTAGAATAACTAACATCATTATAATATTTTTTCATAAGTATTGTCCAAATTTTAGCTTCTTGAACTCTAGTGTCCCACAAGCCTGTTTCATTTTACCAAATTTATTTTCCAAATTAAAAACATAAAGTCCTGGCAATACCAAAAGCCCTGAGGAAACGTGGAAGACCCCGCCTCACATGGAAGAGTACAAATCAGAATGACTTGAAAATGAACAACATTGACCCAAGGACGACCCAGAACCGACAACTCTGGAGAGTCATAAGTAGGAGAGCGGACCCCAATTAAAAATGGAAATGAGGCCAGGCGAAGAAGAATTTTCCAAATTTCGAATAAACTGACCAATAACTTCTCCGAAACTGTAGTTAAAATTTACCAAAGATTTCATTAATCTATCAGCAATATATTAACGAGATTATAGTGAATTAGACCCTGTCATTAGCCAAGGTTTAATCGTAAGGTTTGACCACGAATTAACCTTTCAATGGCCGGGTGCCCAAATATTGGACAGGTTGGCTAAATCAGGTTTCTTGCAACCAGAAATACAACTTGATGTTTCTGCCGGTGCGTATGCGCGTGTTGTACGTATGCAACTAGTATAATGTAGTAAGCAAGTTCCATTTAATAGCTTACTATTATGGTGTTATTTAATTACGAGTATATCTTTTGATCTTAGTAATGAAATTTCGTCACAAAAATGACTATATGACGCAATTTTCACCAACTATTAATTCTGATATAACAGATTACGAATACCTGAAAAAAAAAACTATTTATAACTTACTAAAATACTTGACCTATAACGACTGTTATCAGAGACTGTTACCTGGCCCAATAGCTTAACACCCCTTCCGAAGCATGGAGGAGCTCGGGATAATTATTTTAGCCACACACATTATCGGTCACCCATCCAAGCGACGACCGCACCAGTCATTGCTTAACCCGCACATCTATACGATCGGCGGGCGCCCGCGCCGCTAAGCCAATAAGCTTTTATTTTACTAAAGATCAAAGTAATGTAGGTCACAAAGGACTACCTAAATCATATTAAGCCGGTACAGGTGTCTACCTACATAGGTAGGTGTATCTTACCTTGTCTTCACGAGGCTCTCTCGCGAGGTATTCAAGTGAACTAACTCGGTCAGTGGGTTAGCGATCATCTAAACATTAAACGTTTAATTCGCTAACAACACAGGAAGGAAATCGTAAGAGCGGTATCTCTCGGGTTTTCAACTTTTTCTCTCGGCAATTGCTTTTTAAATTGCGCCGATTAGATTACTTTGACGGGTTTTGTGACTGTTTCTAAGTTAACACTTAAGTTTTAAATTCTTTATACTTAAAATGTATTGGCAGAAGAGATCATCGAAATATCTGTGACTCTTCGTATTCTCTGTTTCGTTTTCTTTTAAGTCTTTGAAGACCTCGATCTCTCTCTTACAAGGATCCTTTCTTAGTGGATACCTACTCATCACAAAGAATACACTCTCCAAACATCATGTCTCTGGGACCAGCGGTTTGGGCTCTGCGTTGATATAAAAAGACATTGAGTTTTATTTATAGAAGATTACAACATCTTTATATTAGTATCTACGAAAATAAACTAAAATACTAACTAACTAATCACTACATCACACGAGTAGGTTATAATTATAACACATTTTTCCTTGAAAATATTTCTAGTATAGACATGCCTAAAGCATTAAAAATACACATAAGAAATGTTTAATAATTTCGTCAAACTGTTTAGTTTACATACCTACGCTAAAACAGCATATTCAAGCATGCATGTCGTGCAATACCCTATGAGTCACACATTTAACAATTATCTACTACACCCAGTCTAGCTACCTACCTACATACTTCTATCTATAGCCAGATTTATTCACAACCGAGCCTTTAATATAGACCCTTTGTGTGTGACCCAGTCTGGCACAAAAGATACCAAACGCCTGTAACAGGCACTATTAAAACTGTAACAAGGACATGTCGATGTCGGTACGTTGAAATACCTTGTTGAAAATCTATTTTGTTGTATTGATTAAGCCCGTACAATCGTATGTAGGCGCAATTGTGTTGGCGTGCGTTTTTATTGCAATGAAATAGACTGATAATTGCCGATGCTTCTTTTACCTGTTGGGGCCATTTTTTAGTTAGTTATAGAGAGCTGCATTTTTCTTTGAGTATATAAAATGAGCTTTCAGGGCGAAAGTCCTGAAATCATATTGCCAATTTTTGCACTTAATTCTTCAATCGATTTATTTTCGTTTGCTCCGTCAAATACGTATTTAATGTAATTGACCGAAAGAGCAAAGCGTCTATGCTGGTCTGGCAAAATTTGCTTTTGTCAGTATCTATGTTGGAATTCTAACCAACACCGATGTGTTGAAGCTTGGTGTACATAAAGGTACTATAAATATAAATAGTCAATTTCAAAAAAATTGATCGGAAAATTCCATGTTACTTAATTGAAATCCGAAAGTCCATAAACTCTTTAACTAGCGCCAAATGAAAGAGCAGACGATTTCAATCAAAAGGAAATCCGTCTTTAATCAAATTAATGTTCGAATCAATCAGATATCGACATCATGACCACGCACAAACAAAAAAATCTGACATTGAAACAAGTGAAATCTTATAACTCTTCACGAATGTGTCAATAATTCAATAGGTCTCACATACAGAATCTGTCGGAGTCGATCTGTTCGTCGAACGAAAGCGAATTCAATCACTTTCATCTCCATTTTTAGGGTTCCGTACCCAAAGGGTAAAAACGGGACCCTATTACTGAGATTTCGCTGTCTGTCCGTCTGTCACCAGGCTGTATCTCATTAAGAGGAGTATATACGCCAACGACCTTGAAACTGAAAATCCCTGTCGGGCTCATCGAAAATTGTTGATTATTTCATGACGGAATGTCGTAGAACTTTTTTGTGCACAGATTGTAGGTGACATTGTTTCCTACATTTTGGTGTAGTTTTAAGACAAGAACCTCCTATTGGTGCAAAGCCTATCCAAATTTTAGACAAAAAAGGTCTGATTTGGCTAAAATGTCGATAGGCTTCAATACGTTTAGACATATTTGTAAGGAAACTGCACTAAAATATCGGAAACAATGTCGCCTACAATCTGTACACAAAAAAAAAGTTCTACGACATTCCGTCATGAAATAATCAACAATTTTCGATGCGCCCGACATGGATTTTCAGTTTTTCAGAATAGGGCCCTTAACCGTATTGCTGTAGCCGTTACAACAACAAATCTTACAACACAAATTAAAACAAATATTTAAGAGGGGCTCCCATACAACAAACGTGATTTAGGTACATGAAAACGCAACGATACCGTGATTTATTTTGCCACTAGCGCCATCTAGTGGTGAAGTAAAATACTTGCGCCAAAAAATTTAACGTTGCGTTGCGTTCACGGATTGATTGGTCCAGTGTTCATTTTAGGGTTCCGTACCAATTGTAATAGTGGTATGGAACCCTTCTTGCGCGAGTCTAACTCGAACTTGGCCGCTTTTTCCCCTGTCGTTGTAATAAACGAACAACAACAAGATATTTGCATCTATGTGGCACATCTTTTTTTATGCTGTCACATTTTGAGCACCTTGTAAGAGCAAGCATGCTGTCCAGTGAAAGCGTGTGATTTATATTTTCGTTGCATCATTTTTTTCGAAATTACTTTTCGTGTGAAAATTCTTTCAAAAAAATGTCTCGGATAATTTCATTTATAACGATTCAGTGAATGTTTTTCACTCTTGGTTTTAAGTTTTTTTTTGATCTTTTGGACGTTTACTTTCTTGTAGGAATTTATCAGTTTTCTTTTCAAGGCTTTACTGAAAAGTCAAGCCTTATACACAAACTTAATCTTTTAAATAAATAAATGATGTAGACATCCGACGAGAAAGCCAGAAAGCGTTTTTCAAAATTCCAACGGGATTTACGCAGGTAAAACCGCGGGTAGTATAGTTAGTATAATTATAAAATAAATTGTCGAGCTTTCTTGTAGTGGATCACATACGTAAAGAAACCTGTTTTGCGTACTTTAGATCGAGCCTCGATCTTCGCCATCAATCATGTTGGATAAAACATACTTTGACTTTATTACTCATCATTATATCTACATTCTACATGAGTTTCTGAGCGCCATCAAAACATATCCTAACTAAAGGTTAGGTAGAATAAACACTATAAGTAGGTACCGAACCGATTTTGATGAAACTTGATATAAGGACACCATGAATCCTTGGGAGTCACAAGCATGGGTTATTTTTTATCCCGATACCGAAACCGCGAGGTGCTCCTAGTCAGATATAAAGGATAAATTTGTAACCTAGTTACATTTTTCCGGGTCTTAATCTCGTATTATATTATTTATTTTCTTACCTCGACGCAGTGTTACCAAACCAAAGAAAAATAAGTCGGTAGAAATGTGGGCAAAAATCGGTAGAAAACGGGAGATTTTGTGACTAAATAAAATTAGGCAGTTTTATGAAAAAAAAAAAAATAATTATAATAAAAAATCAGTCACTTTTGTTGTCATACCAATGCTCTTTTGACACAGCACAGTACCAAACATCTTTTGTCAATATTAAAATCAAAGCAACAGACCATCCATGTGACGCTTGGAATATAAAAGACCTTCAAACTTCAAGAAGATGAAAATTTGTTTCGTTTTCAATAAATTTATGCTAGAAAAAAAAATCTTTCTACAATAACCGAAGAGTGAAGTGAAGTGAAAATATATCGAAAACAAATTTTGCCGAAATGGGGAATTCATCATCACCAGTCTTTAATTGCCTTACAGCTCCCCAAAATTCTATTGGGTCATTTGAATTTATACTATTTATAAGTATTCCGAAGTTCTCTCCATTCAGTTCAGTGTCAGCAAGTTTTTGCAGATCGACCGTTATTTGTTAATTAAATTTGGAAAAGCTCTGCATATGTGGATACTAGCCGATGTAGCTCCGGTTTTTAGATGATTTTTGTAGTAATGATAAAAAGACGGGAGAATTTTATCGCTTTACGGTAGATCGGGAGATTGGTTTGGAAATCAGTAGATCTCCCGTTTAATCGGGAGGTTCGGGAACGCTGCCTCGACGTTTCACCATGTTACAATGGTCTTGGTCGCGAGAAGACAACATTTTTTGTGTTCCGTGTAAAATAAACGTTATTTATAACTATTTAAAAAATTAAATAGGTAAGTAAGTAGGTATAACTATAGTTGCTTATAATATTAATTTAATCATTGTTATGGTTTTGCTAGATGTAAACTTTCGTGGGTAACTGACCGAGAAGGGTCAGTCAACCTGATTAATAAGTTAAGCTCTACTTGGCTTAGAAACATAATTTTTCAAATAAATTAAAGTTTTAGTCTTTATTTTCTAGCCAAGATCTTATCCTAGTGATGAGGTCCTGAGCTGCCTCCTGAGCTCCTCAGTATTAGTTAAAAAATATCGTCAATAAATATTTAAGAACCATTGGAAAGCACTCTCTGTTTTTGAGAAAAGCATTGCCAAATCTATCTGGTGTATGTATGGTTAATAAATCTTGCGGTCAAATATAGGAGCGCTACTTAAAATTTGAAGGGCTACTTAAATAATAGAGCAGCTTCTAGCGTTTTCAGCTATTCGTAAACCGCTTGCGTTTAATCGCAGTGCGTTCTAAGCCTTAATCTAGAATTTGAAACATAATTATATCAAGACATTATTTTATCATAATTACTTTTCCCATTATATTTTAATGCAAATCATTCCAGTCTTATTTAAATATACCTATCGCGTATCTCTATATGAAATCCCGAAAGTTTACCATTATTAGAGCTTACGTAAGTTGCTTTCCCGCGATTATATTATTCTCACTGATACGAAGATAACATCCATTGTGCCGACAGATCTTATTATAAAACGCTTCGAAAGTTTTTAATTATCACACTCAATTTTATTACACTTCAATGTTTTGCATACTTAAGGTCCGAAATTGCGTGTCATTGCACCGTACAATCGTCCAAACGAATCGAGCTTTTATTTCTAAGCTTTAAGTTCGAATTGGTAACGTAGTTCCGCCGGTGAGTGTACGGTGTATTATAGATATTGCATGAAGAAAGCAAACGTGCAAACGTAACATTACGAATACGCTTTGTTAGCGAACTTTCTTCGATCTCATTGTGGTTAAATCATGAGGTAATTAATATGGACACGCTCGGGTGTTGGTGGTGTAGGGTCAGTGTACAATGACGCAACGAATAACAATCGAATCTCGGTTTTGATGCTGTGTAGCCATTCCTTTAAGTGAAAAGAGAAGAGGGAAAGTTCTTTGAAATCTGAAAGCTCATTTGTCATTTGTCTGAAAGTCATATTTCAGTTTCAAGCTAGAATACTAGAATCGTATCAGATACAAGTACTTAAATTAGATACAATTTATCCCATCTGTACTTCATAAGTGGAAAGTCTACTCTTTCTCTATACAAACGTAGTTGACTATTTTCTCCTTGGATAAAGACATAGAGCAAATATGTTTATGCCATAAAACATATAACTGCCATGACCAAGCCCCTGCTGGTTTTTTTCATTTTCTAAACAGAATAGAAATAAAATTTAGAAAAAAATAGAGGGAGAAAACAGTTGACTATGTTAGAGTTTGTATAGAGAAAAGAATAGGTAGACTTTCCTCTTAAGATACCTAAGCTTAATGAACGAAATTCTTCGTAAAAATTTACTAAAGTATGAAGCGAATCAGTTTTCTACTTATTTTGGGGAAATTCAACATCAACAACAGCCAGCGTCTTAATCGATCGATTGGTTAGTCACCTAGCAATGTTATTCGAATGTGTTGCTTATCGATTAAACGTAAAGGTTACTCGATGCCAATTCATTGTGATGCGGGAGCAAAGACCGTGGTTACTACTCGCTAGTTAAACAGGCGAATGATTAAACTCATTCGCCTGTTTAAGACCCCACTAACAACCGCTACTAAGACCTCAGTCCTTGAAATTGACTGTGCTCCGAGAGGCATGAATAAGTCATTAGTCGACTTCGCAAAGTCGCAATAACCCTTAGCGTGTCGATACGGCTCGATGTGTCCATCGGACTTTCTTATAACAACGCAGACCTCATTGTTAAATTGTTTTCAAACGAATTTAAGATCTATACCTTTAAATTTAAACGAATGGCGTCTTAGGACAACAGAGATTCATATATCTATTTTATATTCTATACAAGGCTTGTCCTGACTGACTGGCTGATCATCACATCATTTCAGCCTGGCAGAGCTGAAAATTGGAAAATGTAACGTGTCTTTGTAAGTACAATGTAGACATTCGATAAGAAAAGATTTAGAAAATTACTATGAGATCGTGGTTTATGCGGTTAAAAACCGCGGGACACATCTAGTTGTCTACATAAACTTCTTCTTTAAAATTACAGAAACTAATAAACTTTATCAGAACTGAAAAAGATACGTGTTGAAACTTACAAAGCATTGATTCGATAGCTTTAGACTGATTTCCGCTTAGCATTGGTACATAACTACGTAGGTAATCACTGGGAAGAGTAAATTTGTGTGGTGACTTACTTACTAAAGATCGTATCTCTACGCACCTAAAATCGTGTAATTTGCCTAATTTTATGGTAATTTTAAAATGATTAGAAAGGAAGAGTCACGCAAACTGCAAACCCATGTTTTTATTTCATAACAAGATTATGGTTAAAACAGACTAAAGACTGGCCTGGCTAACCAGACTGACTGTCTGGCCGACTATGTTAGCATGGAGGTGAGTTTTCAATCATTACTAATGAGGAAATTTCATCAAAATATGCGGATTTATTGAGAATTTGACGTAGCACTTGGAGTCTGCACGTACAGAGACGACAATCCTTTGCAATTGTAATAAAATTGTAAAACGAATTTGAAAATCATTCATTGCGTAGGTGCAACAAAAAGTTTTTAATCTGTTTTTGTCTTAACTTTTCACGTTACGTTACTGTGTTGCTTTTGCGATGCGATCTCTAAATTAACAGAGGTATCAATCATTTTGTAATTAAGACAAGTGTAAGAGTAGGTACCCGTTGTTTAGAATGCAAGTAGGTGCGTAATTACTAATTACTATTTATACTTAGATAAGTATAATTCTATAGTAGACTCCCAATCAGATTCAGGCTGTTCAAAATCGAATTTAATCAATATTTTTTTAGATATATGGAAAACATAACCCTTCCCTTGCAGTCGGGTAAAAGGAGTAGGTACTGTGGTAACTTTTGTACCAGGTCTTTTTATTACGTCGGTATATTTATACGTTTAGAAGATCCTATACGTTGGTATATTTTCTCTCTCTCTTCTCTGTTATATTTCTTAGTTTAGAATTTTGTTAATGTTTAGCTCGTTTTTTTAACTTCAAATAATTACATTATTTTCTATTTTACCGGCGCCGGCGCCGGAAGCGAATGATTTGTCAAGGAGTCAGAAGACTAATTGTCTTGTTTGTATTGATACGTAGCCGTAATCGATGTGGGAGATCGATGAGGCTGAATAAGTGGCGCTACCTACGCCCACGGGCTTAGGAGACAATTAGGGTTGTTACTCAGTTTTGCTTCTCCTGCAAGGCATAAAATATGTAAGTGTTACATACGGGCATACTCCATCAAAGCCCGACGTTTGAAGGAACCACCGGTGGATTTTTAGGCCATCCTTAAGCTGGAAAAAAGCTGGGTTCCTTTTACCGTAATAATGAATTTTTCCATTGTTAAAAAGCTGTAAAATATGTCCCTATATTCAGCCTCAGAATCTGAGATCATAAATGTAAACAAAAAACTCATACATTTATTTGTAAGCGAAAACTCTTATTTACTTTTTCCTTTGATATTGACAGTTCTATGTTTTCATTTTTGATCTAAGATTCTGAGGCAGAGAGACATAATATATTATCTCACCTATACGTGAGATATCATTATACTCATATGTCTGCCTGAATAACAAGGAATGACATGAAATCTTGTTCTATATGTAATTTAAGACTACCCGTAGCGCTGTCTACCGTTAAAATTTTCCAGTTTCCTCACGTCTTGTAATTTTCTCTTATCATTTCAATATCATATAGAGGGATGACACGTCTTTCATTGACATTTTTGTTTTGTGCGTATGCCAACCCTAGGTATTTATTTGTATTGAAAACTCCGTGTTGAGAAGGGAAAGTGACACTTTGTTTATAAATTCGCAAAAGATAAATCGATTTCAATTTTAAACACAAACGAGTTATGTTATCCTTTAAATCTGACGTTAACAAAAAGTTGCTGATGTAACAAATATTTTAAAAGATTAAATTTTGTAACGAAATGGCATTTTAAAATACAGAAAGAATTATTGCAAAGATTAACATATTTATCTAGAGCAATAACAGTTTTAAAAGTAGTTGTGAAGTCATTCAGCAGTTTCTGTTGTTTTCTGTTATTGTTATTTTATTCATTTACTATTTTAACACATAATACAACGAAATTTGAATACATAACAGCTGTTGCTAATATTTTAATGAACACATTTTGTATTATGCGTAGTAATTTGTGAGACAAGCAGTCTGATCTACATAAATATTTGAATAGCTTTTAATTACCTATCTAATTATTTTAGTTGTGATAATATTCACCTCCGTCATATTTCCTGGACCCCGCAGATAATCTTCCACTGGACCTAACCTGCCCTGGCCAGTGTGGAAGTCGCTTAATAGACCACGAACTGGGGTTGGTCGCTGTAAGGGAAACCTAGGAAGAGGGGGAATGGCTGATCCTAACCGGGCTCAGTGCGCAATATACTCGCGTGGGCTGGTCTAACCACATTCCTCTGTCAATTTTTTGGACCATCGACACGAAAAAGAGGAAGAAGTTGTGAAAAACTATCTTCTTTGTGTCCACTGCGTCAATGAGCCCCACAGAGACTTAGCCTAAAACCTGGGCATCGGCTTCTGCCTTGCCTGTAGCGCTCGCGCTGTTGTGAAAACCTATTACAAAGTTCAAGACAATATAATCGAATCTCTTTCAAACAAATCATAATAAACAAACAGAGCAACAAGTTGTCCTAAACGCGACGCGAAATAAACAAATTACAAGGCATTAAAGGTCCCTTATGGGCTACGGTTCCTCGTCTGAACAATTAAATGTGGAGCGAATAGTGTTTGATCGAATTACGATGGAGTGGCTGGCGTTGCGCCATGCGGCATGTCATCGAGGCGACCTCTTGCAGCGGGGGTCAGCGGTCCAAGTGGTTTGCATAACGATGTGCATTATCTGTTATGGTGTTGCAAAATGAAGGTGACTTCATTTATTGAAGGTAAAAAGGAAAATAGAAAGTCTAACACTAGGATAGCCACATGACACCACTATGTGAAAAGAATAACAAGTAGAATAATACAAAATGATGATACTTTTAGATTATGAAAGATGAAGATTTAACAAATTGTAGATAATAGATAGAAAAGGAAGATAATAAATTAATTTAACGAAGTTTAATGTACGTAGTTATATTGACAATTATTTACCTTCCTAAATATTTGTACGCAATTTTATTGCTAAGTATGATGAAACTCTCTATTTCGTAACAACACTGCATTTCAAAAAACTTTTTTTTACATAAAGTTACTTAGTTACCTACCTAAAATAATTGTGTGATTTTCTTGCACTAAAAAAAGTTTCAATTTTTTTCCTCGCCATTGCGCTACACATTTCGGGTAATTTTGTATTTTTTTTTTACAAAATCTTTAGAAAGTTTAATTACGAAGTTACGAACACGAAACCGTATTTGCATAAACATTAGAACAATCACTTGGTACTTCATAATTCCGTAAATACACGAGTAAAAATGTTTTGCATAATACGAAAATATAGTCACTATTCAAATTCAAGTAATAAATTACTAAGATAGGTACCAAAGCTTAAAGGGCTACGTTAGTGCAGTAGGTAGTGCTACTTCCGCGGAAGACTCGCAAGTGCCCGTAGTGACTGACATTAAGAACGTGGCGACTGTTACCATTTCCATACAAACATAATACCAAAATAAATTATGAAAAATTTAGTTTTCTACGTTAATATCGATATTATTCGGATTAAGATTTTACTTTTATAGGGTCCCCACCACAAGGTTTTCCAAAATATTCATTCGAAATGAAATAAAACGGAGAAACCTTTATTTTTAATTTTTCCAGCGTAAATTACTAGTTTACATCTCATTTGTTTTATATTATTCCTAATAAAAAGTAATTTACGCTGTAAAAATGAAAAAAAAATGTTTCTACGTTTTATTTCATTTCGACTGAATATTTTGGAAAACCTTAAGGCGAGTGAGGAACCGGTGGAGTTTCAGTGGGTAAACCTATGGCCGCTTACCACCTTAATGATAGATCGTCCAGAGAACTGTACTTCTAGAAGCGCTTCCGGAAGTACTTTGATAGTACTATACGGATATACGTACGTCCTGCTAGCAAGACGCTGAATTCTGGAAGGACATGGGAAATTATCGACAGAGTCAGGTGTTTCAAACATTTTTTACCTGACTACCCAAAAGTAAAGTAGGTATCTACAATTCACCAACTTCAGCAACAAAAACGCTATTTTCCTCTGTTCTTTCTTCCACAAGTTGTTGTTCTTCTTCAGAGTCACTAGAGTCGGAAGAGCTTGATGATGGTGGTCATCCAGCTCTTCCTGGTGGTGATAGGTGCGTCATCAAGTGAGATGGTGTGTATCGTTATCGTCTCGATTTAATTCTAAATTCAAACTTTACCGCTCACAATCAAAACTCTTTACGAACGAGTTGTTCAGTCAATGTTAGTTTTTTAATCTGTGAGATTGGGAACGAAAGATGTTGATCGAATGGATTCGTCCTGTTACATTCAAAACGGACAGCGGGGTGCTCGTGTCTACGAGCCCCACTCGAAATCCCACGGGATTATCACATCGCGAATACCTAGACTGTTTATTGTGCCGTGCCGTGCTCGTTGTAAGACCTCCAGCAGTGTCGTCGCTGGAGCTGAACTTTCTCGTCCTAAGGATAACTATAGGTGCGCGCACCGGGCCCGTTCGTCGTGGATCTCTCAGGGTCTAAACTTGCCTGACATACGAGGGAATATTGGGAGGCTGCATCAAGGTTAGTGTCCCGCTTGTGTCTCTATTTAATTCAGTGTCCTAGTTCCCGTCGTCAAACGTCGGGCGTTAAAAAATTATTAATATAAGAGCAAACGCGGTAAAACCGAAAAAAAATAGTTTATTTTAAATAATAGGTACCTACTTTATTACGTAGTTCAACTTTACTAAACACCTTCAGAAGACAAAAGGAAAAAAGCTTCGCTTATTTCACTCGCTCGATTATTTTATTTCTGATTTCTGATTGGGGCACGTATTCTTTAAGTATTAAGTTCCTACAATGCTTCAGCATTGTTAAATTCTTTTCGAAAACGTTGGTTATTTTGCAAGAAATACTAACTAACATTTTAAAAACTTTGGTAAAATTCCCAAAGAAAAATTAATTCGTTTCTAGAAAAATCTAATAATGCTTAATGATTACGTGCCTAGGTCAAACAAAAAAATAAGCCTCACAGCCCCACAGTTATCCGGAATCTTTTCCTTATGGAGCACTTTATGAAAATTTCCATATAATTCCTATATCCCTGCCAGATGTTCTAAAGGCTTTTACTCGAAGTAATGTGTGATGGAATTCAATTACTCGGCTGTCAACTCGCCACTCACCAGCTTAGACGTGAGCCAATACCTACGAGTACAACTAGAGATAAAATATAACATTCTAACACTACAGTAGAAATTACACCGTGTAGCTTAGAACGGGACTAGCCCATCTTTTCCCGTGTTTGTCGTAAAAGGCGAATAATGGAACTAAGGAAGATTAGCAAACTTGGAGTTCTCCCCGCGCGGTGGCGGGTAAACTTGGTCTAGCCAAATCTATTTGCCGTATCTACGTATGGACAATAAGACTTGTACTACTGCGTTTAAGCTGACTCCGGGCTCCCGGGAGTAAGGGAAAATTAAAATGTTGCTTTAAATTTTTGTTGTGTGTTGTTACATTTTGTGGGATAGACATTATCTTTATATAGGATATTGAAAAATTAGCCCTTATTTGTTAGTAGTAATGTAGTAACTTGTCACATGTACCCGTCGCGTCGCGAACAATGAGTGGTGAGTTGACAGGAGCGCTTGCGCAACCGACCCGCTGCGCCATCTAGCGGAAATGGAAAGTGTCATGTAACTGAGAGACGGCAGAATGGACTGTCGGCTTCCTCATGCAAATTGTTGTAAGGCTTCTGTATTTCTGTCTGTATCCTAGGTTCTAGTATAAAGTACGAGAGGAACGCGATTTTATATTATGTTCTCTACATATGAACAAAAGTGCTAGTTTTTCAATTGACTATTACGACGACTAACGTATGTAGTTGCAATTCTCTTTTTCACAAAAAAAAAAATTACCTCGAGAAGAATTAATAGGTATTAAATAAGCTTGAAATTAAACTTATTTTTCGGTTTTAATCACGTGGTGTTTTTTGTTTATAATGACAAATTTATTCAATAAATAAATAAAGGTATAACAAAGTTCAAAAAATAAGGTACAATCCTATAAAAAAAATATTAGCAATTTAATCCATCAACAGTTAGCAGTTACCCTTTGACTGCTGAAACTCAAATCGCAATATCGCAAATCGCTGAATTCAAATTGCAAACACACACATGTATTTTCAGCAGTCAGGCTTTGTTTTAAAGTAGGTCTTAAACAGCAAAAAAATGCAACACACAGCTTTCTATATAAGCCCACGCATTAGCGTTTTTTCTGTGACTGATTTTGCGTGATGATACGCGGTTCTGCGTTTTCAGCTATTCGTAAACCGCTTGCGTTTAATCGCAGTGCGTTCTAAGCCTCAAAACGAGTAGCATCTACAAGTTTGAATAATCGCAATGCAATCCCCGCTATACGTTTAACGTTTGCACCATGGTAAAATATTAAATAGAACTTTAGAAGTCAGTACCTAGAACCTACCTAGTCATTCAGTCACAGTTTGTCTGTTATTTTATAATGTAAAGTAATTGCTATGTTTTTCCGCTATAAGCTTAGTCCTTACACCACTGTGACCCAAGTGAAAGACTACCGTAACAAAATAATAAACTGAACTTTAGTACAGCATTATAGCTAGTCAGTATCATTCAGTCACAGCATGTTATTTGTAATCTTCTAAAATTAAACATGAGAAAGTTTGTTTGTGCATAATTATGTCTGTTATTCTTCACGTAAAAACTATTGAACCGATTGCGATTAAACTTGAAATAGAGACAGATGGAGTTCTGGAATAACACATATCTAGGCTACTGTTTATTCTGATTTCCCGCGGAATCGGGACATATATAAAATTCAAAGTCCCATTGATTGACTGGCTGACTGAACTATAAATTAACGTAGGTACAGCCTAAACCACTGGTCCTATAGTCATGAAGTTTCGAGGATGTACTGTGAAATATGAAGGTATCCGCCAAGATTTTTGGAAAATCCAGCGGGATCGAGACTTACAGAGGTGAAACCGCAGGACACTTCTAGTGCAAGAATATAAACTTTCAAGCAGTTAGCTTTTGAACTTGGATTGTTTGAGTGAAGGACAATAAGCGGTCATTTACTTTGATGAATCATACATTCGCTGAGTGAGACTGTAGTGACTTTATCCTTAATCTGTAATTCTATAAAGTACCTACGTAGAGAAATGTGAAATTAGAAGCGCCTTGTTCTAACAAAACGTTGACAAAAATTTACATTAATTTGACAGCTGTCTTTTTTGCTCTCACTTAAAATGACATAAATGCATCACGGGTTCTTGCTTCAAAGTCAAGGTAATTTATGGTAAATTACCAAGACTTTGAAATTTTTGTAACCATGGTAAATGAAAGAAGGCGCATCTAAGACTTAAACCTTTTTGTTTTGGGTTATGGGTGTGTGTATAATTAGAACGTATACTTCGATTTTTAATTGTAGACTACGATTTGACACATTTTCCTGACGAAAAAATGTCAAATAATACCTACTAAGATCCAAAAGGTCAGATTATAACCTAAATTTTAAAAAACTTAAGTGCCTACTATTATGTAAATGTGTTTACACTGTCAACGAAATAATATTAAATGAAAACAAATGTGTTATTTGTCGTGGTGAAGGATGTTTGAGAAATTTTGTTTTGAATAGAAATTGACAAATTCTATACAATAAGCAGAAAGGAAATTTTGAATTACCTACTCAGCAAACAATCTCGAATTCACAAAGAAGACCGTTCAAAATGGACCAGCTATGTTCCACAGATATCATATGCGGCACTTTAATCAATTTGTTACACGAACTTATTTCACCAGATGTCGTTACTTGTCTCGAATATCCATAAATCTGAATTTGTAAAACCAATAAATGGCTACAGAATTCCACGTATCGGTCCAGAATTTAAAAGAAAATAATTATTTTAACTAATAAGATTTATTGACCGCAAGATGACTTGACTAACTGCCTTAATATTGGTATACCAATTCAGATTTATGAATATTCAAGACAAGTAACGACATCTTGTGGTGTTTTGTGTTAACACTTGACTCCCAAATGTGAAACTTCAACATCCAATATCTTTTAACTTATCAAGAGTAGGACGAAAATACTAACACCATGGCTTTAGTTCGCATAAATCAATTGAATAATCCATGTCTCGTCATGTCAGGTTTTCTTGCGATGGCACATAAAATAAAAATAAGGTACCTCTAACCCCCAGGTAAAATCCCTAAGGAAAAACGCCGATCTTCTTTTGCACAAAATAACTCTAATTGAAAATAAAAACACTTTCCTACTATTCTATATCTGTACTAGTGTTATAACGATCTAAAGTTTGGATGATAGTATAATCTTATTACTGGAAGTACCTAACTAATTTTGATAAAACATCACAATCATTTTTATATTTTTGCTCGGGATTTAGTATTCTTGTAAATTATAAGAATATATAAAAAAAAGTTTGAGGTTTGTGGGAATTAACCCTTAGTTTGTCGCGCACCTCAGGGTGGTACTAAATATATCGCCATAACGCCAAAAACCCATTTGATTGGTAGGTTTCATTTCCCAAATAAAATCACCCTTAGGTACCTATTTACTCTCCTAAATTTAATCGAGTTGGCCGACATTTGGGCCACAAATCAAATTAATTAGCCGCCTTGGCCACTTCATGTAGGCTGAGGGTCGCGAACGCAATTCAATCGTACTTTATATTGGAGCAATTGGGAGTGCCACTTAGGCGCGGCGCATTGACGTACTCTTCCAATTTTTATAACCATGCAATTATGTCAGTGAAATTTGTATTGACGTAGGATTGGTTTAAAAAATCGTTTTTTCTAATATTTTGCGGCGGTGGCTTGATTCAAGAGATGGGCTTATTAGACGGTTAATACTAAAAGCAAGGAAGCTTATCTTTAAGCTTTCTTTAATAGCAATGAAACAAGGTTAAATTAAGTAGGTATATAATATAATCCCGGTCAAACCTTGGTATGCCTGAGGTGTGAGTTTTTTACTGTAACCCTTTAGGGATTATTACTCGCATCAGTGGGATTCGGCTTTAGCAATTAGAAATTGGTAAATTTCTTCTAAAACAGAGGGTTTGTTTTAACACGATAGATGAGCATTTGACCACTATCTCAGCAGATGGTAAGTGATGATATGGTCAAATTCTAGCACGCTCATCAAAAAGAAAGAAGACAGCAGTTAAACAAGATCCGAACCGTCTTCTGAAGGAGAGCGCCTGGCGCTACGACGTTAGGCCTCCCACCAAGAGGTTTTTAGAATAAGTAAAACTATTTTTTCTCTTATTCGTAAATCAGGTCATGACTAAAGCAAATACTGAAACAAAATCAATTGTAACAATTCAATCGAGGTAATAGTTCGAATAACAACAAAATATACTTTCTCCAGAATCCCATATAAGGGCCAGAAAGACGGTTTCCATGTTAAGAGTGGCCGAGTGAACTATACTCTAGAGAGTGAAGGGTTATCGACATGCGGCCATCTTTCGACTATCGAATGCGAATCGATTTTATGCAGAGCACGTATCTAATCGATTTGGTTTAACTTGTAGATATAAAATATCCATGTATGCTTCCATACACAATAATGAAGTAATCTTTTTTTAATCTTAAACGAAAATTGGGAATGTAATAAATAATACACCCATAACATACCTAGTTAAATTATCAATACAAAATAGTAAAATGCACTGATAAGTTATTTTTATTGTTTGTTATACGTCCCAGTATCACGGGCAATGGAGTCTCGGATCTTTGGAAGGCCTTTGATATTTATTTATTTATTTATTTATTTATTTATTAGGTACACCAACAGTAAAGTACACTATATCTAATACAGAAAAACACATTTCATTGAAAGATGGACAAGTGTGCTTACCAATTATAGGTATACACAACGTTATTATAAAAAATGAGGTACATTCCTAGGTTCCTAGGTTTAACAGATCAGATACAGATATCATTGGTTAAGTTAAGTAATACTATTAAGCGATACTATAAAAAAAAAGTTAAGTTAAGTTAAATTAAGTTAAATCTAAACAGACTGACCGAAATGCTTCATCAACTTACTTCTAAACCCAGTTGCTGAATCGTGAAATATGTCAAGGTTGGGTACTTTGGAGTTGATCTCATTGTATTTAGAACAAGTTCTAGCGATAAAGTGTTGACGCTCAAGGTTGGTTCTGGACCAGGGTAGAGAAAAAGTTTTGGTTACGGGGTAGCGAGGAATCTTAGTAGGGACTGAAATACATATTTATGATTATGTAGTTAGATTGTCAAATGTTATTCTGCGTCAATAAACTGCACTCACAATTATCCCATTGTGAGTGGATTACAATACGATAACAGTCAGATCTCTCGGCTCCTATCAAATATGACGTTTCATCAAAGACATTTCGGTTGCATTTGCTTACTTGTCATCTTACCAATCTAAATAAACTTTGCAATATTTAAATTAAATTTCGATCTCGCTATAAATGCCATAGATTACAATTTTCGTTAACGAGGAATAACAAATGCTAATTCTGGGCATATTTTTGTTATTTATTTATTTTATTAAAATGCGATTGGTTTGTTATTATTCAATAAGAATCGTGCCCTTTTGTCTCTTTTTGGTACTCTAAGTATTTTACATCTATGTTTTGCCTACTTACAATAGATAATACCTAAGTTTATATTGTTACTTACCGTGAATTATGTTTACAGTATCAGATTTGAATAATCGATTTATTATTTCAATCGATTACGAATCGATCGTAGTTATGAATGATCATGATCGAATTGTACTACTAATTTCGCTTTCGTAATTACCCATTATATTACTATTAGAGCGATATATCTGAGCAACAGTCGTATAAGTATTAATAATCGTTCATTAAATCGACTATTAGATAGAATTTGTGACTAACAAATTGATAATCCAGTTATAATTATTATTGATACGCAATTTAACGGTTCAGTTCTATATGTAACAAGTTATTTCCTACCTTCGTACTATGTAATTGTCTGTAATTATTTTAAATCACAATGATTTAAAGAATCTTTACACTTTATCTCTGCGCTTTGAACAATAACCACAAAAACATTGCAAAGCTTTTTATCGACATCATCGCTAACTTCAAATTACACCCTAACAGTATATGCTCACACAAAAACTTTAATGGGAAAGGTGAGTGCATCACTAAAAACTCAATAAACTCTGTGATGGGAAACTGCGCCCGGTAACTTGCTACTATCAGATTAATCGGTGGGCCGTCTTAATTGAATTCCAATGATGGGACATCGATGATTGATTGATGTTGGATTTTACTCGAATGTTGTAGTATCATTCTGGACGTAAACATTAGCTTGATGTGTTTATGATTGAGTCGATGGTTGTTCTTTGAGTTGTTAATCTAATAGCGAAGGTGGATCAAAGCGAAAGTCAATGTCAATGGACTATAATATAGCTATAATAAATACCTAGGTATACTTACAAATATATCTATATCTATTAAATGCTTTGTCCTGATTGAGTGACTGATCAACGCAGAGCCAAAACCGCTGATAGTAGAGAGCGTGAATAAATTTGGAGAGTGTGATGTAGGCATCCGATAAGAAAGGATTTTTGAAAATTCCCAGGGGGTCTGGACATATGCGGGTAAAACCGCGAGGCACCTACAGCGAGTCTTACATAAATGGATAAAATGCGTGTTATTGTAAGTCGAATAGAAATGCGAACTTGTGTTTCATAGGCAGGTGCAGCCACCTTAGGAGCGGCCCTGACCAGATTTTTTGTTTTGTATCCAATGTTCAGAGTGCTTAACAATCCGCCGGATCAAACTGAGGAGTTTCCCGAAACGTCAGGCGTTAAACATTCTAAAAATAATAATAAGCAACGCGATTATAACTGAAAATGAAATATTTATATTAGCATCGCGAAAATCGAAGAGAAACCTATATTTAGAAAAGTGTCAATGCCAAGTGTCATCAATTTCAGACCTGAATCAGTCTGTAAATAATTCTAATAAACAATCATAGGTATACAATACAGTATTGTCCGATGTTATTGTCTAAAGCGTTTCGGTTGCGTGCGCTTACGCAACTATATTGCACGCAATTTGCATACAATGCCTACGATAAGCGATGCTCTGTCGATCATTCGTAGTGCTGATATTTATACAACATTGTCTGCAGTTACTGTTGCACCAGCTTTAGGCGTGACCTTTGAAATTGGCGATCCTAGAGTAGGCGCCCAACAAACATTCAGGTCAATTAGAACTTAATTATTACCTAGGGCTATATATGGCTTCATAGGCTGATATAGCAGGCGCCACGGGCGGTTGATGAAAGTTATACATGCAACTACTGTATTGGTTTGGAGATAGATCTTGAGAGACACTGTCTATTGGTTTAGTTTTATGTTTCTGCCAGGAAACAAATGAAAGCTACTTATTAGGTACTTACCAAGTAATCACATCGGAAAGTGTCGGAAAAAAATTAGAGGAAAAATCTTGGTTGCGAGATCTTGATTGAGATAGCGAGTCGAAACAAACCATCAGGAACGGAGGCAAGTATTCCTTAATGACTACAAATATATTAGAGCAACAATTGCTATTTCGGAGTCGGATAGACTGACTGGAGAAACTAAAGAAGATATCGAATTTCCCTATTGCAAAAGAAGTTATTTGTTATGAAAGGAAAAACAGCATTTAATTATTGGTGTTGCGTCACAATAATCCAGGATAATTGTCCTTACCGCACTAGTAGGTAGACAATCAATAACTCACATGATTCTTGTGTTCTCACATGAGTGGCTCCACTACTGATGTTACCAAATCGTAGTAAATGGAGTGTGCCAGGAACGGGAGCGGTCGTATTGAGCAACCCTACACCAGTCACACCATAATCTGATAAATAATCACCTTAATGACGTTCACTTTAAGGTTTCAATTGGCGCAATTCTTTTGATTCTTATGAACACAATGGGCCGACGGTCGTCACACTGGTTGCCTCTGATAGTCATGGTTGGTCGGTGGCGCATTAGAAGACCTAGGTGCCTGAGATTGATATTTTAAACCTTATTTATTATTGTTACATTTGACTATTATCTCACCGGATAACGGGTATGGTTGAAATAATAAACATAAAAAATAATCGCCGCTTGCGTCACGCGCGGAGTTTTTCGAGATACATTGCTTCCGCAGCGTTTACGCTGTCGCCTAACGAATTAGGACTTGTCTATTTTAAAAATACGGAACCCTAATTAATTTTAAACCTTTTCCGCGGAGTTCTTCAATGCTATGAATATGCTTAATTTTTTAAAAAATACACCACTCAACTGCCCTTTGCTTTATACCCGACTGCTAGGCAAGGCAATTGATCATAGATCACTATAACGTGATCTATGATCGATTAATATATGAACCACTATTTTCTTTACTCTTCACCTAATCAGTTTAAGATTTCTTTTACGTAACTTATATAATATTTATTCTACGTTTGTGTTGAATTATTATATTGATTCAGAAGTCTTGCGATGGTGCAGTAAAGTCAAGTCAAGTAAATTGTTTGATGCAAAATGATTAAATTTCCATTTAAGTCTTTATGTAGAAAGGTAGGAAGCTTTTACTAACTCTAGCGATGACTTGTCCTATTATTTCCTCAACTTGAAATCCGTTTAGCCATCAGTTTGAAGTATTTATAAACATAAACGACGCAATGTCTATTGGTATAATGAGACAAGGTATTAGAGGAAGTTATACTTAGCCGGTGAACGATTAAATCATGGCTTCAGGCGAAACTATCCATTAGAACCTAAAGATTCTCATCATAGCATAGTTGAGTGAAATTATTGTAATTAAACTGCTGTTGTTTGCGTGCGGATTGTAGGGCAAGTGTGCCCGGCAGTGTCTATTAGTTTAGAGTAAAATGCCAACGCAATTTTCCCAACTAGACATCGGAATAAATTATGCCGCATAATCTGAGAATATAGAATCAATTATGTGAACATCAGATCTAGTCCCATGGTTTTATTTTCATTTACCGACAGGAGAAAATCTAATTTGATATTTTTATTGTCCACAGTTGGTGGTGAACCTCGCTCTAGTGATATACCATGCTCTGGACTACACACATTCTGAAGATGAGGAGAGACTTATATCGCCTGACCTGGAGGGACTCATCACGGAGATGACTGCGTGTGATACAGCAGGTAAGAACTCGAATTGGTTATGTTTTCGTATACCTCATCAAATCACTAAGGGTTGATTTTTTAATCTTTCAGACACAGATAATCTGTCCAATGAAATGTAATACCACCGAATAAAAACGTCATTATGTTAAAAATATATACAAACTTTAGGAGGCTTTTCAATTTGGTTGTGTTCGATTTTATTCAACAAATATTTTTTTTTCCTGAATAACGAAAAATCAGCCTTATATAAAAGACAAGTCACTTGGAGTGTGGCTTCGATAAGTCCAGAACCGCTAAGTGAAGTCGTACATGTTCCGATAAGTAAGCCGGTGCAGCCTCTAAAACGGTTAAAGAATATATTCCATTATTGTACTTCTATTTTAACTTGATTTCTTCTACTTCTACTAAAGAAGTAAATAACCTACTAATTGGTAGGTAATCTTCTAATATATAAAATGTCCATGTCACAATGTTAGTTACCGTACTCCTCCGAAACGGCGCAACCGATTTTTACCAAATTTTATATGCGTATTCAGTAGGTCTGAGAATCGGCTACTATCTATAATTTATAAGGCAAAACAACGTTTGCCGGGTCAGCTAGTATTTTATAAATGTAAAATGGTAAGTTATTCTGTAGTCTCTAACTTTCGTTACTTTTTGAAATTTAAACCAAAAACTACGCAACTTTTCAATTCTCAATCGCACAATGCATAAATTTCACAAGTACGTGTATAATTAACATAGCTTGTAATTACAAATTACGAGTAAAGATTGCAGGCATAGTTACAACTACTTGGGTTTTATTTCACCTATTACAGTACAAACTATTTGAAATGAATAGTAAACAAGTAGAGTTAAGTTTAGAATACAATGGGGACTTATGGTGCGAAAGGTAGGCATTGATTCGATTTAAGATTTTCGCAAATGGCTTTTGTAAACGCTTGTTTACAAGCGTAGTAGCTTGCTAGTAAAATGCTGTAGTATATAAATCATGTTACCAACGTTACCTCTTTATAATATTAGTATAGATTTCTGTAGCGAAGTAGTTTTCTCCACGTATGTAAGAAGGGCGACCTAGATAACCTATAGGAACTATGGTTTTAATGTTATAACCCTGTGTTGGTTTTGTAGCAAAAAGTAAGTGGTTCCATATGTGTGATTGTGCTCATTCATTAACTTTACATTGGTGTAAAGAAAGTGGTCATAAACTGTTTGAATAACATTTTGAAACAAAGTTCTTCTTGTTTGCACCTTGTCATCTGCATGTTCATTTTGAAATACAAGTTCTTGCACATTCTCTCATTGTATCCAACTATCCTGGATTTGTAAAACGAAGTTTCTCTTGTGGGCTTTGACATTTACCTTGGCACTTTTACGATTGCGCGTCGTGCGAATGCCCGACTGCAATGCAGAATGTTGCGGGTTCAATTCCCGTCGGGTGCAGGTATTTATGCTTAAATATTAACATTTGTTTCTGGTCTGGGTGTCTCTCCATGTATAATATGTATGTAGGTCTATACGAAAGAAAAATAATTGTAAGTAATATATCCGTCCGTTGTCAAGTCACCATAACACAAGCTTAGGAACTTACCACGGGACTAGATGGCGCTGTGTGTTGTTCACAGATGTAAAAACAACGTGTGGCACTCGGGGACTGCCGCGGTAAAGCTATTGCATAGCATTTTTTTTTAATTAGTGTGGGTGTTAGGTTTTATTTTCGTTACGGAATTTCTTGATTCGCTCCGCGCACAAAGCCCGCGATAAAAGCTATGTAATAGCTTAAAACTCTCAGTGAGCCTCAGTCTTTGCACATTCCTTACAAACTTTGAAAACCAGATAGTAATCTGTATAGTCTTGTCAATGTGTCACAGTTCCCCGTGCCATTACAATAATGTTCATTGATTGTCATGTTCGGACTAATGTCTGAATGCTTGCAGCGCTTGTGAATGAATAAATTGAAGTTGCCCAACTGTTTACGCGTCACTGCGGTAGTTTAGTTGAGCAATGGTTCTGTAAATTGAGCTTTAGCTTGGGAATAGTTTATGTTAAACAACAGTTGGTAGAGAGGATACAATAGTGAGTTCTTAGGTGCTTATTTTTAGAGGCTAGATAAGAAAAGTAAAGAAATACGATTGCCTTACGTTTTCGCGATTGTAAGTCGATTAACAGCTTTTTATTAGATCACTTTTAGAGTCTTTATAGTTCTTGACAGTCTGTGGTCCCTCCTCCATTTATACCCAAAGTGGCCATAGTTGGGGAGCAATAATGGCTATTTACCGAACTGAAACTTTACAGAAAAAGTAAAAGAAAATTGAATTATTCTTCAATATCTAAGTTGACCCCTAACATCCCATAACTTCTTATCGCAATCCTATTACGAAATTCTCACGAATGCCATTTCTTTCGATTGGTTTTGGTGAAATAGTATTGTAGTAGTAAATTGTGTTTTTTTTTGTTGAATTTGACCGTCTAAATCGTATTTATATCTCCCACGCTGTGTTTGTGATCGAGAGACGTGCGTAAACGGTGGTTTTATCCGACTGAGATAGAGGGTTATGTCTTTTGCCTTGTACTTATAATATTTATAACGAACGTATTTTCTTTCTGTTCGGGGATGATACAGTTTATGTCTCATCTTTTTATTTATCCTCTAGCTAGATAGAGGATATGTGTCCTCTAGATGGATGGAGGACATATGAAAAAAGATTTGACCGTAAAATCTGTTACCTTGTTGGCTAAGCCAATTGTGATGAGTGACTTATTAGATTCGCCAACTACTGTCAATGGGCAAATAAAGTTTTTGGGAACTAATCAAAATCATAATTTTATTTTTGAATGGAGTACCTACCTATGAAATTGAAAACTAAACTAATGATTTTAAAAACAAAAGATCTTGCATTGAAATACACTTAGGTAAATAGTAAACAACCTGAATTCTTATCAGTTTTTTAAATATCGTTTTAACTTTAAATTTATTGTTTCGTATACATATTTCTGATAACTTTTACCCGCCTTCGGCGAAGTAAAAAGGAAAAGTAATGTTTTTCATTTTCATAACCATGGCTACAATATTAAATAAGTTAAATAACAAACCGTTACCTATTTACTCGTTACGTAAATAAGCAATCAAGTTGTCCACTTATCTTGCATAGAGAAATACTTAACGTTTACCTGACCATATTTCACATGGTTAAAGCTCGACAACCAACTTTTATGAATCATTAAATAATTCTAACAGCTCTTGTAGAGCGAGTGTTTATTGTTAACACATTTTCGCATTTCCGTTTGCGATCTAGAACCTAACTGAATTAAGTAGACTACTTGCGTGCTACTTGTTATAGAACAATAAGACGTTGATGTAAACGAGAATTAAAATGAAAGAGAGATTCGTCGAGATTGCCGTGTAGCCCCGGCATAGAATAGGCTAACCCCATGGGTGTCGTAAAAGGCGACTAAGGAATCTGGGGGAGACTAGCAAACCTTAAGTTCTCCCCGCGGTGGCGCGGTGGTGGATAAACTTCTTGGTCCTTAGGAGGGTTGGTGTCAGGCAGGCGCCGGGCCGTAAAAAATGCCAAATCTATTTGCAGAAGGTATGGTCAATGACGACTTACCTACTGCGCCGACCCCAAATTAAAAAAAAATATTTTGGGGTTTAGCGGACCCTTTGCTCCCAAGAGGGATGCAACCAGGAACCTATCTCAGATGAGAAGAAGAGATTCGTCGAGATTAATTTTGTACTGCTGTTTTTTTTAAATAAAAGATTTATTTATAACAAAATACAATTAGGTAAGTACATTAAAGATTAAATAGGTCAAATAATAATAATATAAAAAATAAAAAATACAATTAAAGATCCAGTTAAAATTATCACAATTAAACAAACCAAACAAAAAAACTTAACCTAAAATAAACCATCCCCAAGCGTTCCCGATGCAAAGCTGCCCAAAATGCTAGCGGCATTCCCGCGTTGAACCGCAATGGACAACCTTTGCAGCAGGAACGTTCCGGAACGGACATCATGCATCATGCATTTCTTAAATTGAAAATAGTCAAATAACTATAATGTGGCGTTTCTACCAGGGAGCTTAAATACTTATTATTATTGATAAGCCTTAGAAGTTTCGCTACTCTAAGTTACAGTTTTAAATGTTTTTATGTTTTAAATGTTTAAATGTTTTAAAGTTTCGTTACTTTGATAAATATAATTAAAAAAAAATGTCAATAATTAATTAAAAGCTTTTATTTAACTTGCAATGTATGATGTATGTCCGGGTGAAATCTTGCAAGTTAAATTTGACTCACTTCCCGGTTACTGAATGAGCTGAATTTTTTTATTGTAGGTACAAGTTACAGGGAATAAAAAAATATTAACCGTAAAACTGTTCTGAGTTTGTCATTCGTTGTTGTTACCATATTGAGTGCGAATTGTCTAGTTAAAACGAACAGTTCACATAGATAAGAACTGCCATTAACTTTTTACACAGAGAGTAAATTTTAATTTGTTTAGTAGATTATTATACATTTTCTCAGAAATAAGGTGCAGTGAAAGAATGATGTGAACAACTTTTTGTTGGTCTTAGATTGTAGAGGTAGTAGATACGGGATGTTACTCGTAGCTATTGTTGTTGTTGTGTTATTGAATGAAGACGTTTTTTTATTTGTTTGACTTTGATATAACAATGGAAATTGAATTGAAATCTTTAGTTAATTGAATATATTTAGTGCCACTTTAAGATTGAATAAACCCAATCAGAGTACAAGAGGTTTACTATAGGATTTTTAATGGCTTTTTTTTTTATTTTTTTTATTTAATAAATTGATTAATAAAATAATATGTTTAAAATAAACTAGTGAAAGTTTATGTGTAAGTAGTGTGTGTTTGTTTGTTACTCCTTCACGCAAAAATTACTAAACTCTTTGTGTTCTTCCAGGTCCCCATCTATTTACGTTTTAAGTTGTATCGCAATCGGTTCAGCAGTTTTTGCGTGAAAGAGTAATAAAGTTACATATATACACCTACATACTTTAAACCTTCGCGGTTATAAAATCAAGATAATTAATATCATAGTTGGTCTACAATAAATCTATCTACTTATTTGTCTTATCTGGTTCTGCTTAGGTTAAATCCAGTACATTTCACTTCCAACCTCAAAAAAACCTCATTATGGTAGGTATACTTTACATTTGAATAAAACATTAAATCTAAGTTAATCGCCTAAAGGTTCTAAATACAAACACAATAGCGGGAAAACAGTGTATGTTTCACACCGCATTCCGGAAGAGAATCGTCACTTCCGCTCTCTTATAGCGTTGTTTTTCAGTCGAAGTTGATTGCCTCATTTGCGTTTGTAATGTGTGATCCTATTTGGTCGCATTCGCAAATCGAAGAAGTATGTAGGTAGTAGTATATTGCTATTCAGGCATTCTGTGCTTTAGGTGCAAATCTTAGGCATTTTGAGAATAATGCATGTAACTTATCAGCCTTTCAAATACTTTTTAGACATTCGTTTTGGGAATTGTGCCACATAGACAAAAAGCTTTGACCTGTTCGTAAAGGGTAAATACTAAATCAAAATATTTGAATGTATAAAAGTGGATAACCGTAAAAAATCTACACTGTAAATGTAGGTAGGGAGAGATGTCATTATGTGCTAAATTGCAAAGTATTTAATGACCTATTTATTTATTGCTAATAGACATAAAAACTTCTCAACTGCACTAAACTTTCTATAATCAGCGACTCCGTAATAATTTAACAGTTACATGTTCTTAATCAGCTTGTTGAATGTTTGCGGATGACATTTACGTTGAGTCGGTACTTCAACCTTTGCCCAGACGCTGCGCAGGCGCCTCCCATACTGTCTACTTCACAATGAGAAAGAGACAATCCGTTCCGGTTGTCTTTCACCTCCAACTCTCACAAACTCACTCAATCTAAATTATCTTGTCATATTTTCCCTTGAGAGAAACAGTTTTTGCAACAAAAATGAAGCTATAAAGTCTACGGGTGTTATTTATAATCGAATAGGTAATTTCACCTGTTGCATAGTAACTTCCTGTGTTCCTAGTAATTCCAGGAATTTCCTACACGAAATTGTCGTTGATGAATTTATTGCGTTTTAATAGCTGCCACCGGAAAGCAATCACAGAGCAGCTGAACAGTTACCAGAAGCTGTTAAAGCGTCAGCAGTTTGATTGTAATTATAGGTTAGAAAATTTCAAATCCTATATACTCTATATACAAGGCAATATTCAGGAAAAAAAACTGGGAAATGCGTTTTTTATTGCTACTGCTCGTCATACAGCATTTGGGGACACCATCTGTCTGTAACTGATTCTGAATGGTAGTTCCTGGGAGTCGGACGATACAGCGGACCCCTCCATTTATGCCTAAATGTTGGCCATTGTTGGGGACGCTATAACATATAATTATGTAGGTGTTGCTCGTCACCCGGCCTAGGTTTATCGCCAAACAGTGACAAAACACAAAACTCCTCTGCGTTCCGATACGTGGGCCGGTGCAGCCAGTGTTCATAACAAATCAAACCGCGATGACTAACAAGTATTTTTTTACGTAGGTAGGTATAGAAAACGAAAGAAAACCAACAGTTAGATGACAAGCTCTTGAAATCGATTGTCTAAAACTCAATCAAAAGGGCTATCACAAATCGTCCATGGTCAATTTCGTTCGTGAGTTTCACGGTCGTACTGTCTTGTTTGTTGAATCTATCGGGGACCTCATCGAACGTATCGTATCGATGTATCGAGAGATTCGGAATACCGGTCACTGGGTCAGATTCGACAGGTTCATATTTCGAGAATACAATAGACATTTATTTGTTGTAGCAACACACATTCACAGGCCGTTGAAGAAAAGAATGGTAAATTGGTAATGGATGAGACTAAATAATATAAAAGTAAATATAAATGTTGTACGACACAATATATTTCAAGATCGGTTATATCTAACTCAACTAAGTTTGTAATATGGGTGTTCAAATAGAATAACGTATTGTTTATAATGTAAAAGAATCGTAGAGATCGTCAAGGAGGTAAGGTCAAGGGAAGGGGAAAGGGAAAGTGTCATAGGCATAGTTGTAAGTTTATTTTCTTAAGAGGATAGTCTCCATTCTCTTTCTCTATACAAACGTAGTTTAAATTTTCCTCCCTGGATTAGAGCAAATATTATGTTTATGCCATAAAACCTATATCTGTCATGACAATGCATCTACCTTTTTATTTTTTTTTCTAATTAAAATGTCTTTATCCAGGGAGGAAAATTTAAACTATACGTTTGTATGGAGAAAGAGAATGGAGACTGTCCTCTTAAGCTCTTCCATGCCTCGGAAGGAACGTTAGTGGTCTTTGTTATCTGTTACAACAGTCGTTAGGTCAAGTTAGAGGTGACAATGAAAACTCTAACAAGAAGTGAGACATGACACACCACTAATACGAGAAAAGAAGAAGTTGTAAAAATTCTACATACAACGGTGAAGTGGTTTCCCATTCAGCTTAAGACTAATTACGTTAATCTATACCTAACTGAGCGTTAGGTTTAGTATTCCGTAATATACCTAACGCTTACAAAGTAGACAGTGTATTTGTTGTAGTGTAGTGTATTTTAACCGCTTTGTCTGGTGTTTTTTAGATGCAATCGCTTTGTCCGTTGACATTATCTTAATCGATCTGAGTTTTGGTGATAGATCGATATGTTCAGCAGTAGACCGTGTCGTTTTATGTTGCACTTTCACAATTTATTCCATTTTAATTTTCATATTTTTAGGTTATCATCATTTCGATCTACCAGTGTTCGAATTTGATAAACTAGATTTTCGGCATTGTTACACGGGGTACATGATTAGTGAACATAGCATCATCTCTGAATCGTTTTACACATGTTTTTACAATACTAGCTTCCCGACCCCGTGGGAATATCGGGATCAAAAGTGGCCTATGTTACTCCTCGATGATGTAGCTTTCTTTTGGTGAAAGAATTTTTGAAATCGGTCCAGTAGTTTTTGAGTTTATTCATTACAAACATACAGACACACAAAAATACAAATCTTTCCTCTTTAGTGTAGATTGGAGTAATTACTTTAGCTTGGTACTTGGTGCATTTGTCTTGCTTTTCTCAGTCTTCTTCTCGTGTAATGGTGTAGCTCACCTAGTGTGAGAGTATTCAGGTCGCCATTAGAGCTCTAACTTGACCTAACGACTGCTCTCAGAGTTCAGATCTCTTATCAGAGATGACTCTTCTCTCTAAGTGATTTTTAGTGTCAGCAAAAATGTGATAGAGAAAAGTCTAAGTAAAGACCTGGGTTTAAACTCGACTAGTTTCACTTTAGTTTTTCGGAAGTATATTTTGATTTTATCTGTGTTTTTTTTACAATCAATCGTTAATCTATCTTTCTATCCATAAATACGGACGATAATGCTAATCGACGCTAGCGAATATCAATCACTTTCATTGGCAGGTCAGTTGCGGCGAGGTTTCATATAGCCTCGGAACCTTGTCAATTTCATATTTAATCTCCGCCTCTATGATGTTGCCAATATTTCCGATAAATTCGGTACAAATTATTGTTGTTTGTTTTAATAAAGTGTAGGGTTGTTTAATCTATTAAAAACCTTTAATTAGAAAGGGAAAATGAATATAGCATATGAAATACTAGTCTAGACTAGTTTTGAGACTCTGTGCGTCGGGTAAACATCCGGCTGCTACGCAGAAGGTTGTGGGTTCGATTCCCGCCGAAACCAAGTATTTATGTTGCCCATAAATGTTTCTTTCTGGTTCTGGGTGTTTTATATATCAGTTAAATTTGTATTTACAAAAAAAGTATCTAACTTACTTTCTTATGTAATATATTTTTATATCTTTTATTATTTAGACCTCAATATATTCTCCCAAATTTATAAGTTCACTATAAACCTCGAAACCTGGTCCCATAAATGCCCGACCCACATTCAGAATATGTCACGATGTACGACGCTAGGAATGCATCTCGGGAATCTTCGCCTTTCAACTTTTACTTTTTATTGTGCCTATAATACAGGAGTAGTAAAATACAAACTTATTCTATTTGAGACTAGATCCAAACAATTTATGCCTTGTTAGGAAAACTTTTTACATCACATTTATTTAATTTGATAAAATATCAAAGCTGGTGAAACACCAAAATTAATATTTATTAAATGATTGATATATTTAAAAGCAATACATTGATATTTTTAATAGAAAATTGAAGTGTCAATTTTATTCATACACGCTTTAGTTGTTTACGGGACAATTATTCACTTGTCTTTTTGTACTTATGTGTGTTCTGGACTTTACTTAAAAACAAAAGACGATCGAAACAAGTGCTGCACGTTCTGTAGCCTAGCCAAGAATATTTCCGAGACGCATAACCAAAATCGCAATACTTGTAGGTGCCTTGTGGGAGGACCAGCCCTATCAAAACACAAATACACCTTTGGTAGACATGCAAAGTCGGTTATTTATAGTATATTGTTTACCGACAACAGATCGTTTCGCTGCTTTTATTGATGTTAGTAATTTTGGTAATGAATAATTCAAAATTAACCGCCTAACTAACTAGTACTTAATAAATTAAATTAATTTAAAGCCTTACCCCCGTATTTATAGACGAATCGAGTAATTACTCTGGCTAAGTGAAAGCTCTGACACATTCCCGCAGACGTTGAAAAACCACTGACAAGAGCGAGACAAATGCATTACTTAGCCAAAGTAATTACTCGACTTGTCTATAAAAATACGGGGGTTACACTTGTACCTATTTATAAACTAGTTATTACTTGGACTATGCTTTGTATATGACTATAAATTATATAGAGCATAGTTATCTGTGGTGAACAAACATTAGACTGCATTGTATTTACAAGTACCTACCTATGTAGTACTTAAATAATACTGATGTATGAACTATAAAGACACATATATTATTTTGTAGACTTTCTGAACTAATTAAATAATTTAATTCTTCCTCATAACTTGGAAACCGAATTTAATAGGCACCAACGTAAACTGGGCAATAATCGTAAAAATAGAGTCGACTTATTGCAATACGTTGCATTATTGAATGCGACCCCTATCTAACTGTGCAAGTACAGTTATTTCACTTACGTGCAGCGAGATGGGATGAAGTGTACTTATAAGCATCAATAGAACCTTTACGGGATATCACGATTGCGTAATAACATTTCTAACTGGCATAGTAATGGGCTATTCATACAGTGTAGATTCCACTAAGCCAATTTAGTAAGCCAGTAAAAAGCATTGGAATGGAAACAGTTGGAATTAGGTCAGTCACGATATGATGTTATGGTTTTTGCTCGACCCCGAAATTTTTTCTCAACTAATAAATAGACGTATCATCCGAACCAGCAGGAATAAAAAGTAAGTACTTATCATTCGTTAAGTACACACAACAAATATATTATTAAGGAGAAAACATGTACATAGGCGAACTTAACCCTAAAAAGAGTTTTTCTCCAGTAAACCTTGAGGCACAGAAAAGGTGGAAGATGTGTAGGTATTAGTGTGTAAGCAAATGCAAATCAACAGGAACATTATTAAGGAGAATACATGTACCTACACAGGCGAGCTTAACCCTAAAAAGAGTTCTTCTCCAGTAAACCTTGAGGCACAGAAAAAGTGGTAGATGTGTAGGTTATTGGTGTGTAAGCAAATGCAAATCAACAGGAACATTATTAAGGAGAAAACATGTACACAGGCGAGCTTAACCCTAAAAAGAGTTCTTCTCCAGTAAACCTTGAGGTACAGAAAAAGTGGTAGATGTATAGATAATTGGTGTGAAAGCAAATGTAAATTACTCAATATAGGAAAAAGTATAATGCATGGTGGTTCATGAACCGACGACATTGTAGCGGTCGCGGGGAGTTGTTGGATGGAGGTGGCTCGGAATCGCTATTTGTGGCGTCGTTGTATGGGGAAGGCCTATGTTCCGCAGTGGACGGGTAAAAGCTGAGATGATGATGATGATAATAATCTATACTAATATTATAAAGCTGAAAAGTTTGTTTGTTTGAACGCGCTAATCTCAGGAACGGCTGCTGGTCCGATTTGAAAAATTCCTTCAGTGTTTGGATAGTCCATTTATTGAGGTAGGCTATAATAGGCTTAATTCAATTTTTTTAAAAATTAAGCGGACGAAGTCGCGGCCACTGTTGGTGTAGGTACAATAAAGCTCTGTGTGGAATATACAAATCGTCTTCCTCTAGCTTTTCCTTAATACGAGTGTAGTGGCCAGTTCAGCAACGGAGAAAGTCCGGCGCCGGAGGTAGGTATGTTGACAATACCAATAAATTGTTATTAATAGTGGCAGTTTATGCGTTTGCGCCGTTCCCACCTCATTGTGCGGGGTCGGCGAAGTGTTTGTTAATGTTTTGTTGTTGTGTGGCTTTTGTTAGACGTTAGAAGTTAATATTAATATACTTATTAGATAATCTGTGCCCTTTGTGGTGATATCGTGGGATCACTCGGTGAGATTGAAAGGGAGATGTAGGGTTGATATTGTTTGGAAAATTGTAGTGATAATAAAATTATTGTTTTCTTTTTACGGTCAAAAACACAGAGTTTCAAATATTTTTCGTTCGAGATTTGAAACCTCACTAAAATCAGAGTCATAAATTAAAACATATGCTGTTTTTTTTCTGGTTCCGGGTGTTTTCTATGTATTACTATGTATGTATGTACTTATATCCGTTGTACTCATAGTACAAGCTCAGTTTCTTAATTTAGGGCTAGATTGCGCTGTCTGAACGTCATGCAATTTTTATAAATTGATATACAAAATTAAAACAAAACGAGGCCTTACTCGCAAGAACACACGAAGAGGTGCTTTCTTAAATTCGACCTAGCCGGAGGGCTACCCGTGGCGAAGCGATCAAACGCGTTGGTTCGGATTACCAATAGTCGCGGGTTCGAATCCCGCCGGGTACTAAAGTTTTTGAAAGCATTTTTTCAAAAAGCAGTATTCTTAAGTGTGGATTAACACTAAGAAATAATGTTTAGAAATAAAACATCTAATTAACTAACATTCTTTACCGTGAAATGACGGTAACTTAAGTCTGTGAATAAGTACTCTGTAATTAAGTGAGACGCAGTTGTTGGTTCACTACTACCATGGGAATCCCTCGACAGACAGACGGACCGTTACGACGCATGTATTAGTACGTACTACATGTCTCCCTAGGGCCATGATGTATGTTGGTTGGTATTCACATGTCTGTCTGTACTAAGGTTTAATTAGTGCGATGTTTGTATGCTTAGTTAAGTTTTAGTTTGTTCTTGTGATTTTAGCCTTCAAATGAAGAAAGTTTATTTTTAAGTGTACAGTCTACCTACAAACGTAGTCGACTGTTTCCTCTGTCTGTCCTGTCTGTCCTCGCAAGTTTGAGCATTATTGTCATCCCTCCTCATTATCTATTTGTAGCCTATTTCGGTTACGGCATAGGTGCCGTAATCGAAATAAAACTATCATACTACTTAAAAGTTAGAAGTTTAGCTCTATGGTAGTTACTGTTACCAATTTTCCTACGTGAGATAGGCTAGCATTTGACCTCATTCCACCTGATGGAAAGCGACGATGGGGCGACGGTGTAACATGCTTGCCTAGAATAAATCTATTTACTCTAGACTTGAAAACTCCAATGACTTGATGACTTTCATATCCATTTGTTCTACCTACCTTATTGTAAGTAATATTTGATTTGTTGTTTGTAGATAATATATGGTCACGCTTTGCATCAAGTTTGACCCTTATCCAAGTAATATCACTTAAACATACAAACAAAACATCTATTCTAAAGTACCATTGCATAAACAAATCAATTAATTAGATTTCAAACAAACCGAGCCAGCCACAGAATGCATCCAGGACGCAGAACAATGCAATGACACACAGTAGGCGCCGAGATCTCTAGATATAAATCTCTATTGATATAAACTGATTGGTTGAGCACAAGAAGCATGACGGGGTCGTGTCGCAAACTCTTGGGCAACTATAGTTATCTATTGATACCCTGTGACTCAGGATACTCAAAGTTCAAGACAGCTTTCAATGACCCAACTTTATCGATGAATATAGGTATAGAAAACGTCTATACATCACATAAGTGACTCGCTTTAAATATACCAAATTGATTAAGAAATTAAAATAGAAGATAGAGGATTGAATTACAATAGTTACTATAGTACATAATCATAAAGCAATACAACTACTGGCTAATTAGACCTTAATTAAGTCTGTCTTTATCTATGTGACATAGGCATCTATAACATCCAGAATGTATAATAGTGTTGCATTACACGAGCCAACGAACATTATAGATCCGATGTATGATTCCCTCATACGATTGAAAAGTTCTATAGTTCTAAAATATTGGGCAAATAATACTATATATACGCTGTTTTGAACGGATTCCTAACTATATCCAATATTTATTTTTATAATGGGATTACAATTTACCATAAAATTAGCGCATCTAGGCATTTTCTAACTGTATATTGCTGTAAGGCTGCATAAAATATAGGAAGCGGTGCAGCAGCCAAAAGTTGATTACTCACTAACACCACCCTTGGGACACGTACAGGGAAATTAGAGGCAATCTTCCTGCAGACGCGAGTAATCGTTATCCCCTTGTACTTTATGCAGTGCATAAATTCTACAGCTATGCGCTTATGCAACAATGTTGTGGTACCGGCGCGTGCGCCGACAATGATAGTGTGACGGACACCATGTGGGCCGTGAAACATCATCCATTGGCGGATTATATGACACTGATGCGTATAACTTGAATCGAACGGCCAAAATCTATGAGATTGTGACCACAGCAAATATCAAACCGGCTAATAAAGTAAACTGGTTAAATGTTTTTGGGATTTAGAGTTCCGTTTCGTTCAGCCGTTGTTTATTTAACGACTGTGTTCTTGGTACAGTTTTCTTTGCAGGTGGTCTGGCCTTCAGTAATGTTTACATGCATTCTTACTTATTATTTGCGGATTGAATCATATTGATCTGAAATATAGACAATATGTCTAAATATTTGGCTAGAGTTGCCAGTCGTCCTTGGCCTAGTTCCTGATAATACATCTAAAGAAGGAAAAAGGATCTAGTGTCCGATCCGAAGTATCCGATCTTGTCCCCTATAAAAGAGTAGATTCTGTGAATAATGTAAATTTATAGGAACGCTACAGAGGCTTTTACAATTTTAAATATAATGTGTAAAAGAGGTCTTAACGCTAAGATTTTATACTAGACCACAATTTCACCAGACGGTTAGTCACTACGTGGCCTAAGATATAGCGCGAGTCAGAATCTGACTTCCTATCTTTTAATTAAGTGATGATACTTTAAGTACCTATTTACTTATATTTTTTTCATATTTTGTTAACAGATGATGACGAAGAAGAATGCGAGGGTATGTCCGAAGGGTCGATGTCTTCGGAAGGTGGCAGAGCAGATACCGACGACGAGGGTATCGAGAGGGACTCAGAACCTGCGCCGCGGCGTCGACGTAAGCGGCGGAAGTTCGTCTTTCGAGATGTTATTGAGGTAAGTAAAGATTTATAAGAATCAAAGTCAAATAAATTGTCAAACTCTACAAAATTCCTCAGGAGTTCAAGCGAGCTTGATTATCTTCTTGCAATGCGGCTTCATTGTCATTGATAGTCAGTATTTTAATGTCTTTGGAGGTAAGTTAATTACCTCCAAAGATATTGATTATACCTACTCCTTTCACTTTCATAATATTATTAAAATAAAGATCATAAATTTTATAAGTTCTAATAAAAGTAGCATAAGGGAAAATAAATATGTAACAGGACAAACACGGCTGTCCTCTTAGATAAAACTACCAGCAGCTTCATAAAAGTATTTAAAAATACATTAACATTATCTTCCACTTTTCATTTCTCTCAAGTTTCACAATCTAATTATGTATTAACATACCTGTGACATCTCTAAAGACGTAAACCCCACAGTTTTTGATTCTATGAACCCATCACAGATAACTTTAATGTTTCGTCGAGATTCAGCTTTCACTTAATGGGACTTGATCCTTATCCATTCATGGTTTGAGGCTTCATGTGATTATACGTTCGGAAAGTAACTTTAATTGAATTTAATCTTCATTAGCTTGTTGGCTTTTTCTTTTTTATTATCCGTATTATTTACTTAGTTTCTTTCGTATCAGTTCATGTCTTTCTTCACTTTTTGTTCATCAAGGGGTGATGTCCTAGGACTCACCATAGTCCGAAGGCATGGGACATTCGCCAATTCGCAGTAGGTTCCCGTGGCGTCTTACTGCCTAAAGAACCTCTAAGAGGAGGCCCTTGCCCTGCAGTGGGACAAATTAACGGGCTAATTATTAATTTATTAAGGGGTGATCTTGGTGGGGATCGCTTGTAAGCTATAAGGCCACCTTTTGTTCGACTTTATTATAGAAATTGTTTCTCGCCAGAATTAAAGTTTTCAATATATTTTTGCTACAGTTACTTTATTCCTAAATTAATAAAAATGAAATTTTTAGAAATAAAAATGCTAATTTCAACTTCGATATTTACACGAGATCGAATCTTTCAAAGTAAAACGGGGAGGCGCAGCCAGTAAAATCTAAAAAAATCACTTCTAATGCGGTGTTGAAATTGAAACCCATCATAATCCGGGCGCCCAAATAAGTAGACATGAGTTACACATTTCCAAACAACATACACCATTAGGAGGGTCCATCTGTCTGTCACTGTTCACACTTCACCTATTTTGGTAGGGAACTTGTCCCAAACTGATTCACGTTTAAACTTCGTATTAGATACAGGTTGTAGCAACATTTCTATTAGATATTTCTTTTCTTATTTCGCTGACGTATATTGATTATTAAATTTAAATAGAAATGTCTTAATTGTGACAATGCAAGGTAAATTTTAATATTCATATATTATTAATTTGTAAAGTTAAAATTTAGTTATGGACAATCAATTATCATCAATCAAAGCTGATGAACTACACCCAACTTTTAATGTAGGTAAATATTTATATTATTAAAACCTGGAGAAATGATTTGACATTGAAATAGATTATTTTTTTTAAGAAAAAATATATTCCAAAAATTTATTGGTTAACACGCTGCGATGGAAACGCAAAGATGCGAGTTCGAGACTTGCCGCAATTGAATATTTAAAAATATATCGCTTATTAAATCAAGAAGAGAGGAACACAGAAATGGAACTACTTCTGACCCATTTTCATTAGTGGCGGCTAACGTCCTACGCATAGGGAGAAAACAGACTTATTCCACTTGGCGCTACTTAAGTGGTTATTAGCCGCAAATCAAGAACATTATTTTCCCATTCTAATATTAGTATTAGGTATACTATACAGATAAATATTGTAACACCCTACATCATTATTATTTACACTTATTACGTCACTTGCACTTTACTCTATGACATGACTTTCTCCTCAAAACACTTATTTGGAAATGATAAGTCGACTCCATTTTATGGACCACTTACAATAAGTGAATTCGATATGGAGCTGTAATTTTCACTTGCGGCTATTAGTGTGGGTTACTTTATAATAATGATTTGATAATTTTAACAGTAATACGATATTTGTATGACGAAATTCGATATTAGATTTGTGAAGGTTATTAAATGATTTTTGGAGATTGGTTGCCAGATTGTTGCAGGATTTAGGACCTCATTGTAGGGATAAGATGCAGGGAAAAGATATTCTATTATAGTTACATTCTTACGGATCTTTAACGTTTTTCATTATTTATTTTTTTACCTTGACTTTTCAACCATGTTACTATGGTTTTGGGCGCGAGGTGACATAATATTCTATTATATTTGATCTATTCTGAGTGATCCTATAGAACAGATGACACCTACTTATGGTGTGCTTCTCGAGTCCTTTTCGGCACTGGCACTGCTGTGGCTACCTATTGATCTGGATCTGGATTGTTTTAAAACCAGAATTGATAGATACGCTGAAGAAAATACAGAATTAGCTAGAATTACTCCCAAATAATTTCCAGAAACTTTATCTTCGTCATAAATAACGCTAGGTATCTGACGACCATAGTTACAAAGACAATTTTTTAACAATAAAATCTGGCGTTTATGAAATGGAAAGTATTCATTCAGTATAAATTATTTATCAACAGGAAATAAACAAAAGGTTAAGCGTAATCTTCTCACACCTAAATCTTTTATTTCAATAAAATATTGTAATAAGAAGCATTGCAATTTTGCAAATAATGGTAAAGATTACATTAAAGTTGGCAATAAATTATCGATTACTTATTCAAATGTAGTAAAAGGAATTTTGATTTTAAAGAAAATGGTGATGCAACGCCGCCGCTAAAGATGTTTTACTAGTGTAAGTAACTCTTGCGAAAAATCTAAGAAAACCAAGAGAAGCCGTCTTCTAAAAGATTGTGCTGAGTTAAACTGGGTCACTTGAGGTCAGAGGTCATAAATAATAAATGAGATTCTTTATGTTTCCTTGTTTATTTTTTATGATTTCAGATGTATGGATATTATTAAATGGAAGGGACTAGGTAATGAAAATAAAATAAAAGGCTTGTTAGGATTTATACTTGGTGCGTTAGTCTATAAAACTGGATATAATACGTTCTCGAAAATTCGTTCAATAAGTACCTAAACTACTTACTGATAGATAACTACATACATACTACAACAAACATATGCTACCTATCCCCTGTAAGAGTTGCCCTGTAAAAACAATCGTCATTTTAGAAGTTACATTTTTTATAGTGAGAGTAGGCTCACTATAAAAAATGTATAGTGAGCCTACCCTTTTATTACACAGCTACAGCTTTTATTTTTAAAGTAGTGGTAAAACAAGTGATAATGTCTCAATTCAAACAAAGGAGTAACAACAGTTGCAGTAACCAATCTGAACCTTGAACTGCTGAATCATGGCAAGAGTCTAGATTTAGATTAGAGTTGGATTATTGATGTTCTGTTATCTAACTGTTGATTGCAATTGGTTTATATCAGATTAGATGTTTGTTACAACGTATCTTGAGGGCTTAATCCTGTGCAATTTATTTTTTGATAGAGTTTTGACTTTATGATTTTATCAATAACTGCTGTGTCCCACGGTTTACCCGCTTTAGTCCCGATCCCGTAGGAATTTTGAAAACCCCTCTTATTGAATGCCTATATCATATAAAGAACATACGTATTTTCCAAATTTTAGCTCCCTCCTATCAGCGGTTTACGCTTTGTGCTTTGATCTATCAGGCAGTTACTCAAGACAAAGCATTCTATAAATATTATTATAGATTTTATTGGCTGTTTGTTGCCACATATCAGTGAAGGAAAAAGAGAAGGTAGACTGTCCTCTTGATCTATTGCAAGAATTTAATTGGTACTTTAGACCTGCTCCTGCTTCCTTATACAACCTTATTCAACTTTTTTGTTGTTTTTTTTTGTAATAAATATTTGGTCGCAAAAAATAACCCGAAGGGAATATTCTAGTAAGAAAACAGGAATACGTTTGCATGTGGAAGCGGTAGCATGTCTAAGCTCTTTTAAGTGCGAAAATACGTCGAATTAGTTTACCTATTTGAATGCTAGCCGCATTGCCTTAGTGCATAGTTTACTTATTATCTTTTCTACGGCATAAACATATTTTATTAATATTCATATCATGGCTGCAAATTCCCACAACAAAACAAACAAAATGTCAAGTATTTGGCTCGAGCTAGCCTCCAATGAATTGCAAATTGGTACCAACGTATACCGAAAAGACGGTAGTTTTGCGATCTGCATTAGAATATACATTTGAATTACATTATACACTTGAATAGCTTACTAATGAACGGGGCGAGGAAACTTGACGAATTTACTTTATGACAACTTGGCAAGGCGCAAGGGCTAGTGGTTTGACTGTGGTATTTAGTGTAATAATGTAACTGCTAGTATGTTTTACCTAGAAAAGATTCTAAGGGAATTATTTTCTAATTTCCTATATGTTTTATTACATTTTCGTCCGTTCGTACTCTTTTAGTTCTGTATACAACGAGGGTCAAAAGAAATACCTCTTTTCCACACCTTAACATTATTCTGTTCCCCTTAACATTAAAACTTAACAATAAGTTTTCCTTAGGGATAGAGAAGAACGCTTTGGCTTCCTTGTCAACAAACCTCTTAAGTTTCGACCAAAAAGGGTTTCTTGGTAAAAGGCTTCATCCGCGGCTATTACCACCCACCACCGGTCGTAGCGCCAAGCGGACTTGTCCGTGTTCCGATACGAAGACCTGTACACGTACAGCCACTGCCATCTTCCTTCACAATAAAGTGTCATCATACTTGTATTACGTTAAATATTTTTTCTATGAATACCGTAGGGGCCTTTGAATGTGTTTATTGTATTCGGTGCGATTTTCTTTTATCACTCTATCAACCTGTTATCGTAAAAAGGAATGTTTCCATCAATTTTATTGACGTCATTGTGGCTGCGTCGCCCACATCACAATCTCAATGACGAAACACTTAGTCCAGATTAGTTCTGTTTCCACCTACATGCCGTGAAATTTGAGCTGCCTTTTACACATATGGGAGTGATTCATATTGTTTATTTAATATTTTAACGTGATTAAATCATTTCTGATTTATTACTTTCGTTTTAATAGATTTTTTGGTGATAGAAATTTGCAGAGGCTGTTTTTAGTGTCTTCTAATTTATTGTTGGATAACTTATGGAAATCTTGTATTTTTACTTAATCAATTAATTAGTGTTCTCTTGTTCAGTCGATTGTCCATAAATAAAACCCAATTCGGTACCTCGCTTCGGGAGTTTTTTTAATTAATTCTAAAATCTTGGTCGCTATAATTTTACCTAATTTTTCTTGGATTCAAAAGCTTTATTGATAATCTTTGGGCATCTCAAGTTAACATTTACACCGTTCACAGTCTTCGTTTTATCTTGCTTTTATTCTAAGTCATTATTTGTCCATATCTATAGGTACTAATATTATAAAGAGGAAAGAAACTCGACCGATTTCAAAGATTCTTTCACCAATAGACAGCTACATAAAAAATATATAAAATAGATATAATTTAGATCCCGATATCCCCACAGAATCGGGAATTACGCGGGTAAAACCGCGAGGCGCAGCCATAGTGTGAAATATAGGTACCTACTAGGTATTTTAAATATGTAATAGTGCAATTACGTTGTTACCTCTATAACATTACCATCATGAGTATTTTAAATGTTAGGTAGACCTACACTTGATACCCACACGCAACTTAGTTGCTTAGATCAACCTGAAACGGGAAGGCATCTAAGGAGTCGGTTCAAATCCCACCGACAATATTGAATTTCGGAAAATCATGTTTTCGTTCATATAATGAACACTGTAGCAAATTATTGACCTATAGGTCAATATAGTGGTTATTGGTCCTATTGGATTTTAATTCTATTAGGTGTCATTGGTCCATAGAAGATAGACAGACATTTGCATTCTTTCTTCTGGGCGGGACACGTCTGCCGCATGCCACAGGAGTCTTGGGCAAAAGCCACTACTGACTGAATCCCAAACTTCAAGAGGCGACTCGGTGGACCAAAGCGGAGATAGCGTAACGAGGTCGACAAATTTAAGCCTGAGTGGCGAACCATAGCCTAAAATAGACCCGAATGGAAGAGTTGTAGGAAGGCCTTTACACAACTGTGGGTCAATTCTTGCTAATATAATATCTAATTGTACCATTTTTTACTCAATTTCAGCGATGTGTGTGGCATTGCGGCGGAGGCGGGCGCTGCGCCCGCGACGCTGCCGCCGCTCACTACCGGGCCGTGTGCCGCGCGCTGGTCGCCGAGGCGTTAGAGCTGGCTTCCTTCCTCGCGAGGGTGAGGGTCGGCGGCGCGAGAGACATGGGCGCGACCGAGGACTCCGTCAAACATCTCGACACGCTACAATTTTCTGACTGGGTAAGTTCTTGTTATTAAATAAGAAGTCTTTACTAAAATACGCTTCATGAGCCGAAACTGATTAATTTAGAGTAAAAGCTCCGAGAAGATAGAAACTACCCAGCATAGAACATGACTGGTCTCTATTAGAGACTAGAAGGAGAAAGGTCGTTGATACTGATCCTTTCAAACTCGTCTCTGGCGGACAAGCTTCACCAGTTAGTTCCTAAGTCAAACTGTTCGGGAAAATTACTCACACACCTTTAAAAGATCAAAATTCGAACGTCGTTGTTAGAATACCCAGCACCATCTAACTAGGTAATCTAAGCTACCAAGCTTATTTGCGTAGTTGGAACTTAGGAAAGTGCATTATTCTGTAAGTAGTTACGCATGCAGATTGCGCGTTACTTAACCGGGCTCCGGGAATGTATTATTAATGTCGTCCCACTACTCAGGAATTTTGAATTTAATTAATGGCGTTAAGGGTCTAAATCCACGTCTATTTCGATCTACCTATGTGGATAGAATTCTATTCAAGAATGTTACTGTAATGGTATTAGTATACATTTTTGTTCTTATAATCAAACTAGTATGCCGTGATTTTAGCCGCGTAAGTCCCGATCCCGTGGGATTTCAAAAAAAAAACCTTTCCTATGAGATGCCTACATCATAAAGAACACATGTTCCAAATTTTAGCTCTCTTAGGCTATTTGTTGATAAGTTTACCTAGGTAGTATTACAATTTACCTACGTGTTACAATTTACATACATTCGTATTACAATTTTTCGACTTTTTGTAAATAAGAGAAGTAGTAGTAAAAACATCGACGCCCGGTAGACTAATGAGGAGGAACACTAACTTTTTATCCCGGCAGAGGGCGTTAGTCGAATGATCTTAGGTTTGAATTAAGAACTGTCAAACAGGTGTTTTTTACAACTCTCGGCGCCAAATTGGCCATATCAGTCTCAGACCGAAAGAAAAAAAAAACTCGGCGTTTTCATTCGTGGGGGACCATCAACAAAAAAAAAAAAAATCATCCGATGCCAGCGCCATCTGCTCACAGCTTTGGGTGTGCCACCCCATTGGTTGAAGTCGTGCTCCCGGTTTGAGTAAGATCGGTTCGAATCCAGCCCTGTGTCTATCATGCGTTGTGTTTCTGCAGAGTATTGTTTCTTCTATGAAAGCCCAGTGCAGGCTTAAGCACTTAAAAATAGAATATTAATATAAGTAAAATTATTTCTTAGTGTTAATCCACACTTAGGAATACTGCTTTTTGAAAAGTTTTTGAAAGCATTTTTTTTAAAAGCAGTATTAAATAAAAGTAGTTATAATATAATGGACCATATTATGGTCCTACTTACAACTAGGTATGTACCTATGTAGAAAAATACTTCAAAGAATCCTATATCGAAATATATATCGCAATTCTTTCTTTGTAGTCAAACCGAAGAATTTGGAGGGCTTTACAAGTACGTAAAATATACAAAAACGGTTGTTGTACCAAACTTAGATGTGTAAATGTAATTTGCTTTCACCTTCCTACTTAGAAATACATTAGATGACATCGAATAAAGTGCATGCGCTGTAACCTACAGCTTAGCTAGACTTACAAATAATTTCCATATATAGACGCGCATGTAAATTGTAATCGTAAATAATGGCGCCTGATTATTTTCTTATAGCAACGCGTTGCAAGTGATTTGCTATGATGTTTATTTCAGGCTCGGTTTTGGATGCAAGTTATCGGTGAATTAAGAATGGGTGTGAAGTTAAAGAAAGTGAACTTCTCACGGACACCAATAGAGTACGAATTGACACCTTATGAAATTCTAATGGATGATATCAGATCGAGGAGGTATACTCTAAGGAAAGTGGACGGCGCCATACCACCAAGGTGAGGCAAATTATGTACTAATTCATACATACATTGGTATAGCCCATTAACACAAAAAAATCACGTTTGTTGTATGGGAGCCTCACTTAAATATTTATTTTATTTTGTTTTTAGTAATTTGTTGTTATAGCGGCTACAGAAATACGTCATCTGTGCCAATTTCAACGGTCTAGCTATCATGAGATACAGCATGGTGATACACGGGCATCGGTGTCTTAGTAAAACGGGTTCCGTTTTTACCGTTTGTGTACGGAACCCTAAAAAAATGTAGATTATGAATATCTAGAATATCTAAAAAAATGTAGATCATGAAAAGCTAGATTATGATGTAACTTGTTTTTTTTTTACATTTTTGTTCTTTTTTTGTTCTCAGTGTAAAGAAGGATGCTCACGCAATGATTCTCGATTTTATTAGAAGTAGACCTCCACTTAAAAAGGTTAGTAATTTCAATTTTTAACTGACGTTAAAAAAAGGAGGAGGTCTCAATTCGACCCGTATGTTGTTTGTATGTGTGTCTATTCACGCCGTACTCCGGCATATGAAGTCCGATTTCGATAATTCTTTTTTATTTTGAAAGTGACAGTCCCGAGTTGGTCCCATAAAATCTTGGTGAAGATCCGATGAGAACCTTCGGAATGATGAGCAAAATAGCATCCTAGAATGTAGTAAATTACGCTTTTTTGGACTTCTATCAAAGAATCGGCTTCTAAAGAACTAGGTACTAATTGATGGAACACCTGAAACCATCTTCTCATCAGAAATCTCGCCAATGAATAAAGTTACGGTAACAATTTTGATGATTTTTAGTGGCAGTCGAAAATTCAAAACCAGACGTTAAAATAAATACTTACAAAATAACATCACCTACATACAGTGCGACCGAATTACCTATCTGTTATATAAGCTGAAGTCTGGCAGTTTCCAGTAGATCCAGATTGTAAACCATTAGACAGATTGTATAAAGTTCAGCTGCCCGACTTCAGCCTCCATAACAGATAAGTCGGTTCCACTGTATGTAGGAGAGGTTATTTTGTTCTTTTCTTTAAAGTCTAATTTTTTTTTTTTTTTTAATTAATACTGTTAAAATACATAAGTTCTTCTTTTTCCTGTAGTTGTATCGTGTGGCTCATCTAGTGTTAGAGTTCTCAGGTCGCCTAAGGCCTCTAACTTCACCTAAGCTATCTATACTAATATTATAAAGAGGTAATGTTGGTAACATGTATGTATGTATGTATATTGGGGGTAATCTCCGAAACTACTGGACCGATTTCAAAAATTCTTTCACCATTAGAAAGCTACATTCACCCTGAGTAACATAGGCTACTTTTGATCCCGATATTCCCACGGGATCGGGACTTACGCGGGTAAAAAACCGCGGAAATCTGCTATCAGAGATAAGATAACTTAGGTCAAGTCCAATCGGGACCAACTCCTTTGCTGGCCTCCAAATCACGGAAGAGCTCGAGAAAGTGATTTTCACACAAATTATCACATATCCAAATAATGACCGCGCTAAGCGTTGCTTAACCCGCGCGACCATTATACTAGCAACTTGGTTAACTTTGCTCTGATATTTCGGCCAGGCGTCAGAGAGAAAGCTGCCACCCATTCGGCGGGAGACGACGCCGCGAGAGAAGCTGCTCGCTTCGATCCAGATCGGGAGGCAACTCAGGCCTACGCCATATTCCAGAAAATTAGGTACGTATTAGCTTATGAGTTTTGAAAATATGCTTCCTGTAACTCTTATAAATCCGTTGGGTGCGTCTGCTTTCGCCACAGGGGGGCATCGCATCGCATGAAGTGAACGATCGCATCTCATTTTCCAAGTGTGGCTTGACTTTAAAATAAATTTGGGTACTAGTTTGACAATTAGGTTGAGGAATAATGTTTTTAGTCCCGACACACCCGACTAGTGCCAGAACATATATAAGTTATCAAGTTATTGGAGACAAGGATCAAAGGTTTAATAATATACAGCTAGGTACTTTTTTTCTGACAGAACTAGTAACTGTTCAATCGAAAAAATTATCATTTTTTCGGAAAAAAGATATTTTTTGGTTATTCTAGTTAGTTAACTCGAAATTAAACTCAGTTTCAGTTCTATACGCGTGGCGTTTCAATGCTCAACATTTCGAGACCTTTACAGGTCTCCTCTTCAGGATTGAGCGAAACGAAATGAAAACAGAAGAAAGATTTGTTTCCGTCCGACGTTTTGGATTGAAACAATGCTAATAAACACCACGCGATTAAAACCGAAAAAATAGTTTAATTTCAATCCGACCCGACGTCGCGAAAACATAAGAAAATCCTTACCTAACTCATTAATTTCCTTTCAGATCCTACAGTCCTATCCGGTTACCTATCCCAAGAACACAAAGTCTTTGTTCCCAATTGAATCCAATGTAAATTCTTCCTAAATACCTTCTCGATGTTTTTGTAAGTTTATATTAATCTCTATAAAATTATTTATTGAATATAATTCCATATATTTTTTCTTTTAAAAAGTGCCTATTTTGTTTATTTCGTAAACATCACAGCGCCATCTAGCACATACCGACACCTCTGGGCTCAAAGGTCGTAAAGGACAAAATGCGACTTTTCAGGAGAAGCAAAAAACTAAAAAAATAAAATTATTTTTGCTGTAGCATCTTCGTTTCTTGAGCTATTTAAATGAAACCTAGGAAGAAAGTGCTTAGAATTTATAGTATTTTCTAAGACAGTGTTGAACAATTACCCTAGTGCCGTATTTACCGTAATAAATTTCCTTTACGACCATAAATTTCAAAATAAGTGTCCTTTGCACCCCACAAATTTGTACCCTATGTCAGTACCTAAGGGCGTAAATCCACCTTACTGCACGAAACTGAACAAAATAAGGGATGAATCGGCAAGTGTAACATTTTTTTGGGTCTTAAGGATCACCCGTTGTATAGATAAATTATTAATTTAAGTTTAATCATCATTAACTGAGTGATTTTCACTGTTGCATCCCTCTCGGAAGCGTGTGCAGGTAAGCCATTTGCACGCGTTCACCATTTACGACGTCAATCCAGTATTTCTCGTGACTTCCCAATCTGCCACGGCCGGGCGGATAGCCCTAATATTTGTTTTCTACGTAACTAGTTGCATTACACTTGGTCGTACCAGCCATCAAGCAATTAATAGGTAATGTCTCGAACATGAAGGCTGCCTCAGTTGCGGAAATTCGTAACGCGATCTGTCCATGTCCACATCACTCCACACATCCAGCGCACCATCTTCATCTCCGTGATACGCAACTGCTGTTTATGTCACTAAATCACTGGCCCATCGTACAAAAGGACAGATCTAATGATGGTTTTATAGACATGTTCTTTCACTTTAACCGGCATACCCAAATACTTAAACGGGTATATCTGCTCATATCTGAACATGACTGTCTATGCAGACAGCTGTGGATTTCGTGATATTCCAAGTGTCTGTCAGTCTTCTAAAATTTAGTTGCAAACAGATGTTTGCGACCAACTCCTTCCACGTATTTACGCGTCTCCGTAGCCGTTCCTAATCTAATGACAGCTCAATATTATCAGCATACCTACATGAGCGAGCAGCTATGGTGGCCGAAGTCAGTTCATCTAATATTGCTCTTAACAGGAACGGGCTTAGGACGAATCCCAGGTAAACTCTGACTATAAGGGAAGGGATAATTAGTGTTACCAACATCAGTTCGTATCGAAGGCATCTAAGGCGTTCTCCATAAAGATTAAAAACAAAACAGGATATGGACTATGATCTGGGCGGAAACCATACTCGCCCTTCGAGACAGTACACTTCTGTCGGATCCGAGAGTCGATTAACCACTCAATTATCCACACACTCTAGCTTCATGGTGTGGAGTAAGATCTTTATACCTCGATAACTTCCATACTCATGCACCTAATTTTTGCCCTGATACTGGTGTAATAACACTCAGTCTCCGTTGCGCATGGATGTCGTCGGTCTCGCGGATGGGGTTAAAATGTTAGTTAAGATGCTCACACAACAAGAACCCATCGCCGTTCTTGTGTTAATAAGAACTCTATCGATGCCAACAGCTTTCCGATTCTTTATGCTGTGAAGTTTTGATGGATGTAGCTGTTTTTCAGCTGATAAAACAACTTGGCAGAATAAGATTTCCATTTTTCCTTCACAACGAGGTCCTCGCATAGCCTCATCGGCACGTCTTGGATTCTATGTTGCGTCGCTTTGATCCTCAAACAAGGTTTCTAATAAATAAGTTTCTGCCTTTCCAACTCACGACGACCTTAGTGGCGCGTCGGGGGAAGGCCCGACTGCGATGCAGGGGGTTGCGTGTTCGATTCCCGCCGGGTAAAAGTATTTATGCTTAAAATAAATATTTGTATCTGGTTTGGGTGTTTTCTATGTATCATATGTATGTATTTACAAAAAAAAAGTATATTATGTATATTATGTGTGTGTAGTATATCCGTTGTCTAGTCCCATAGTACAAGCTTAGTGCTTAGTTTGGAGCTAAATTGCGCTGTGTGTAACGTCGTGCAATATTCATTTATTTAACTTATCATACAGTGAGTGTAACTTCTTTCTGGCTCTGGCTACTGCTCTTTTTGTGAAACTTTGGTGGTCCTGTACGTTTCGACATCTTCAGAAGAGGTGCTCGGTTGCCATATTTAAAACAGGGCTTGTTGAACAGTTAGAAACTATCCCCTTCCAACAAATATTGATGAACATAATTAAAATAAAACTAGGTAGTACAGGACACACGTGTCATGTTTTATTTAGAAATGTAAGGCTGTAAGGGACACACGTGTATGTTTTATTTCAAAATATAAGGGTGTAAAGGACACTTTGCAAAGACGATGTCCTTTACAACCTATTTTTGAGGTGACTTATATTAAACACTCTAGGTCGTATAAGACTTTGCTTTACTTTGATATGCTTTACTACCACAGTAAGCACATTTTTGTAACTAAGTGTTATTTACATACCCATTTTTATGGAAAAGTTTGTTTAGCGTGCCAAAATAGGTGGGTCGTAAAGACCATTTTTTTGCGAATTTCGCTACTCCGAATATACAGATCGATAGAGAATTAAAAACTAAGTAAGATAGTGTCATCAAGTCCTTTACGCCCAAATGTCCCTTACGACCTTTGAGCCCAGAGGTGTCGATACATAATATCATATAAGTACGTAGAGCTTCTCATCCAAGCGATGTTATGTTCCCGTACATATCCCTCTCGGGCCCCCGGGGTCCGTTAAACCCCCAAATTGTTTGTTTTATTTAGGGTCGGCGTAGTAGGTAAGTCATCATTGACCATAATACCGTGAACAAGTACCTACCTATTTATGCTTAAAACGATCTATTCCATTCTAATACCAAAAAACTAATACCAAATGGTATTTTGTCGTATTTAACGATTACCAAAACAAGCTAAATGGGATGAAGTACAGTCAGTAATAAAAATGCTTTTAAATATTATTTTAAGTAGAGTTTATTGAATGAAAATCAGTCTTATCAAATAAAATTAAAATGTAGTAGGAAAGCGTTTTTTTTCATTATTACATAAGTATAATAACACATAACGGGTAAAACAGCGGGTCCATTTAACATTAGTAGTAAACTGGGAAAGTATTTTAATTTTTTAAGACAGATTCCTAGGTCAGAAATTTGACAGCCTCTATAGCGCATCTCGAGCGAATCCCGGCTGTCCTAAATCCAGACCAATACAAGATCCAATTTTATTGGGCTACTAGCAAAACGTATATAGTCGACTTGCCTTAAAATTCAACTGGCCTTCTCTGTAAATATCGAAAGATCTTTTATGTACCTTATTTTTAGGGTCGTAAAGTTGTATTTTATTTGTGGTATTGTAATAAACCGCGGCGCCTGAAAGTCTAGTCAGGGAAGGTCGTCGGGAAAGATTTGACCTGAATTTCGTAGAACACGTTACATAATAGGTAGTATATAGGAAAATATCTGGCTTAGTTAGGGTTGTGCTTTAGGATATCTCTCATCTTCTTCTTACCCGACTGCTGAAGAAGGGTTATTCCTATTTTGTACCTCAATATATATAAAAATATAATATCTAGGCTTGTACTTTGGTTAGTAGACAACATATTGTTATACTGCTGTTTTGTAAATACATACTCACACTAGCTGACCCGGCAAACGTTGTTTTGCCTTATAAATTATAGATAGTAGCCGATTCTCAGACCTACTGAATACGTATACAAAATTTCATTAAAATCGGTCAAGCCGTTTCGGAGGAGTACGGTAACTAACACTGTGACATGGAAATTTTATATATTAGAAGATTATGTATGATACATAAAGAAAACGCTCATTTTACCTAAAATAAGTCTCGATCCCGTGAAGGTATCGGGATAAAACGTGTGCTATGTTATTTCCGAGGATGCAATGTAATCTTCATATTAAAATTCATCAAAATCGGTCCAGTAGTTCCGAAAATTACGCCCAGCATACATACGTACGTACATGTTTTATAATATTTTATTACCTAACATACGCCGCGCCATAGCCGACCTCTGTGGCGCGTCGTGCGAAAGTACGACTGCAATGCAGAAGGTTGCGGGTTCGATTTCCGCCGGGTGCACTTGCATAAATACTTATTTGTGCTTAAAAAATAAATATTTGTATCTGGTCTGGGTGCCCCTCTATGTATATTATGTATGTATTTACAAAAGAAAAATAAATATATGTATTATATCCGTTGTTTAATCACCGTAACACAAGCTTAGTCGCTTACCACGGGGCTAGATGGCGCTGTGTGTTGTTGGCAGAATTTATTTATTTATTTAAACAGTTTCACCCACTGAGTAATTGTTCTTAAATTATCTTTTCACCTAAAAACTCTCTACATATCTTGCGATGAAACTTGGTATGTAGATTGCTGTAACTTCGGAATAATTAAAGACTTTCCATAGCCAAACGTCGGTAGTTGTAAACGTCAAAGCCAAATTAAGCTATCCAAAAAAAACTTAGTAGGTAGGTACATACAGCTTAAAATAACAGGAAATTACTTTTTCTCTATCACACAATCTTAAAAGAATGATAGAAAATTAGATTTTTATTGATCAAACAGTGATTCTCAACTTTTAAACCTAATGCTAATGAGAAACTTTATTTTTTAATTCCGCCTTTATATATTTGTTCATTTGTCTGTCGGTCGGCCGAGATCTTTTTAGGGTTCCGTACCTAAAGGTAAAAACGGGACCCTATTACTGAGACTTCGCTGTCTGTCTGTCTGTCTGTCTGTCCGTCCGTCCGTCCGTCCGTCTGTCCGTCTGTCCGTCTGTCACCAGGCTGTATCTCATGAACCGTAATAGCTAGTAGGTTGAAATTTTCACAGAAGATGTATTTCGGTTGCCGCTACAACAACAAATACTAAAAACGAAATAAAACAATTCTTTAAAAGGGGCTCCCATACAACAAACGTGTTTCAAAAATAACAAGGAGTTTAGTACTACAATGTGAGGTCGCTTCTGATTGGTCAGGACAAATCGAGTTGGTCATGGAATTCAAAATGGCTGCCCTATCTGTCAAATATACCAGTCTGCCTTACTTACCAAAGAGTTTCTTTTATGTTTCAGATTTTCTTTGTGCCAAGGTTTTTTTTTTTTGAGTGATTCGGTCGTTTGATGGGAGTAAGAATCGAAGATAAATATTATATATTTTCCTATAAAATTGAAAAATTGGTTGTTGTAAACCATTTTAGGGTTCCGTATCCAATTGTGATAGTGGTACGGCACTTGCCCCGTTTTTTTCTAAGAAAACGATGAAGAGTAAGTTGCAGTTCAAATTAAGGTATGTGTGAAATCAATTTAATTAATACGCAGTCAATAGAGGGTGTAAAAAAATAAAGTACCCACTTATTGATTTTTATTTTTTCGCAATCACAATAGCCTAGGTTAACCAATAAGAAATACACAGACATTCTTTGTGAACCACAATAGGCGCTAAGTGTAAAAAACAAGTTTTTCGTTGCATAAAACTGGTCCAGAGCGCAGAGGTGCTTGAACTTTAGTTTTAAAAGATAACAAAAACGTGATAGAAAAATCAGTATATTCGTTCGTTGGTGTTTGTGTATAAATTAAATAAACTTGTAGTTCTAAATATTATAGTCAAGAAAGTTAGGGTGTATATGTGTCACTATGTGTGTGTGTTTGTTACTTATTCACGCCAAAAACATTGAACCAAGGGCGATTAAATTCTGAATTTAGACAGATGGGAGCCCAGGAGGGTTACTACGGTTCGTTTCGATACGACATCGATACTGTCATACGATGATTCTACTGTCACATTCTGATAGTAGGGTGACAGTAGAACCATCGTTATGACAGTATCGTTGTCGTATCGAAACGAACCGAAGTAACCCTAAATAATTTTTATTGCAATATTACCATGGGATCAAAATTTACGCGGGTTAAATCGCAGGGCGTTGCTAGTTTAGTTATAAATGGTATTTTACTTTCTATATTTTATTATATCGACAACCAATAAACACATAACCAAGCATAAAAATGACACTAATATGCTGACCTAATCAAAAACTTTATTAGCATAGCTAGCCTCTATTATTCCTATCATAAATACGCATTATTTTGTACATAGGTTATCTCAAGAACGTTATTACCACAGTTTGAGAAACACTAGCCTTAAAGCAGAGCGTACATTCACTTGCTAGAACTACCGCAGTCTGTATTTGATATCGACAAGGGCCGGTCGTTTGACATAATTTTTCTCAAAATAATTACGATTAATAATATTGATTTCAATGGTATTGATAAGCTGAAATTGTGAATTGTAACTGGAAGCATTGCGGAAGGAATGTGAACTTTAATCGGATTAAAATAAGTGTTGTTGCTATGCGGCTTCTCCCAGCCCTAAGTTACGAGTACCCCAGTTAACAGGATTTCATAGTGATGCTCATCAGTCTTTGCCTAGCCGTGGTTCTGTGAAGACTGGACTATTTTTGAAAGCCGGAAATTGGACTGACTATCTTACATAGTCGGAAATTGGACTGAATTTCAAGGTGATAGAACTTGGTTTAATATTATCGTGGTTTTGTGGAATTACAGTGTTGTGAAACTTTTAATATGGGAGTCTGTATCACGAATACTCTTGCTATGGACATAAGTCGTAAGTAATTTTAGTATGTAGTCTCATTGATTAAGAAGGTCCTATTCATACAAATAATAAGGGGTATAAGTATATGGACCTTAACTGAAAATCCCTGATTTTAGCGCAATCATATATTTGTCTAGTTAAGGTTTTCAGTTTTAAACTGTGCTGAGACTTCGAAACAATAAGAAGAAATCATTGTAATATTAACGCTTTAAACGAAAATATTCAAAAATTTTGCGTCAGAAAATAATTTACAGTTTTCGACGAAACCGACAGGTATTTTCAGTTTACTATGTCTTCAATACAAGGGACCTAAATACTATGTTAACATAGGTATTTAAAATTCAAGATCTTTATTATTCAATGTTTATATTGTAGACTTGGTGTATAATTGTCGTATCTATACGTTCCTATGTGTTTAATAATTATGTTGAATAGGCCTGTTAAAATTCATCAAAAGTTCCCTACAACAAGAGAAAAAAAATACTGTGGGTTTATCTATACCTAATTACCTACATATCTGGTAAAATACTATATACCTTGTTCAAAGAACGCACTGGGTTCATGTTTACGCAGCGACTCACTTGCACCGATTTCCGCTTACTGCGTCGATAAATTGCATGTGGGTATTTTTGAGTAACTTTCGGGGACGAGCGGAGATGACTAGCGTTGCCTAACTATCGATAACTGATGTCCAAAATAATCTATAATATCGATATGCCTATCGATAGTATCGATTGCTTTTGCAATATTCAACAGCAACAGTATCGATGGTATCGATAGTGCATTATAATTGAACTTCAATACTATAGAAATATAAAACAAATCGATGCAAAATAAACTTGTTACATAATTTACACGTTTACAATTCAGTAGGTAGGGTATGATAAAAATTTAGTCATTGTTTGAAAACATTGTGTCACCCGTGAAACATCGGTCGGTATCCTAATGTGACGGTGTTAAATATTTATCTTCAAAGTTAATAACTGTCGAAATTAGGTAACTATTTTAATTTGAGCCAATTTGTAATATCCTGCAACAAATTTCAGTTTTAGGTCGGTAATAATAGGAGTCCTTTTTGTTAAGGCGGTTGTCTACTTTCTCACCAAACGGTTAGTGACAATGCAGTCTAAAATATAGCACTCCTAGTCTAACCTAGATTAGTAGTCGAGCTAGCCCGATTTACAAGAATAGGTCTGTGTTCCGATACGTAGACTGATGCAAATTCTAAGTTATACGGGTGCTCCACTGCCATCTTCTTATCTTCCAGAAGACCGGGCTACATCTTAGACCACTTACCTTCAGGCGAGGTAGTGGTCAAACGCTTATCTATCGTTTATAAAAAACGGACGGTGAGCCGGTGCGTAACAATCCGTGGCCGGCAAGAATAAGTATTATTGAAAAGTTATAAACACAGAACTTGATGCAAAATGTTAATAGTTGATACCTACTTTCTGTCCATCACCCATAAATCGTGCGAACTTCCTTACCCTGCTGGTATTCATTTTCTTACTCTGACATGATGCGCCGACCCGACTAACTAACTTGGGACTTGCCCCCAAGTTAGTTAGTTGACGCCTTCTTCTATTCTTCTCTATGAGCCGTCATGTCATCGTTAACTCCAACCTTCATTACATCTCACCTACACAAATAGGTATAGTAGGTACGTAGGTGACGCACATTTTCTTATCAGTTACCTTGCGTTGTAGTTGAGAAAATCTGATAACATCTCAAACCCGTGGAAATCTTAACATAAACCTACTATCAATAAAATCCATTTTGTGATGTAATAAAACTAGCTTTTACCCGTGACATTGCATGCACCCTACGCTTTTTAGGAGTAAATCTCGTGATACGTGGTCACAACTGTACACGGTAGATTTTATGGAAATTTGACCAGCCAAGAAGGGAGAACTAATATGAAATCTTTGCATAATTTGTAATTTGCTTTAGTTTCCATATTAGAATAATTAAATTACCATACAGCAAAATGTTAAATTGCAATATTTTATTGCAAAATTGAAATTCGTAATGAAATTAGTTCTCTTGAGGTGTAAAAGTAGGCAAAAATAAACCGTTTTTGATGCAATATTTATTTGAGACGGGTTCTAAATGGGCAATCGTTCGTTTTGGAGTAACTCCTCGTAGTTTGGAGACGGTACCGACACTGACTGCATATTAAGTAGAAAGACGAGACGAAATACCGTTTTACTATTGTCAGGAGATCAACAAGATTTGTAACTATAACAGTTAAGAATAACAAACAGGTTTGACCACAGATTTATAAAACAACTAAATTCATATAGATTTCTCATTGTCAATGAATCTCAGAATCTGCAAGACTTGTAGAAAATCCACTAGTCACTGAGTTGTCAATCAATCGCATTCTCAAGCTATTTTTGTCAGAGTTTAAGTTCTAATTTTGTAATGTTTCAGGTATTCACTTTATTTGTATTTCAAGAGTTTCGTTTTTTCGATGTTTTAAATTCTTTGGCCTAAGATTTAACTATAATATTATATTTGATTTATTTTTCAGTAGGTTACTATTTTTCAGTTGTTGCTCAGTATAATAAACGCAGAACCAACGCTCTCCTCTTTGCTTTTTATTATATAATGCAATAGGTATCTCTTGTTAAACTTTGGTTGTAGTTAACTAACATCGCGCGTCGTGCGTCGAGGTTGCGGGTTCGATTCCCGCCGGGTGCAAGTATTTATGCTTAAAAAATAAATATTTGTGTCTGGTCTGGGTGTCCCTCTATGTATAATATGTATGTATTTACAAAAGAAAAATAAATATAAGTATTATATCCGTTGTCTAGTCACCGTAACACAAGCTTAGTCGCTTACCACGGGGCTAGATGGCGCTGTGTGTTGTTCGGAGAATTTATTTATTATTATTATTTATTGTTGCAAAAACGCATATAACACAAAGAATGTGTGAAATAAAAGGCCCAAGATTTTCACATGAAACTAAACCTCATTTATTTCAAAAGACACATAAATCAAGTCATTGAAGACACGCACTCTACTAAAAACAATATATAAGTAGTTATTTTACTTATTCTTTTGTTATAGTCAATTAACTATTGCATGTAACACGCTTGCAATAACCTCTGTGCCTCAATCTATGAGTATATAAAGCCTGTCAGTCAGTATGTATATTTCACAATAAATCGAAAGAAAGCTACAGATCTTGGATCACAGACTTACTAGGGCTACCGAGTATTAAATTAATATTCGGTGCTAATGCTGTACAAATCTAGGTGTGCAATGGAATCTGGAAAATGGGGGACCATCGTACCTACCGTCACGCAATACTAACGCTGACATGCAAAAAATTGGTCGTTGGTAAAAAAATGTCTATAAGCAACTAAGTTTGGAAATTTTTGAATATTGGGTGACAAACAACGAATAGAATACTCTATTTATTAATAGATACTGTTTATTTGGAGCACCTATAAAAATAGTTAAAAAAATATATCGAATTCTCTATCGCGACCAAAGCTAAAAGCAGGAGTAAGTAGTTAAATTGAATACATACTTACTTATTTTGTACGTTTGTATTTCAATAGTGTGTACTTTTAAAAATATCCAACCTTCAATATAGTTGGTTTTAAATGAAGTTGAAAGCACTCAAGTCAGTATTCGCCAGGGTCGTTAAGTCTTTATTCTTCATTATCGGTCTGATCTGGTCAAGGAAATATCTTTTGAAATGTTGCCAATCCGTTTGGAGAGACCTTTGGTTTTGTTCTCAACTTTTGGTCTAAGAATCGAATGATACGTAATACGTAGCTACCTTAGAGCCTCTTTGAGAAAGTCTAACTAAGCTATGGCTACTGATATGTGAGAATTTAAATAATATGTTATTATTATATTTTTTTACCTTGATAAGGTTTTTTATGGGCTAATGTTTACGTAATGGATATTTGAATAGGAAATTTGTCACTTTACATCAGATACTAATGTATTTATGAACGAAAATATCAGACACAGATCTTTACAGGCTAACCTAGCCTACATCACTGTAACTAAATACGTATTTACTCGCGGGAACATGATGGATGACTCAAAATAAACCACGAAGAAGACAGTCTACTGACTTCTGTGTGGTTTATTTGAATCAGCCTACTGGAAGAAGCACCCACTAATTGTTATGCTGTGCCCATAGGTATTTAGAGAACGTTGGACGAAAGTAAAGTCATTGCAAATTCAAAAACCCATAAAATAACGAAAAATGAATACGTTATGTAATAAATTGCATAAATAAACAATATAATATTTTAATGTAAACATAATGTTTTTTAATTCTTAATAAGTTTTCTCCATCGCTCGTTAAATACAAAAGTAGGTGAATACCTATTATTTTCATATTTTCACGCAAGTAAATTTACTGAAATGATACAGAAAGTTTATAATGATGTAAAAGCGAAAATATAATGTATGGTAATACCAACCTTCTCGTATATTTCGTAACTAATGACCTTTTCTCTCCCTTTATTCGTTTTTCGTCTTGTCATTTATTTCTACGTTTTAACAAGCCTCAAATGACAACTTTAAGGTACGATTCGCTTTTCAATTCTTCTCTCAAATTAGATAACAAAGCTCTGACTATCGTTAAAATGAATCGACTCAATTGATCTTTTTGTCATCATCAATCTGACAATGAGGACATAATGATCAACTGAGTTCAATTTAGTAAGGAACTTGTCAAAAGTCTTAGTAAGTCGTGCACATAGTTTCCTAAATAATCCAATCTTAGTCCTTAGTTTCCTAATCCAAATCCTATGATTTGAATAAATTAAGCCCTTAGCACTCGTGAATATCATTCATCGCAGCTGGATCTGTTTAGTCCTTAATCAAATTAGACACCAAAAAACCCCTTTTGGTCGCCTTTTGCAACGGACATGCAGAGGGTACCATAGCCTTAGACCCGGGCTACAGGGCCCACATATTGGTCAGTAGGATCATTTAAGACTAAACATTTAACGATTTTAACTGTAATATTGTATCAGTAAGATGGATCGCGTACGTCAATCTAGCTATGTTTAGCATTCCTTTCTCGCCAGTTGTAATTACTCATCTCGACCGGTCAACTTTTCCAAGAAGCTTGCGAGACCAGCCTTCGGCGTCTTAAATGGTATGCTTTTAGTTTTGCAACTTTTTTGTAATATAACCGACTTTGTATTGAAAAGGAGTAATGGAGTTTTTTTTTCTTGTTCATTTACAGTACAGGGCCTCAAGGCATACAATTGAGGCCCTGTACAATATATGCAATTAGATCCTTATATGAGTTGTTCTAAACTAAATTAACTGCCCCACTTTCCATAATATACTGTTCATACTCAACGTCATATTCTTTGTTCAGTTCGGCTTGTACCGATATTGGTTATCACATATTTGTGTCGAACAAACAGTCGGGTACCGTTACTTTACAATAGCGTTGCGTCACGAAAATGTGATGCGATTCGCTGAGAAGACGACGCGACAACGTGCATTTTTAACGGGATGAAGGTGATTCAGGGACATTTACCTGTGTTACATTTTCTTGAGTATGCTATATTTATAGGACACTATACCCCGAATGCTTACTAAAACGTGGTTTTCGGGCCGTGGGCAGATTTGAAATGGTTATTTTGTTTATCGCGTGCGTACCAAATTTCTCGAGGCGTGGGACGCTGCAGTGTTTCATTCAGTAATTCAGATTTACTACAAGAATTTTGTAGTAAGAGTTGAATAAATAAAATGAAATGAAAAATATAACCAAGTATATTTGTTCATTATACCTACTTGGTTATATTTTAGCTGCGCCCCGCGGTTTCACCCGCGTAAGTCCCGATCCTGCAGGATTTTCCAAAAACCCTTTCTTAGTGGATGCCTACACATCACAAAATCACACTCTCCAAATTTCATTTATCTAAGAGCAGCGGTTTGGGCTCTGTGTTGATATATAGGTCAGCCGCGACTTTGAATTTTATAAATATAGATATAGATAGTGAAATCCAAATAATGTTTACTATAAAGGAATGTGTCTATATTATATGGCAATAGTTTTGTATTTTGAATAACTAGTCCAGTTCAAGCCTCCAGCTAATACTTCCGTGAGAGCAGTCGCCTTCAGACTTCTATATTTTATTTTAACTTGACATTTAGTTTATCCAGCGGCCAATCAGAACCGGTTCTCGGCCGGTCTATTACAAAGTTAATTTGACCTATTGTTCCGTTGATCTATTTGTCGAACTTGTTAATATATATCATTTAATTATTTGGGATCCGGTTAAGTAGGTACAGTTAGATAGATAGATAGATAGAACGCTTTATTGTTCTCACCAAAAATAAATTACAATAAAATAAAGTACAAAGAATCTTAATCTATAGTGGCACAATAGGCGGCCTTACCACTGAGAGTGGTCTCTTCCAGGCAACCTCGGTATGGAGAGGATCACACGAATGATTAAGGGTGAGGTGCGTTATCTTAAAAATAATAAAATAATAGAACAAAAATAATAATTAATTACGTTACAACACAGGAACAAGATAATAGTCATTATAAATACCAACATACAATACCAATAATTACATATAGTTCATAATACGTATATATATATATACAATATACCTACTAAACTATATACGTACCCATCTATAATTCATAATATATTTACATATAACATATATACACCTACAATAACTCATAAATATATCTAAATATATGTTCAGTAACTTCACACTAGTGACAGATAATATTGCTTGACCCGAGATTTAAAAATATTCAAGGATGTAGCTCTTCTGACATCCTCCGGCAACTCATTCCAGAGCAAGACCGCTTGGAAAGTGAAGGAGTTCTGATAGAAAGAGGTAACAGAGTGAGGATAATTAAGAAGTAGGGTGCTTTGAGAACGAAGAGAACGATCGTGATTTGAATGGACAAAACTAAAACGTTCCTTAAGATAAGGAGGAAACCGAGGGTTGAAGAGAATAGAGTAAAGTAGGGTGACGAAGTGAAAATTACGCCTGAGGCGAATGGGAAGCCATTTGAGTTGTGCACGGAAGGATGAAACATGATCGTATTTGCGTAAGCCGAAAATGAATCTAATACACAGCTATAGCTATAAATAATTACTATATATATAGCTATAAATAATTACTATTTTGAAATACCTACATATTGGTAAGTTGTATGGCAGTTCAGTTCCTTTCAAAGTATTTAGTCATGGAATATACGTACAAAAATACTTAGAGGGCTTTGTCCATACTTTGTTCAGCTATATTCTGCCATTTCGGCGTATAAATGTGGTGGTATTTAAAATTGAAATAGGTACATTTATCTACGGCTTTTAACTTTTACTATTAATGAAGAATATTATTGTTTTTAACCTTGAGTTAACCGTCACTTCATATGACTAAATACTTAGTTGGTATTTAATTCACTATTTTATTTATACAAAAACATACATCATCTTTTATTAATATAAAAAACACTACACAATACAAAAATTCAAATAAAGAAAAAATTCTATTGACCAAGTCCATTACGGCCAAAAGTGCCCAATATAAATGATATTTATTTATATTACTAGCTGACCCGGCAAACGTTGTTTTGCCTTATAAATTATAGATAGTAGCCGATTCTCAGACCTACTGAATACGTATACAAAATTTCATAAAAATCGGTCAAGCCGTTTCGGAGGAGTACGGTAACTAACACTGTGACATGGAAATTTTATATATTAGATTAGACTAGCTGACCCAGCAAACGTTGTTTTGCCTTATAAATTATAGATAGTAGCCGATTCTCAGACCTACTGAATGCGTATGTAAAGTTTGGTGGAGATCGGTGAAGCCGTTTCGGAGGAGTACGGTAACTAACACTGTGACATGGAAATTATATACATAAGATTATTTTTGTGAGCCTGTAGTGTCTTACTGAAGGACAAAGACCTCTATTTTACTCTTGGTGATCGTGGGTCAGAAATTACCAGACTGTCAGAAACTTATCCATGTCATCTTGCTAACTTCAATGGTATCTGGTAGTCGTTATTTTGGCCCAGAAGTCATCCGGGATACTCCAAGGTTTTTTTTAGTACATAGGTACCTATACTTTATTTTTTCATTTCTACCAACAAGACTCATACCTAATGGTTCAAAAAATTACCTTTACTTGTTTTGTAATCAATCAATCGTTATGATTCGAAATTTTGCAATAATCTTGTTAAATTTCCATTACATAAGTTACGCAGTGATCCATACTATATTTGGCAGATGTAAATTGACGAAAATAACACAGTATCTGTAGGTAGCGAACACTTTCACTCGCTGCATTGCTAAACCTTTTTATGGATATTTCCGTAGATATTAAAATAATTAAGACAACAACCTTAGGGCTGCCAGATGTGCTTGAGATGCCATATAACCAAAGATTTATAATAAGAAATTCGAACTATAATAGTGAATCTATAGATATTCCATCCCTCCATTTAATGTTGGACCGAAAAGGTGGATGAGATAATAACTTAGAGAGCTTTTAATAGTTAAATGATTTTAAAATAGTGAATTTATTTAAGACAGAGATTACTCGGAAATAGATAGAGATAATAAACAGTGGCGTTTCACAACCGTCATTTTTTTTACGTCACCTCCCTAACATTTAAACAAAGAAGATGAATCTAACGATACATTCATTAAAGAAATCCATTAAGTCGTTTAGAAAGAGTTAATAAAGAAAATTACAAACATACATACATAGGCGCGATAAACATTACCCTTTCGTTGCAGTTGACAAAATTCGACTTCGATGACAAGGTGTGTGACAACCCTGACGTAGATTAACATCTCATGGGAAGAAATGTGAAAACCTTAACAATGTATTCATTTACTCCAATTAAGATGTCTCTTATCGCAATAAATGAACAAATAGGAGTAGCTACCGCTTTTTATCGACTGATATTTCATTCATTTGTAATCGTAAAAGAGGAAATGATAAAATCGAAACAATAGGCAGACGTCATCCGGCTGTTTAATTAAATACCAGGATTGTTGTAGGTACTTGTGGTGACTGTGGATTAGTGAATAAAGTAGGAGTAGGTTTTTCGAATTGAATTGATTAGTACGTTGTGATAATGAAGCAGTCACCCGATTATGTGAGTAGTCACCACAGATGACGGACTGATATCAACAAATGAATAGAGGCGATCGATAGGTATTTCTATTATAAATTGCATAAAAAATATGAGTTATTTATCTTCTTTTATTCGAGACCTTTCCAGGTCCCTTCTTCAGGATAGACTGAAGAAGGGACCTGGAAAGGTCTCGAAACGTTGAGCGTTGTAACAATGTAATAAACACCACGCGATTCAAATCGAAAAATGTCTTTAATTTCAATACAACATCGCGAAAACAGAAGGAAAATTCTTCTTTTATCTTTTATGCAAAATTAAACTGATCTTTATAAAATAAGTTTCCTTACAAACCAGTCTAATTTTAAATGTAATTGATATTGTAGTATCGATTAAGATTTAAAATTAAATGTAACAACTTTGTAATTTATTGCAGAATATATTTTTAAGTTAGATTGTTATCTTTAAAAACTAAATGCAAGATAAATTGAAAAATTATGACATTTTGCAAGGTTATTATTGCCTGATTTGCAAATTAAATTTTATTTATATATTAAAAGATAATAAACGTCAATTCTGTTTTATTATGTTATCGTCTATGAATAATAGATTTGGTCTTCGTGGCGTAAATCGGTAAATGTGTTGTAAACTTTAAAATATCTGGAATACAATCTCCTCCTCCCATATCTCCCCCATACTAACGTATTCCCCTGTTATTGCTATAAATTGCCTTCAAACCAGACGTATCTTTATGAGCGTCCGTGTTCCGAAACGCAGACGCAGCCACTTAACATATCAGAACATGAAAGATTCTGTTACTGTGTAGCCCTGTCATAGAGTAGGGTTACCCCATCTCTTCCCGTAGGTGTCATAATAGGCGACTAAGGGTTCTAGGAGAGACAAGCTAATCTCGAGCGAATTTAAGCGAGGGTTAGTCTCAGGCAGGCCGCCGGCTGAAAAAAAAATGCCAAATCTATTTGCAGTAGGTCAATGATGACTTACCTACTGTGCCGTCACCCAATAATTTTAGCGAGTCCCAGGCTCCCACGAGGGATGCAACCGGGAACATCGCTCAGATGAGGAGAAGGAAGGTTCTGCTTGAATTTGAGACCTTATTAATGGCTTATTAAAGGTATATTAAAATAGGTTAAATGTTAGGTTTCTCAGTTATTTCGTATTATCATTCATATTGCAAAGTTTAAATTGGCTGGAAATGAAAATCAAATGAATATTTCCAAACATTACAAGATTGACATGACCGTATTAGCGACTACTTTCAATATTCAATAGTTCTATCTTGCATAATTTACGTTGCTTGAGTCTTGCGTGCCAGGTCTACCGGGTCAGTGAAGGGTGTTTATACCTACCTAAGAAGTAATTACCAATGGATTGGACAAATTTGCGGCCTTTGCTACAATATCTTCGATCTTAAACTTTAACAACTTCCTCCTCATCCTGGTTGCATTTATCTGAAAGGTCCGGGGTCCGCTTAAACACAGTAGTTAAGTCTTATTGATTTGGCAATGTTTTTACGCTCGGTCTCCTGTATGACACCAATCCTCCCTAGTTTACCCGCCACGGCGCGGGGGGAACGCCCGCGAACCTGTAGTTCTCCCCGCGCAGTGGCGGATAAAAGAAAAACTTGGCACTTTAAAAAGAAAAAAACTCTTAAATGAGGTAGTGTAACTACCACATTTAAGAGTATTTTAAAAGAAATTATGTAATATTGTTTTTATGAAAAATTAATACATTTGGTGTAGGTTTCAAAAGATGTTGCATCATTTTGCTTTGTAAACATAACTATACCTACCTAATGGTGTTGTTAAAATGTTATCTAAGAAGTTCACTCGGTCTTGTGTTACAATATAAAAGTCCAACTTGCATTTCAAATCGTTACTTTCAGAGCCCAAGTTGTTTTAGCAGTCCACTTATCCTTTTGTTTGACGGATTCTTTCATGTTCTTAAAATAAACACGCCTTGGTTGTGATACAAATAGGTACTAAAAGGCGCCCCCGTAGTAGTGGTTAGAAGGGGTGGCATGGCATTCAAACGGGGCTCCCCGTCAAGGGCTATCGCGCATGCGCGCACCTACCCCAATTTTCCAATATGGCGTCAACCGCCACAAGTTGAACACGCGTTCATTCATTACTTACCTAAACCTTACTACAACATTATCACTGAACAAAAAAAATAAACAATAAATTTTTGCTTCTAATTTCTTTCGCGCGTTTTTTTTTCTTATTCTTCGACACGACAGTCGTAAAGTATAAAAGACAAGGTGAATTTTAATTAAGGTCAGTGTCGTGATGCGTCAATTAAAACATGCAATTCAGCTGATCGTTAATTAGCTAGCATTTACGTGGAGAGTCGATAAACAAAAGAGTATTATAGTTTAAAAATCGAATCGTGAATAAAAACTTAAGGCGAAGACAAGTGAAGTTACTGGGTTATTTTCGTGGAGTGCCTGCATACCGTCAAGCTGCGTCGTTCGAAGGTGTCACCGGCGGCTCTGCTGCTGGGCACAAGGCCTGTGTCAGGGCTGGTGGAGCCAGTGAGGAGCCCTGAGGAACCCGCGCTCGACGTCTCTCTAGACAAAGCGTACTGGGGCAGCGTTGCTACTGCAATGACAAGTAATAATTTATCATACAAACTTAGTTTATTCAGTACGAGCAGTGTCCCGCGGTTTTACCCACGTAATATCGATAAAAATATCTGCATTCTACACAAGTTTCATCGCAATCAGTTCAGTCGTTTTTTTTGTGTGATTGAAACACAAAAACATACATAAAATTTCACATTTCATTATAATATTAGTAGGATACCTGACTAATGTCAAAACGATTGTATTCCTTTGTCTCAAAAGATTAATACAACCCTAGGTATTTAACTAGGCATGCCCAAATTGTTTTATTCTTAAAAATAACTTACGACGTACTTGACCTAAAAATGTAGGTTACCTCTGGTTTCAGGTATATGAATCTATTATTATCTTTTCCAGTTACGTTGATTATTTTAAAAACAGTCGTGTAGCTAATAGCGAATAGGTACTTCAGTCGGCAATAAAAGTGGCAATCCATCAGTCTAAAGACATAAAATTAAAGTTAGTTTAGTATCTAGCCTGTTTAACTGTCATGTACCTGAGTTGAAAACACACTAACACTATCAATTTTAAAATTCCACGGTAGTTAAAAATATACTGTAGTAGGCCTCACTGAAAGCCTAGTAGTATACCTACTTCAAGTATTTAATACATAATGGGTAAAACATACATGCATTTATATGGTGTTCAATGTACTTACTTACTTAAAAAGCATGTGTAGTAACAGGCAAGGTAAATACGCAATGACTCATTCGATATCACGCCAATTTAACTGCATCGAACTGACACACATGCACATTATTCGAGATTGCATAAAATTGAAAATAAAATTATAATTTCGACTATCAAAGATCGAAAAATACCTATTAAAAAAGAATTTATGTGTGGGAACTACTATTAAAATACTACAGAAGATTTAAAACTACCGTTTAAGTTTTTTCATATAAATGGCAGGCAACCTTGAGGATTGCATAATTTACTGCTAAACAGAAACTGGTTTCCCACGTAGCATTGGACATTTCTCATAATATCAAATTAGGGACAGATTAAACTGTAATAAATTTACGTCGCCTTAACTGGAGCAAGCGAGGTGCAAACAGTTTTGAGCCTATACTGCCGTGACTTTAAGGTGTAAAATTATAGAATACTGAGTTTCAAACATCATCAGAGATTAAAATTGAAAAGCCTGAAAAGGCTTTAACGTTCGTAGTTTTGACCTTGAGCACCAGATTAGCTTAAAGTACCTTTTAAGTTATAGGTATTAAGTCTGGGTTGATAAGAGTTATTTAAAATATGATTAAGTTAACTTATTAGTCTCTGATGATAAGGTGGTTCCAGGTGCTTTATACCCTAACCAGTAGCACAAGGTCTGATTCTACTGTTAAAAGTCCAAAAGTAAGTAATTTACTAATTTCTGAGGAACTATTCTGCTCGTCACTCCGAAGATCCTCGTCCGATCCATATAATTTTTTTATGGAGCCACCTTAGGACTTCTACCTTCCGAATAAAAAAATAATCATTAATATCGGTTCATAAATGACCAATAGAATTTGTTTCTCCAATTTTCATGGATTTTCTTATAACTTCTTATTTTTAGTTCTACGACTAAAGTTACTTAACGACAGTTGTAGATTTTCTTATTTGCAATACAAAATGTTTTTTTTTGTGAGACCTAGGTATAGTTCGTCAAATGAACCATAAAAACCATTTGAACCCCTTTTTCTAAGATGGCGGCCGTGGGACAAAAGCCACAACCCCACAAACTATTATTTAAACTAACCCCCCCCAAGGGGGGGGTTAGTTTAAAGGGGGGGGCTATCTAAAAAATAAAATTGCGTCTTCTGACAAACGCAAACTCAAATGTAACTTTACAATGGACTAAAATGGCCAGGGGGTAAATGGTATCCTAAAGTTTATTTAGACAACTGTGACAGCTAGTCTTATATTTTGCATAACGAAGTCAAAACAGATATGGGCATATTACACGGGCTAAAGATTGATAGTATCCGCGTTTCGTTAGACGCACGAGCGACCGATCAAAATATTCATAGCATCCTAAATGCCAAGGGTCGGCTGTTTACGTCACAACATCTCGATAAGTAACCTACTGAAACCTTTGAAATATCCTTATTTATAGAACTTAGTACCTACTACAAATTAATCCCCTTACTTATAAACGATGATTAAGTTTATGTAACGTTTGTCTTTTACTGTAACATCAAGTTTTAAAGTAAACAGACAGAGACAAAGGTTACATAAACATAGTCATCGTTTATAAGTAAGGGGGGTAAATTGCGGTACCGCCAGCGCCATTTAGCCACATGGTAAGCAACTAAGCTTGTGTTACGGTGAATAGACAACGAATATGAGTAGGTAATACTTATTTTTTTTTTCATTTCTTTTTCTTTTTTTTGACATTTTCGCGACCAATACTAGTAAAACATAATCGAAACGTTGCCTAGTACTACAGCATACTATCACGTCGGCAAAGTTTCTGTATCACTAAAAAATTTCAAGAGGAGGTACGAGTACAAGTAAAAGTTCAATAATAAACAATCTGTGTCCCTTCATAAAAATAAATAAATGGTTTGCCAAGCTTTCTCTCAAAATATTTCCTTAAACTTTGCCAGGCCAAGTTTTTATGACCGAGTTAGCTGCTCGCGCTGTTTGTAGTTATAACTCTATTACAATATGATTAATATGAAACACTTTGCTGAAATGATTTTTATTGCTTTCTCTGACATCCGGTATGGGTAGGTATTTAGGTAAGGTAATAAAATGCCGCTAGCTGTATGTAGCCTGCAGAGTAACAGAATTACCTTTCGCAAATCAAACATGATTCACATACCGTGAATTCAGGGATCCGTTGATTTGGTTACGAACGTGTCAAAATATGAGTAGGTATGAAATGATACGATGTTTTTGTCATACATACCTACACCGCGACAGAATTGGTGCTAAAAGACTTATAAAAGCCTATAAAACTGTCTCGTCTTCTTTGTATGTAAATGTAGAAAGGCGATAGGTGTTTAAATTGGACCTGAGAAGAGCTTTTTTGAGTTTTTGTAGTGTAAGGATTTCTCATGCTGCTCCAAATACCCCTTTACGAGAAGGCCTTAGAGCTACATGTCCAGGGTGCACCAACATGTAGCTCTAAACAGTCAATCCCGTCTCACTAGTCTCTACTCGTGTCAAGTCTCTAGTCAATCCTGAAGAAGGGACCTGGAAAGGTCTTGAAACGTTGTGCGTTTTAAACAATGCTAAAAGTCATAAACACCCCGCGATTAAAACCAAAAAATGTCTTTAATTTCAATACAACATCGCGAAAACAGAAGAAAAATCTATGTAGCTCTAAGTCTGCAAGTAAGAATAATGCTCCTTACTTGCAGCCCTATAAAACCGTGAGAACATAGGCAGGTACTAATAAATAGTACCTATCTTTATCTCCTTAAAATATGACAAGGCTATTAAGTACGCTTTTATAGTCTAGTACTACCTAAGTGTGCATTCGAGCGGAACTCCATCACGACTTAGAGACTAAAAGCGGCCATTTCATTTCATTGCAACACTATCGGGCATTATTTTAAGCCGTGGTTTAGGTACTGCACTGAAAATATGGAAGACATTTTCAAACTTTAAAGAATATCAACTATAGTTTAAGAAAAAAAAAACTCAAAAATCACTTACGGCAGGGCTCGAACTCGCGATTCTGAGTCTGTATCTCAGCGTACTAACGAACTAGACCACGCGAGATCCTCGAGTAAAAAATATCAGCGAAAAATATGATGACATGGAATGAAATTACCTGCCTACATTATAAGTACTTATCATTCATTACATTATTTCAAACTTTCATGACAGGTCATTAGAATGCCATACAATGTACGAAGGGCAATTGAATAGATATTTATCTATACTTACTAACTTTCGCAACTTACAAGCTAATGTATTTCTTACATAAATACGAGCAATAAAACTGCAATAATAAACAATAATCTTTGTTGAAACAAGACCTATAGTATTTTTTTAAATTTCAGACTATAATCTGAAGTTTTGGTTCTTTGTATTTGATGTTTTTTCTTTAGGAAGATGTGTCAAATAGTAGTCTATAATTAAAAAACGAAGTATAAAGGTTTATTTCGGGACGGTTACTGCCTTCCATCTAGTTAAAAATCTCAATAACAAAAATAAATAAAATAAGTAGGCAAATATTTTATTTTATTAAATCTCAAAATACATACCTAAGTACGCGTTTTTACCTCAATATTTCGTTACAGAAAAGTTCACGATTTATTTATTAATTTTATTATGATGAACATTAACCACGCCAGTCTGACTGAATAAATACCGCAAAGTTATGTAACTGGTCGGCAAGTTGGGGTTGGAAAGGTCAACTTACTGCCACCTTAACCTTCTTTACAGCTCGTGTTATTTTCACTTTTTTTTTGCGAAATATATATTTTACTTCTTTCCACTTTACCTAACCGGTGCTCTAAGGTTGGCAGAAATTATTTCATTCATTGATAATTTTGTGAATCTCCTTCTCGAAAAGGGCCTATAAATATAAGAGAAAGATCTTGAAAAAAAAAAGATTTGTTAGATCAAAGGAGGTATAAAAATACTAAAGCCTCACCTTGCTAAAATAAAATCCATGGCTCCGAATAAAAGTAGAAAATATTTTAGTTTTTTTCTTGAATATTCGAAGCCTAAGAACAGAATAGATACCTAGATTTATTTAGACAGACTCAAGAAAACAGATACTATATAAACCAAGATGTAGATGTGACATTTGTTTGATGTAAATGCATAATTAAATACAATACAAATAAAAAAGGTATCTTAGACCAAACCTAGATATCAAAAACAAGATCAGCTCCAACAACAAACCTAGAAAGCCAACTTACCTTAGGTTGTAATAAGTACGAACCTAATCTTCTATGAGAAGTAAGAACCCTCTGACAAACTGTGACCGGCACGCATGTAAAACCGAGTTATAGGTGAGTAGGTAGGTCTACTTGCTATATTTACCCTTCAGCAACCCTACACTACGAGTATTCACACCCCTGCCCTGAAACAAATGGACCGACATATGTTTACTCCAATCCCGAGGCGAAGCATGTCACTTAGATAATTTGCGGTATTTTTTAGCATATTTTTCTTGGAATAATTTTGTAAGGGGCTATTTATTTCCCACTCACCATGCAAAGGGTGAGGAATGCATGAAATCATAATTTACTATTTACTTGGGAAATATTTGTTATTTCGGTTATGTCCCTGTCGTATTCTGTTTAAAACCCACGGCTATCTCTAAGCGGATTCCCCGGTGAGTTTTATTAATTGTCATTTTATGAAGCGAGCGAGAAAGATAATCCAAGGTTGTTTGAATCGGTAGCGAAGTGTGAGTGAAGATGAAAGGGCTAGTGAAATGATGTTCGAGTTTTATCGAATAGTTTTGATGATTTGAGACACAAGCGATACAAACCTACATATTTGAATTATATTTGTATTAGAAGTTTTTTAAAATAAATTAAAATTCGTTAATTTGAAACAACTATGTCATGCCAATATTATTTTTCATGTAAAATTAAATAAATAAACGATAACAATATTTTTGGCCAAACGGTATTAGAAAATTCTTAGTTAATTTTGTAACGTTTTTTTTATTGTAATAGGGACAATAATTAATTAATATTACAATATCAATAAATAGTAATAGTTTATCGACAAAGTTTTTCGCAAGGTTCTTTCCAAATCATTTCGTTACGCGTAAAAAGTGCGTGTAAGTCACGCTATCAACATTTCTTCAGCGGAAAGACACGTAGTACTATTGTACCTACTCACAAGCGCGGTTCCCAGCTAACAGTATATTTCTGTTGCATAGTTTACCTACAGCCTACTGGGTTATGAAACCTAGATTCACGTTAAAAAGGATCGTTACTTCGAAACTAGGTGGTTCGTGTTGCAATATTTTTAACGTTTTTGCTAATTATTTTGGAATGTTCGCGTGTCGATTCGTTAATTGAAACGGAACCTACCTATTTGATTTTAATAAACAAACAAACGGAAGACTTTTTAAAACGTTCGCGTATGAAGAGAAAAGGCTGATAATTCCGATCGACTTTTTCATTAAAATACCTATACTGTTACAAAGTGGAACTCACTGCCCCCGTCGATATTCCCCTTTAAACTAAAACCTTGGTGTCTTCAAGTCTAGAGTGATGTCTAGACCTAGGTTTCCTTTATGCAAGCGTGTAACATCGTCGACCTTATTGTCGCTGTCGCTTCCTATGATGTGAGATGAGGTCAAATGCAAGCCTATCTCATGTATTTAGAACAAAAATAAACTCTTTTATATCATGAAACCGTATTGTGTTGCTTAGTTTCAGCAGACCCTCTTTATTTTTACTTACAAAAGAAAATAACGCTTATAAATCAATACCTAAAAATAAATAGTAATAAAAAACGACAAATATTTTCTTTAATATATTTTTCGTAAATGTACCTATTGTACCGATTTACTTTGTACCGAATTGTACGCCATTGTTATTTAACTTGAAACACCTTTATTACAATTCTTTACCTAATAGTCCAAGATCCCAGAACCGCCAGACATCACGTATTTTCTGATGAACAAAATGTGGTCGATTGAGTAGTGTTAGTATGTACTAAGAACGCATGCCTACTTAACAGCCTGCTGCGACGGCCAATTCTGAGATATCAGGTCATCAAGGTACACAAAAAAAATACTTACCTTACGTTAATTCTCCAATCTGATTTTCACGCATATTTTAGGTAATATACTTAAATACAAGTCGCCAATACTCCCAGGCACTTTCCGTCGACCGTATCGCTATGCAGTCGCTTTAAAGTTCCCAAAATAGTTTCTTATCTTCACGTAAATTCTGATGCTCCATTTTGATATATGTCCACCAGACAACTATTTTAAAACATTTTACAAGAAGACAGACCGATCCAAGGGCCCAATTATCTCCTAAACCTTCCTAATGCCTTCGCGCTTCTGCCCATAGAGGCATTAAAATTGAGTTTAGGGGAGATTGGCCCCTTGGAGACCGATCCAAAAAGTCTTCTTGTAAAAGGTTTTAAAATAGTTGTCTGGTAGACATATATAAAAATGGAGCATCAGAATTTACGTCAAGTTAAGTTATTATTTTGGGAACTTTGGGAGTATTGGCGACTTACATTTTAGTATATTACCTAAAATATGCGTGAAAATCAGCTTGGAGAATTAACGTGAGGTAAGTAATTTTTGTATGTACCTTGATGACCTGATATCTCAGAATTGGCATGCGTTCTGAGTACATGCTAACACTACTCCATCGACCATATTTCGTTCTTCAGAAAATACGTGATGTCTGCCGATTCTGGGATCTTACTCTATAAGTAGATAACGTAGGTAAGGTACCTACTTTATTGAGATGTACTCTCAAAATATCCATTTATTATTTCACATTACTAAAACGAGCGTGAGAGTCGTAAGAAATTGAAAATACAAACGTGCGTACAATTTTAATGTTCTTAGAATAAAATATTTAACTTCAGAAGTTCTATCTACGTTCTGTGTTGGCGTAGATTAAATAACAAATTATTGTTTTTATAATAAACTGTTGGAATATTAATGAGAAAGGTAAAAATATGATAGGTAAAGTTTTTTACGCAACGACGGAATTTTCTATTTTTTTTTGGTTACCAATAACTTTTTGACTAATTAGCAGACCTATCAATAGTCAATTAGTTATCATCATCTAAATGGTAATACGTTAATTCGATAACTATGTCCACTAACTCAGAATAGTTTATTTGTCTAGAATTTTTAGATGTTTTAATCTACCTAGATTTGTAATTAAGATTAACAAGATTGTCTTTTTGCATGAAGGAGTAACAAAAATACTAATCGGAATAACAAAGTAAAGTTAATATTTATATTTACCAATCCAATACTCACAAACATCTTAATATTTTTATTTATTTAACTACAGCGCATAGAACGGACTGCTCCATTAGAGACTAGAAGGAGAAAGGTCGCCTGATAGTGATCCATTTTAAACTCGTCTCTGACAGACAAACTTCACCAGTTCCAAACGTCAAACTCACACACCTTTTTAAAAGATGTTTTAAAATTCGAACGTCGTTCTTAGAACACCCACCACAGACATCAATTTATGTCTGTAATACCCACCATCTAGGTAATCTAAGCTCATAGTAGGATTACTCCTAGGTGGGTAAAGTACTGTTATCAAATATCACGAAGAAAATTCATCAAAATTCATAATCCAGAGCTTACGGCTACTATCAAGCTTCATATTGGCAGATTACTTTCATTTTCGTATTCATTCCCGCAGGGAGACTCAGAAAAAATAATATTTTAGTGAATATTAAATAAGTTGTTTGTATAAAAGATCCCTCGGCTTTGAACGTTCTTGTATAAGGCGACACTATTCTTTAAGAATTGTATTTAAAACCTATGTGCGCTTCGCGGTTTTTACCGGCGAAGTTACGTTACGTGGAAATCACAAAAAAACCTTTCTCAGTATAGTCAGTTTAAAAACCTATACATCATCATCCCTCTCGGGAGCCCGGGGTCCGCTTTCATACTTTTACGTCTTCAGTTCGCACAATCTTCAGCACCCCGTGCCGTGAGGTCATTTGCACACATATCAGCTCTGACGACGTCAAGGCAGCACTTGGGTCTTCCCAATCTGCCGTGGCCTAACGGAGGCGCTATAGCAAGACCTACACATCACAAAAAACACAACTCCAAATTGTATGTCTCTGTTCAGGTTTAGGCTATGCGTTGATATAGAGTTCAGTCAGTCTGTCAATCAGGATTTTGATTTTTACAAGTATAGAAGATAATACCAACTCGGAACCCACCCAACCGTGCTTCGGAAGGCACGTTAAGGAGTTGGTCACGGTTGTTATCTCTGATAGCAGTAATTAGGTAAATTTAGAGGCCTTAAAAGGAGACCTGAAAACTCGTAAGCTATGTGAACCATACCACTACACGTAAAGAAGAACCCACTCCCACGGTATTAATAAAACAATGTTTGTTTCAGCAACGAGCGGTTCTGGTAGTGGTCCTGGGGGAGGAGAGCAGAGGCGAGGTGTTGACGTCACACCGCACGCGCAGCCCCAGAGGCGGCTTATCAAAGTTGACTTTGACAATCTCGAGGTAACGTGAACAACAAGAACCATTAGTCTTGATTGACCTTGGTCAAAACTTGGTATTATTATTAGAATTACGGGTCTAGATTCGTCGCTTCTACGTTTCTAGAAACGTCGAGGTAATTTAAAATTAAAATTGTCTACAACGCAATCTAGACTCCTAGTTCTCATAATTGTAATGGACAGAAATCTTGTTAAACTGGCGGAACGCTAGCGTAGCGCTGGCGATGATCGACGCACTTACAATCCTATGCTGTTAAGCTGGGGAGCTCTAGCGGAGATCGAGGTATACAATATTATGCAGGAGTTTCCGCCGGCGCAACGCTAGCGGTACGCCAACGCTCCGCTGTCAGCGTAAATAGAGAAGGCAGCCAAGGTGGGTAGGTGCTAGGAGGTATACTAGGTATCAATAACAAGATATCGAATAACTATCCAACTAATAAAATAGGTACGAACCATCGTGGTATGACGCCACAAGTGTTGTCGTCCAGTGAAGCGTGAAATAGCTTCTGATCATTCCCCTGGTATTGTATGAGGCACTTATCTTGTTATTTATATTGGTCAACGACATTGATGAAAAAATTGTATTGACAGCGAAAATAATTAACTCTTAACTCCAGAGAGGACGCCAAGACATTTTCTCTACAAAACAACTTATGCTCTAGTGCGTTTCATCTTTAAATTCCTATGCCGTTATGTTGGTGGCAAAACAAATAAGTGCTGCCTTAATACTTTGAATGTGCTACCTTCAATTTAGGGAGATTTATTGAAAAATAAATGAATGAATGAATCTCCCTAAATTCAAGGTATAGCACAGTCGAGGTATTAAGGCAACATTTATTTGTTTTGCTACTACCATGTTGGCTTTAGCAAATAAGAGTTTAAATTAAACTAAAACTGATCATTAAACCTAAAGATGAAACACCCTATAACATGTGATTGATAATAATGATAATAGAAACGTCACATAAGCATAAGTGTATTAAGTACTACAAAATAGTAAACTTTCGTTGTCATGTCTGTTGAGTTAGAATTTTAAGCTCTTTATTGACAGTATTTGATGAGCAAAAAGTGTAAGGCGATCATGATTGATATCAAAGAATATTCGCGGACTGAAAAGAAGATTACAAATCATGTTTTAGTAATTTGTGTAGGTGTATACTACCTAAAAAGCTTTTTGTAGGTTACCTACTTTTTTGTGTGCGTAATGTGACGATAGAAAATATATATGTAAAAGGCGACTGATTTACTGACTTGTCTTATCAACACAGCTCAAACTTTATTTCATTTATTTATCATTGTTCGTATGACTAAGTTATACCAAACATTATGCTTGAGGAGCTTTCAGCCAAATATGGTCTAATTTTGGTCTGCGACTTTTAAGATCACAAGCCATCCTAATTTATGGTAAATTACCTTCAATGTTTATAGTCATTTAAAATTAAAGAAAGAGCATGTAAATAAGTTTTTTTTATGTAGCTGTTTACAATTATTATTGTAGTCTTTCTTCTGTCAAATAATATCAATGCTATGACTTAGGTCATACCCCCGTACCATGATCGGTAAATGTCAGATTTACAGACCTAAGTTAGGCCTAATTTAGCGCTAACTTAGCGCTACTTAACTTAACTCGTTCATTTGCAGGACGACTTATAACGAGATCATAGTAACCCCGATAGTTTTTTTGGAAATTCAATACGCCAATGCAAAACGGAGAATGTACTTATTGTTTATTATTTTGTAAAAAGTAGCACAGTATACAAATTCCTAAACCAGAAAATCCAGTCAATTTGAATATGACCTTTCACTTTTACCTCGAAGATTAATGGACGCATCCGACTTAACATCGTGAAAGGATCAACACATACATTAATCAATTATTTTGATTTACCTATAGAGATACGCATAGTAAAAGTAGAATAAGTAGGCCAAGTGTGGGTCGGGCCATGCGCAGTGTAGGGTTCCGTAGATAACGAAAGTAGTTACTCTTAGATGTTTGTGATAGTTTTCTTTAGGTATTACAGTGTTTTTGCGGGACGGTAATATATGCCGAAAGGAGATGTCTTTGCGAACAACTTTTGTGGTAAGACTTTTGGGAATTCGAATTATTTTTTCTAAGAAACTGCTGAATTTCAAGTAAACTTCAAAATTTTCGAAACTCGTAGAACAAAAGTTGTTGGCTTAGTCGTCTAGAACAGCTCCCATTTGGCTTAGATCACCGTCCTCGAAACACGCATAATATTTCGCAAATAGATTCCTGAAACGAGTACCTACATAGCTTATTCCAAATTCCATGAGATAGGTACTCTATAAAAGTATCATACAAAACCATACCTACAAACAGACGGATAAGAAAGTGATCTTATAAGGGTTCTTAATTTACCATTAGAAGTAGATACTGAACCCTAATTAGCCAAAAAAGACAAAAGCTCGATAAAGCGCGATTACGTGAGCTTTATCTGGTACCAACTAAGATACTCGATCATGAACAACTGCAAAAGAAAAGGCATTATTTCACAGAACTGTTGCACTTATCTCAGCTGCTACAACGATAGGTCGCCTAGATAATTCCCTTCCTGGTACCTTATGCAATTCATTGTGTTACGGTAACATTATGTCTCTGCAATGACGTCTGCTTAGTATGACGTGTTTGTCTCTTCTTCTGTGTGTTTATCATTGTATAGAGTGTCAACAATGCTAATTATTTCGAGTATACCTACAACAAAAATGGTAGCAAATTTTATTCCAACTCTATGTGAGTATCTGTTTGCTACCCGCAAATTTTGTGATTGGCATTTTATTATATTTTTACTACACTCCTTCAGAAGACATCTATCAGTAAAATGTATGTTTGAATAGCCATGATTTTAACAATAATTGTACAAAATTTTATCTTCTACGTAATTTATTTTCGTGCGCATGCTGTAGAATCTCAATACACGATTACCTAAAATAAAATTATTATAAATTACCATATTGCAACTATTTATCCCTCTACATGTGACTTACGAAATAAATGATTTGTGTTTGTATTGTTGTGTATCAAAGTACCTATCTGTGCCCGCCTTCATTCACTACTTATTTATTAAATAGAGCCTGTAAATACTCAAATATTCCCGTTACCCACATTAAAAAGTATTGAAGATTTCTATAACAAACCAATGGAGTGAGACGTGTCGAATCTTAGCTTACCGAGTAGAATTCGGAGTAAAAGTCGAACTGATTAATTTTTTGGTCGTGATATTTTAACATTTTTGCGATGTTGCCGATTTTGGTGCGACGAATTCATGAGATTTCAGTTTCTTTTAGTACCTACCTATCATATTAAATGACAATAAGTAAGTAGGTAGGCAGTTATTTCTTTTGTGTATTATTAGCCTTATTAATAAACGTGGAGTAAGGTCTGCGTTTTCAGCTATCCGTAGACCGCTTGCGTTTATTCGAAGTGCGTTCTAAGCCTATGTTCGGTTTTTATCTACATCTACACTAATTATAAAGAGGAAAGATTTGTATTTTTGTGTGTATGTGTGTCTGTATGTTTGTTATGAATAAATTCAAAAACTACTGAACCGATTTTAAAAAATCTTTCACCATTAGAAAGCTACTACCTGAGTAACAAAGTAACATACTTTTGATCCCGATATTCCCACGGGATCGGGACTTACGCGGGTGAAACCGTCTTTTCTAATTTTAATCCAGATCTACGGGATACAAATTTACACGAGTGAACCCGCGACTCAACTAGTCTAAGCATAATATCTACCTACGTTACTATCTAACCGCACTGCAGCAAGTTTAGTGCCGTTTATAGTTTAGGCCATTGTAGTGACGATTTTGCAAGAGTTATTTCCAGGCATAGAGTGGCCGGTTTACGTGCCAATAAACCTGAGTTTTCGATTCAAGTGCCAATTTAGGCTAAATTTACTTTGTTAACTCTGCTTACGTGGGAAAAGTTTATTCCTTTTTACTTTCAATCATCATTTGAGTATCAAGTTATTTTCATGTATTAGATAACAAGTTCTGGCTACAAGGAAATTCCACCTTCCTTGGCAGTCTGTCATTATACCTCGTAAAGTAAGGGGATGTACCACTAGATGACTACTAATGCATATCCTTGTAGGAGATTTAGAGAAACTTTCCTCTCAATAACCTTATTTTGTTCCCCCCAGGATGACGAAGACGAGGATGACACAGAGACCTGCGCTAGTCCCGAAGTCTGCGCCCCACAACCATTCCCGAGGCACACAATCACAGCATCTCAGCAGCCAACGCCAAAACCTTGGAAACGAACCGGTAAGCTATATCACTTTGACTATGACCACAGAATACGTAATACCTACTACGTACCTACTATGACTAAATTAATATGAATTAGATGATAATCTACGATCGTGTTATCAGAACTTGCCTAATTTTAACCTTTTGGAATAATTCATTTTGGGCTTTGGGGATGTGTTGTTTAATTTACGTACCGATTATTATTAACTAGGCAAAATTGAAATCTTTAAGATCATTATTTTTTGGATACGTTTTCCCTTTGTTAATGCTAACTATCGGCGATGTCAATTCGACATCAAATCTGTGATCCTGGTTGACCTTCGTGATCTTGGATGCCCTTGGTGACTTTGCAGAAGAACCACCCCGCGCGCCGCCGCGCACCAGAATATCCCACGACGAATACCACCAGTTCTGCGATGAAACCCTCGAATGTATGCTCTTCAGCATGTCGTGTGGAGACAAGCATGAACCACTGCTTTTTGTTTTGCAATATTAACGTCGCTTTCGCCCTGTTTTGATGTGTTTACTGTTTAGGTACCAATGTTTCATATTGTTGTTGATGTGAAGTTCTAGAAAGACGTTTATATTATAGTGGAATATAGAAAATTTATGATGCTTTCCTTTACTGGATATAGATTTCTTCATTACCTTATGGTTAGAGTTCTGAGGTGGAATCTTTTTGGGTTAGAAGTGAGAACACAGAACCGTCATTTAGGAGACCTTTCCTAGAATCAAACGGTAATAGATCCATATGCAAAAAATATATAGGTATGTACAATGCAGTAGACATTTGATGAATTTTTTTTCAAAGCGGTTTAGGACCACATAACTACCGTCATTGAGAATTTAAGACTGTTTGAAAGTTTGGATTTTTCTATATTCCACTCTACTTACTATTTAATGCTTCTGTATCGTACAGGTAAATTCTACCGACCGCTTCATCTTACTGTTAAATAAATGTTCTATTAATTATACAATATTCATCAATTTCATAATTATTATAAAGTTTTAGTATTATTTCATTAATAGTTTTACGATGTCCATGATAATGTTACTTACTTAATAGCGTCTTATTTAGCGTTTAGTGTACAAATTCCTTAGATTCTCACGTTTTCAACCCACAATTTCATAACAATACTTACATCACATTATTTCTTTAATTAATTCTTAATTTGGTTTGGTTTAGTTTACTCACGTTTCATTGTTTACTAACCGAATTACTTCACATAATTTACTTACACATACTTATTTATACACTTTATTATCGTTAACAACATGGATATTCATAGCTTTTGCTATTGACTACTGATTTCCTAGATTGTATCTTTATTTCCATCGTAATCTTTATTTTAATCTGAATAAAGGTTAATTTTTCCATAAACATTAAAATCATTAACAGCTTTATCAAAATTAGAATTTTGTTTAGCATTTATTTAAAGTTCTTCATTATTATGATCAGCTGTAATTTCATACGGGTAAGGTTGATAATCGAATGATTTATTCCAGCTTACGACTTGGCGACGCAATGCCCTTCTCGTCGAGCGTCTATGAGACGGCATACTGTCACCCATCATGCTGTTTGTGCAACCAACGACGGAGTCCATTCTTTACCGCATTCTAGGTGAGGGTTAAAAATATTACTTGCGCCGCAAGCGCCATCTGACTCTCAACTAAAGCCTCTTATAAGTCTGACTGGAGCAGCTACATCGAACTAACTAATCTGGATTACCTAGGACAGATTAGCAAATGTCAAGACAAAATGTTGAGATCTCGCTAATCCGTGCAGGCTAATAGTTATTTGGATGTAGCTGCGCAAGTCAGCCGAGGCCTCTATTAGTAAAAAAAACGTAGATACCATAGTATATGTACGAATTGTGTGCTATGAATTTCTACTTCGAATAACGAGAACTAAAGCTACTGCAATTACCCGGGCTAATCATTGGGTCAGAAAAACGTAGACGTGTCCAACCATTGGCCCGATAAGAAGATGAAGGAAATTACTGACCGGAGCAAGATTGGTTTAGTTGTTTTAGAAAATAATACGAGGTGTTAATATTTTTAGAATTATTAATAACCAACAATGTTGATTGAATGATGCAATTTTTTTTTAAAGATTTTAGAAAAAAAGAAACCCAAATCTTTCTCCATACAAACCTAGTCGACTGTTTCCACTGACTGAATAAACACATAATATAAGATTAAATATGTACCTATCTATACATATATCTGCCATGGCCATTATTGTCCATGCCCTCTTTGTTCTGTTTTTTTTTTATTTAATAGTTTTATTAGGATAAAATTAGGTAACCTAGTAGCTTTTATCCTCTGAAATATATATTTTTTTTCACTATAGGCCAGGATCTCGCGCTTCATGCGCCGGCGCAGCATCACTCGCGAGCAGCGAGGCGGACGCGCAGCTCGGCGAGCTATCGTGGTCTCGATCCTCACTGCAGGACGAACTAATCAAGTCGGTTAGTGGCAGCCCCAATTATGGCTCGCATGTGAGTGATGTAGTACTAGTTTGTTTTTGTAAGCCCATTTACCTACTACTGTGTATTCTAGTTATAATATTATTTATTTTCTTACTTCGACATGCAGCGCCTTGCACGGTCAGTACCTACTTAAATGGGCCATCGCTTAAGTGTGGATTTTTGCACAGTAACGTGTTACGCGCGCTGTTTATTTATACTAGTGTTATAAAGACTATTATAATAACATAAGTAGTCGAAACGTTGAGGTAAGAAAATAAATAATATTACGCGATAAGGACTCGGTATCGGTAAATTGTAACTATTTTATTAAAATCGTATGAATTTAAATAGTTTACTGTGTATTTCAGTATTTCCAGTATATTTTTGGTGTATATAAGTATCTAATGGTGTATTTAACCTAGTCGATTGTGTTTAGTTTTAGATAAGACCTTCATAGTTATTCAAACTGTGTTAGATTTTGCATGCTGTTAGAAATGCTACTAATCTAATTTGAACTACTTCTTATTAGAAAGATGAAAAGTTTTCATGTAAGATTGTTGAAGGTAATCTCTGGAACTACTGAACCGATTTGGATAAAACTTTACATTTTGATGCAGTGAATCCTAAATTTAATCCCTGTATTTTCACGGGATCGGAACCTATGTGTTTCACGTCGCTTATGTGTTCACCCACTACTAAGTACCGGTTTCTACTAAGTACTTAGTACAAAATATATATAGATGGATAGGTACAGTTACCTCTAGTAGAAGCGAGATAAGTGTAGAGTAGATACGTTGTACGTACTGTTGATTTCTGTTAGCCGGGTAGTCTGTCTGTGTATGTTATACGGTTTTAGTTTTACCCACAACTACCGGTTTTCACCATCATATGTATACCTACTAGATAAGTATAGAGAGGTAAGTAGACGATGGATAAATGTAGAGTAGATACCTACTACTAATTTCTGTTAGTTGGCTAATTAGTGTCCCCCTTACTTATAAACGATGACTAAGTTTATGTTATGTTTGTCCTTTACTGTCACATGAAGCTTCAAAGTTAAGACAGTGACAAACGTTACTAAACTTAGTCATCTTTTATAAGTAAGGGTGTGTGTGTTTAACGTCTCAATATAAGTAGGATATAGGAATGAAAGAACAATGTATGTTTCAGAAACAGTGGCAAGACGCGATAATGTCCGACGACCGGCTCTCGTTGACTTTGGAAGAGATCGTCCACATCAGGTCGGTGCTGACTAAAGCTGAGCTCGAAGTGTTGCCTGTCGAAGGCAGAGTCAAAGAAGATGTTGAGAAGAGAAGAGTAAGTTACCTACTTAATACGTTTGATAAATAAAATGTTTTTGTAGACACATTTTAATATGATAAATACATCATCAAAAAAACTCCCGTGACAGGATTCGAACTCGTGCTCCTCGCTAACCGGGTGAGTGCGCTAACCATTACACATGGGAACTCACGTGACACGACACACGAGAAGACGCTTATAATGCATCTTCTCTCTGTTCGTTTAGTGAAATTCATCAAACAGTTTTACCTACAACTAAATAAATAATTGATTGGCTGAAATTGTTGTTTTTATAACCCTTCTTTGCGTCGCGCAGTCGGGTAAAAAGAGATGAGAGATTTTAACATTTGACCTCACCTCACCTCATAAGTGACGATGAGGTCAATGATGTTAATATGCTTGTCTAGAAGAGACCTATTCACTCTTTACTTGAAGACTCCAAGGGGGAATAACGACATGGGCAGTGCGTTCCACTTATAAATGTGGCAGGGTATTGTAATAAGACGCGGTGTTATATTAAACAATAGTTAAAAAATTATAAAAAAGTAAAGTACACAAGCCCTGCAACTATTGCTATTCTTTTTCTTTTGTCCTTCATATTTCTGACCTTATTTAAGTGTATTGTTTTTTTCTTTCCAGGTGTGCTTCTTATGTTTGAAAACAAGATTCGGTATTTTTGGTCCTTGGGGTCAAAAATGTAAATTGTGCAAAAAGACTGTCTGTCAAAAGTGTTGTTCAAAGGTAAGTTACTTACTTAAGTGTAGGTACCTATCAATAAATTGAAACTTTAAGTACTACTTGTTAGGTCAATAAAATTATTCTAATGGACTGGCCAATACATATCAAATCTTACTTAGTCAGATTATCTGACATGCCAGTCAATTAGTAAAAAAACTGGCCAAGTGCCAGTCAGACTCGCGCACGTTCCGTTATCAGTTATCAATCACAATTGGGTACGGAACCGGACTCATAGGACGCAACCACTACGCACGTTTGCATTTATCTTTACCACTGACGTCTCAGTACGGTGCGCTCTCATACCATCGCTATACCTATATCTCCCAGAAGTAACAGCTGATCTCATTCCTCAGATGCGGATACCAACGGAGCACTTCGCCCACGTGCCGGTGGTGCTGCTGAGTCCGTCGCTGCTGCCGTCGCCGGAGGAGGAGGCGCACTCCTCCTTCCCGCGGAGTCTCATGTCGCGCCTCGTCGCGCCTGACCATCATACGGTACGGGGGTTTAGATACCTACTTAGATAGTTAGTGAGATTACCAACGGAGCACTTCGCCCACGTGCCGGTGGTGCTGCTGAGTCCGTCGCTGCTGCCGTCGCCGGAGGAGGAGGCGCACTCCTCCTTCCCGCGGAGTCTCATGTCGCGCCTCGTCGCGCCTGACCATCATACGGTACGGGGGTTTAGATACCTACTTAGATAGTTAGTGAGATTACCAACGGAGCACTTCGCCCACGTGCCGGTGGTGCTGCTGAGTCCGTCGCTGCTGCCGTCGCCGGAGGAGGAGGCGCACTCCTCCTTCCCGCGGAGTCTCATGTCGCGCCTCGTCGCGCCTGACCATCATACGGTACGGGGGTTTAGATACCTACTTAGATAGTTAGTGAGATTACCAACGGAGCACTTCGCCCACGTGCCGGTGGTGCTGCTGAGTCCGTCGCTGCTGCCGTCGCCGGAGGAGGAGGCGCACTCCTCCTTCCCGCGGAGTCTCATGTCGCGCCTCGTCGCGCCTGACCATCATACGGTACGGGGGTTTAGATACCTACTTAGATAGTTAGTGAGATTACCAACGGAGCACTTCGCCCACGTGCCGGTGGTGCTGCTGAGTCCGTCGCTGCTGCCGTCGCCGGAGGAGGAGGCGCACTCCTCCTTCCCGCGGAGTCTCATGTCGCGCCTCGTCGCGCCTGACCATCATACGGTACGGGGGTTTAGATACCTACTTAGATAGTTAGTGAGATTACCAACGGAGCACTTCGCCCACGTGCCGGTGGTGCTGCTGAGTCCGTCGCTGCTGCCGTCGCCGGAGGAGGAGGCGCACTCCTCCTTCCCGCGGAGTCTCATGTCGCGCCTCGTCGCGCCTGACCATCATACGGTACGGGGGTTTAGATACCTACTTAGATAGTTAGTGAGATTACCAACGGAGCACTTCGCCCACGTGCCGGTGGTGCTGCTGAGTCCGTCGCTGCTGCCGTCGCCGGAGGAGGAGGCGCACTCCTCCTTCCCGCGGAGTCTCATGTCGCGCCTCGTCGCGCCTGACCATCATACGGTACGGGGGTTTAGATACCTACTTAGATAGTTAGTGAGATTACCAACGGAGCACTTCGCCCACGTGCCGGTGGTGCTGCTGAGTCCGTCGCTGCTGCCGTCGCCGGAGGAGGAGGCGCACTCCTCCTTCCCGCGGAGTCTCATGTCGCGCCTCGTCGCGCCTGACCATCATACGGTACGGGGGTTTAGATACCTACTTAGATAGTTAGTGAGATTACCAACGGAGCACTTCGCCCACGTGCCGGTGGTGCTGCTGAGTCCGTCGCTGCTGCCGTCGCCGGAGGAGGAGGCGCACTCCTCCTTCCCGCGGAGTCTCATGTCGCGCCTCGTCGCGCCTGACCATCATACGGTACGGGGGTTTAGATACCTACTTAGATAGTTAGTGAGATTACCAACGGAGCACTTCGCCCACGTGCCGGTGGTGCTGCTGAGTCCGTCGCTGCTGCCATCGCCGGAGGAGGAGGCGCACTCCTCCTTCCCGCGGAGTCTCATGTCGCGCCTCGTCGCGCCTGACCATCATACGGTACGGGGGTTTAGATACCTACTTAGATAGTTAGTGAGATTACCAACGGAGCACTTCGCCCACGTGCCGGTGGTGCTGCTGAGTCCGTCGCTGCTGCCGTCGCCGGAGGAGGAGGCGCACTCCTCCTTCCCGCGGAGTCTCATGTCGCGCCTCGTCGCGCCTGACCATCATACGGTACGGGGGTTTAGATACCTACTTAGATAGTTAGTGAGATTACCAACGGAGCACTTCGCCCACGTGCCGGTGGTGCTGCTGAGTCCGTCGCTGCTGCCGTCGCCGGAGGAGGAGGCGCACTCCTCCTTCCCGCGGAGTCTCATGTCGCGCCTCGTCGCGCCTGACCATCATACGGTACGGGGGTTTAGATACCTACTTAGATAGTTAGTGAGATTACCAACGGAGCACTTCGCCCACGTGCCGGTGGTGCTGCTGAGTCCGTCGCTGCTGCCGTCGCCGGAGGAGGAGGCGCACTCCTCCTTCCCGCGGAGTCTCATGTCGCGCCTCGTCGCGCCTGACCATCATACGGTACGGGGGTTTAGATACCTACTTAGATAGTTAGTGAGATTACCAACGGAGCACTTCGCCCACGTGCCGGTGGTGCTGCTGAGTCCGTCGCTGCTGCCGTCGCCGGAGGAGGAGGCGCACTCCTCCTTCCCGCGGAGTCTCATGTCGCGCCTCGTCGCGCCTGACCATCATACGGTACGGGGTACTTTCTCACCAACACTTGGGCAGATGACCCGGTTTCAGCCATTTTAAGAGTTTTTTCACTTTGACGCGTTTAGTTCAGTTCTTTATTTATGGCTTTTCTGCCAGCATTTAAGGGCAATTTGGGCCAATATCACGTGATTATAGCACTATGTGACATTTAGAATTTGACGGGTAGGAATGTACAAAAACATGGTGGCGAATTTTATAGCAACTTCATGTGAGCATCTGTTTGTAACGCGATAATTCCGTGTTCGTCACATTGAGTTATTTTATTTTCACTACACTCGTTCGTTATCTTTCATAAAACCAAATTGATTATTATTTTGAGGCGTTCATGATAAAATTATTGATAGTTAGTGTTGTCAAAGACATATTTATTTGTTAAAAGGGCATTAAGAATATTTTATTCCATCCATTATTTACAACTATTTTAAACCCCAGAAGACCATAAAGGATGACCTGGTTATACCTAGCACAAAGCTAGGTATAACCAGGTCATCTGCCATCATGATGATACTAATGATACTAATTTTTAGTTAGAAAACCTATTGTTTAACGGCCGAACGTTTCGATGGCTTTACAGAGCCTCCTGGTCACGAGTAGTCTAGCGACTGTAGAGAGTGGCATACCTACCTGTTAGTCTGAAGACGTTGAACATAGGATAGGGTAATGTCACTTGGACACGAGGTAGCTCTTGAGAACCGAACACTAGCGGTTGGGGGCATGATCTGTCTATAACTGATCCTGCGAGGTGTGTGGATCGCCTTGAGCCTATAACATATTATGTCAGGGGTTGTTGAACGAAGACTCCCACGCCGCAACTACAAAAATAACTTACCTTTACTTAAAAAATACTTGTTTTGTTCAACAGAGTATAGTAGAGAACAGCGTAGGCAGCGCTCCGAGCAGTCCGAGCGTGACGCGCAAGTTCGCGTCACTCTCCGCGCCGGGCTCGCGCGGCGGCTCGGCGCTGGGGTTCGCGGACACGCTGTCCGTGCCGCCCGCCGGCGCCGCGCCCGCGAGCATGTGCGCGAGCATGAGCCGGAGCGTCGAGGGCGCCTCCGCTGTTAATATTACTCCTACTAGTACCCTTGATCGCAGGTAAGATATGACGTCTAGACGCACTCTCGCTACTTAGTTTAACTAACTAACGTATGACTAGTCGAATGAGCGTCTCAAATGTTTCTTCTAGGCTTGCATTTGGCTTCCCCTCAGCGGATGGGAAGCGATGGTAACGTCGAATTTGTAGCGTTCTTGTCTAGAAAAAACAAATTCACTTTAATTTAAAGATTAAAAAGTTGAAGTTTTAGAAATCCTAATAAACTCACCCACTTGCCCGTCTCTCTGTAACCAGAGATTTTCTCAGGAACGGCGGTCGATCTCAATTTTATACCTGGTACTGAGGCCAGGTCTGGTCAGGCTAGGCCTTGTCTGGTCAGGCTAGGCCTTGTCTACGGGCCCTGTTGGGTGTATTAAAATCAAGTTTCTAACTTAACATGAAAAAAAAAACTTACCTATAAGCTTAGATAAAAAAAAAAAGGGTCCCTTTTCGAACATCATTCTCATTCATTCAAAAACTCGCTTTACCTGAACCAAAATGTACCTTAGGTACTAATTACGTATTTTTGGTAAAGCTTAATCTTAATACCCTTCGATTGCCCGCTTGCCGGGCGACTTCGCTAACCACTGCGAAAGAGAATGCACTGTAATAGAGAATTTTAGATGATGCATTTCTCTTTGTAAAACATTTGTAATCTTAATGCTTAGATTAAGTTACTATAGTATTGTATGTCCGGGATGGACAAACTGTTGATACTTATAGCACATTTCCATGTCACCTTAATGTACCTACACAGTTATTCAATAAATATTCTTGATTCTTGTACAATTCCAGAGCGCGGTACAGCAGATCAGCGACCGGCGTGACCGCGGCGGAGCGGCTGCGCGGCGTGCAGATGGCGGTGTGCCACGACTGCAAGGCGATGGTGCTGCAGATCATCAAGTCTTCCCGCGCCTCGCGCTCCGCCTCGCGCGACCGCGCGCTGCGGCATCTCACGCTCGACCTCGCGCCTGTCTACACGGCGGACTGTTAGGGCGTTGGATGTGTTGTGTATGTAGGTGTTAGGGGAGGGGGGGGATTATCGTGCGTCAGTTTTGATTGATCGAAAGTTTTTACTGTTTCTGAAACTAGCGCCTTAATTGGGCCATTTTGCGTGACTTTAATTGATTGATGTAATAATTTTGGTGTTAGAGGCTCTATGGGGTAACAAGGTTTCCTGAGGCTACGTCCTACGTAAGCGACTCAACGCGAACGTGATTGCGAAGCGATCCGATGCGAATTCAATGCGGTGCAGTGTGCCGCGGCGACTCTGTCCTACGTGCGCGCGAATCGTCCTACACCATTACCGCGTCGCATCCAGTTCGCCCAAAAATATCAAGTCAACTTATCGCGTTCGCTTCAATTCGTGCCGCGCCGCGTGGGTTTGTAGGCCACTTCAATAGCTATCGACTGTTTCTTGTTTCCGCGCCGCACCGAGCAGTTCGCCTACGTACAACGCTGCGTTACAAAGAAATTTCTAAGGGAACGTAAATTTTTCTTGTTTCTATAAAACTTGTCTTTTTAAAGTTATCACAAAATTGACGCATGATAGTCAAAAAATATAGTTAGGTATAATTTGGCTTCAAATTATGGTAAAATAAAAAGCTATGTCAGTCGGATTGTAAATACGACGAACATACCACCGATAACCAAGCGGGTTTCGTTTTAATTCCTGATAATCATCCGTCATTTCAAAAATATATTTCCAAAAAAATACCTAGGTTAGAATTGAATCGGCTACCTTTGCGATAACTATAAGACGCACTTATCAATAGAAGCTATACAAAACTTTAAATCCGAACTAAATTTGTAACTTAATTACTAATTATGAGTTTTTAGACCCTATTCAAAGAAAGTTACAAAAAGTGGAACGACATTTTAGCCACCACTTTTTAGTAGATAATATTTAAAAAGAAAATGGCGGATTTATCTTAGTCTCGAAAACCCGTCGATGTGTGACGACGTCTACACAACCGTAATATAAATACAATTAAATTAGGTAATTGATTATTTAAAAAAATGAATTCAACACCCTTTTATGACTCAATCTATCATTCATTGTATTTTTGACCATAGCGGCTTAAGCGAATAATGGTCGACTACTGAAAAGCTACTTAAAAGTTTCAGAGCTTACTTAAATAATGAGGCAGCTTCTAAATTCAAAATTAGTTCTTAAATCTTTGAGTTTAGAAGCTGTATTATTGTTTAAGTAGCCCTCAAATTTTGAGTAGCATTTCTGTATTCGGTCGTTCATAACATTTCCATTGTGCACTTTATAATATTTAAAGTACCTATGTAATATGAAACATCTAAATAGTTAAATTGATATAATATTGCGAACATTACTGTATTTTCCATCCGTGGCAAAGATTTTGAATCGATACTTATATTGGCATCGTTCTAATATCAATTAGTGTATTGATTCATCCGTTTTCAGTATTTATGTTCGGTTTATCTCTACGATACACCAAAGCATTATAATTACTAAGTAGTACCTGCATAAATAACCTACTAATTTCCATCAATTTTACCATTCCCATCGACTGTGTGACTTTTAAATCGCACTATTTAATTTAAAAAAATATTGATTAAAATTAACGTTTCTATTTAAAAAAAATGTACATAAATTTCTATCGGTTTAAAATATAATTCAATGTCAATACAATTTCTATGAAATATAATTATAATTTCCGAATTTATACTAATTAAATATTGTCAGAGCTTTTGAGGTTGTGTAGAGTCAGTAGGTGGACCACGATTTAGCTTTTTTTAATTAGACAAGACGAACATGGACAATACTCTTAATTATTTTGACAGGCGTGTCTTATCCGCACAAAGTTTTTAGCCTTGCGTCTTCAACGACACAAAGAGAAACAAAAACACTAATGTATTTTTTGTAGACTAGTGTGCGTGAGGCCTAATATTTACCTTTCCATACATTAAGTATATTCAGAGATACTCAAATATATTATAAACAAAAATCAAATATTATATACTAGATGTCACCTAAATTATATATTTTGTCACCTGTACTTACTAAAATATGTATATTTTTCCATTATAATAAATTAAATTATAGGTACAATTTGAATGTGAAAATCTGTGTTCAAAATTTACGTGTGCTATGAATGTTAAATGATATGAAAATATATACTTAACGTTTTAATGTTGATAAAATAATATTATAGATTTGTGTATTTCAAACATAATGCATGCCATAACCCCTGACTTTTTTATTTATATTCTTGAACCATAGACTAAGGCAAACGGTAAAAGTGATTTGGATCAAAATTGATTCCTAAAAAAGGTACTATTTTCTCCTTTAAAGCTACTATGCTACCTTTTTTCACTCGCTGCACACCGGTCACAAGTCATAGTAAGGTTATGGCGGTGAGCATGGTGCCTTATCGGTAGCAATAATGCGCAGCACAGAGTCCGCCCATAAGACTAATGATTAGAGCGAGCGAAATAATATCTGCCCTGCTCCTACGTTTTACGACCTGATGTGTGAAGCGAGTGAAAAACTGTACAATAGGTAGACGTTATTATTTTCCAAACTAGATTATCCAAATAAGTTAGTTAATATTATTTGATCCAAAGAACTTATATCCACCTGATCATTGCAATGTATTTCCAAAATTATGACATTCACTACATACATACATACCTATGAGATTTTTAAATTAAGTTTAGTGCCATATTCAAAGTCGCATCATAAAAAATCCCAAAAAAAAGATTCAGAATTCAGTATACTTCCTAGCAATAGCAATAAGCATTTTTTTCCCAAAAAGCAGTATTTCTTAAGTGTGGTGAACACTAAGAAATAATGTTCAATAGAAATAAGTTACATGTTGTATTCATTTACATGTATTAACACCTATCTGTTACGGTTGAAGCCAGAAGTATCTTTTGCATTTGGTTAAACTTAGGATTAGCCAGAGAAATGTATATATAGAACGCCTTGTACTAGATGGTAACCAAACTTAAACTGGACATTTAAAAGCGACAGCATTAGTTTACGCTCTCGCTTAAAATTCCGTAAGTCATCTAGATCTCGCTCTTGCTTAAAACTGAAGGTAATTTACCCAATCTTTTTGTAGCGACGTAAAATTAGAGAGGGCGCATCTAAAACCACTTGTTTTATATATTTTATCAATCAGTATCCTGTATTTTATTATACCAACCGAAAGAGTCATTCATAAGAAACATTTTTAATAAACAACATGGTATCTTAAATTGAAAAAAAAACTATTAAAAACCAACCCTTACATGTCTAAATTAATAACGTTTTTCCATAAAAATAGATAGATACTAGAATTGTGATAAAAACGCAAGAACGCCGGTTTTTTCTAACTGGTTATTCCTAAGTTTAACCGCTCTCACGCTTTAACTGTGACACTTCTAAAATAATAAATGTAATATCAAATCGAAGTCGGTTACAAGCTTTTAATAATTCGTTTTTTTTTGTCACTTTCTGATGTGTTTTTCTTTCGTGTTTTTTTATTAAGTACTTTATACTTTCGTCGTTGCTTAATGAATTGTCCCAATCATTTTGTCAAGTGTGTAGCCGGCTTTAATTTTGATTGAGTGTATTGAAAAAATAAAATCACGACAATAGGTTAACTATATAGAAAAAAAAGAGAGTTGATATGTTTATCGTCCTAAGCTGCTCCATGGAAGAGCGCAAACGCAACGTGAATAATAAAATCCACCAATCAACGTGCGCGCATGCGCAGTATGTCGGAATAATCGACCAATCACTGCAGCTCGCTGTAGTACCGCTCGACGCTGATTGGAGCATTTTGTTTTCCACGTTCAAGGGTCAGTAGGCCTTTTGTATCTTTAATTATTTTGCCAAATCTATCATTCATTGTAAATAGGTACATCTTTAGTGTCATCTTAAATCGATTATAGTAGCTAGATAATAATATCTTCTAATGTTTAATATTAAAACTGAGTTTTCTTGCAAGTACTTATTTGTTTATACCAAAATTAATTGTCAGATAGGAGCCTAACGAAATGAGGCCTAATCCAGTTATTAATTTTCTTTTAATTATGAACAAATGTTGAAGTCAAAATATTGTGAAAAGCATGTTACTTTTGTGTTGTTATAAAATTTAGTTAAGTATGACGGAGTCCCAGTTACTAAATCTTGTAAATGTGTATAAATTCTAGTAGTCTAGATTAGGTGTTACTTAGACTGTAACCATCTAAATCATTATGAAATTAAAAAGAAATAAAAAAATATGGAAAATAATAACGACAATTAAAAATAATTACAGATCGTTTACATTGCCTTTCATTTACCTAACTGTAGCACAGTTTTCACTCTCTGCAAACAGCGGGTCGTAAAATGTAGGGCAGGGAGTATTTCGCTCTCTCTTCCACTCATGGGCGGGACCAGTGCTGAGCATTATTGCTATCGATAAAGTGGGTCGATATTCCAACATGCTCACCGTTCTAACTGCTAAACCAATTGCGATGAAACACAGTAAGTATGTAGATAGCTGGTAGAGCTAGAAATAACACATAAAAATCCCGATTGGATCGGGATCAGGACTCACGTGGGCCGTGGGTGATAATGTGCAACATTAAGATGTGTACGGTGCATTTAGAAAAATTGTGACAACAATTGGCCATATCTAGATCTAGTGACCTCTATGGCAATAGAAATTGGTAAAAAAAAATCGGCCGATACGTTTTTGGTCGAAACGTCAGTAAGCCGAGTATTGTATGGGAAGTTAAAAAGACGAGAAAATTCGCGTAAACTTGCACTAAGGGCGCTGACCAGTCTGGGTGTTTAATCTACACAAATTAAATATGTTTCACTGCTATAATATCACATTTATTATTAAACTACCTGAATAAATAACAGTTCTATGTACGTAATGCATAACACGCAACTACCTACCTATATCAACGTCTATTTCTTGACACAGTACAAAGACACAGGACAAGCTTTTTCAAGCAAAAAAATAAGTTTTGATCTAATTACTAATCAGCAACAAGATTAGCTATTTAGTTGATAACTGAGTTTGATAGACACTTTGTGTTTTTATTGCTGCTTCGACTATAGTGACTATTTGACATAGAATGACTGCAGCAATGTACTGCATGCATAGTGCCTATGAAACTAGGTTATCAACTAGATAGATAATACGGGTGCAGAGCGAGTAACGACATTTAGATTTTGTAAACATAATAATGTAGGTAATTCATAATTCTTAAATGTGTGACAATAATGTAGCCGCCGACCGACATCGCTAAAGTTCCTAGGGTCGATACGATACCTGTTGTTAACTAATTTTTGCTACTAAATAGTCATAACCAAACTGAGAACCTCCTTTTTTGAAATTGGTTAAGATTCACTTTTTTTTTCTTTAAAAAAATAGCTTAGTTACGATAAGTCGGCGACCATGGCTCAAAATTTACTATGAATAGTTATTACTTATGTCAATTTACTCTCTGCAATCAGTAATCGAACTATAAAATTACTTTTTTGAATAAAAAATATAATTTAACGAATCGGATTGATTTATTGATGTTACACTTAGGTAATAAATTATCTATAAATAATGTTATATTCAGCCTACGATTAGAAGTCCATCGTCGGTGTAGTTATGAGGAGGGACCTCGAGGTTCAACGGAGCTGGCCCTTTACGGATACGTCCTGAAACAATAATAATAATTAATTAATAAATCCTACTATCCTACTAATATTATAAACGCGAAAGTTTGTATGTATGTCTGTATGTGACTTTGTTACTCCTTCACGCAAAAATTACTGAACCGATTGCAATGAAACTTGGAATATAGACAGCTCGAGACCTGGAATAACACATAGGCTACTTTTTATCCCGATATTCCCGCGGGAACGGGACTTACGCGAGTGAAACCGCGTAAGTCTTCAAAACTTCAATACTTGGTTTATAAGATTTGAACTACATATTTTTTTCAGAGCCTACTAAAGTTTTAAGTTTAGGCGTAATGTCAATAATTTATGTCAAATATTAATCTAACTAGACGAATTAATAATATTGTGAAGATCTAAATAGCTCCCCAAGTAGCCGATTCACTACCATCACATCACTTTAGATAGCTCAAGTTCTTTACATTCGTAGATTTCTCGATAGTTATATCCGATCCGGTGATTGTCCTTGGCTGCATTTTATAGTGCAGACAGGGACATTCGCCGGCTTGGTTTCCACTTCATAGTTTGCGAGTAAAATAGTTATTGACGCGGGCCTCTACGTGTTGGCTTCGGCTCCACGCACGCTGCGCAAAAGTCCGGGGCTCCATAGTCAGGTGGTACTGGACGTTGTAAAGAGGTGATCAATAATAAATCAGTACCTAGTCCATCTTCTTACGAATATAAATGTGATAAGAAAACATGTATTTTTTAAATCAAATTTTCAGCTGTACACGGGACATGGACGAATCTAGTTGAGGAAACGATTCAGGCCAGCATGCGGCGATAAGTCGTCGATCTTTTGACATCACTCACAGCCGTTTTGTGTGAGATAACTATGAGCTAATCCCACGACCGGACCCCAGCAATAGGTATCCTCAAAATAATCAAATAGCTCAGATAACAGTTAATCATGTCCTGACATAGACATGCGGGTTAAAGTAGGCTCGGCGCGGTCATTTCTTAGATGGGTGACTTTTTTTTTTACGTGGAGAAATGCGCGCGCATACTGCACTACCACGGGGAGGTAGTGCAGTTATGTGGGACTCCAACCCACTAAAACTCCACGGTCCACCTCCTCTACCGCTAATGGCGGGAAACACGGGCACGCTCTCGCATTCATCCGTGTAACCCGCCACGGCCGTCCGTCGCCGGACCCTCCTCTTAGATGGGTGACTGACAAACTGCTATCTCACGTTAGAGGCCTTAAGGCGACCTGAAAACTCTCTAGGTGAGCCATACCACAACACGAAACAAGAAGGCTTTTTCATTTACCTGAAGCATCATAATGGGATCCGTGGCAAGGACAGTAATACCCTCCAAAGTCGCCCGCGTTAGCCAGCGGCACGCACCCCAGGTGAGTGCAGACTCCGATGATAACGAGCCACTTAGGGTCCTTAGCGCGGACCTCGTCCAGCTCGGGGTCTCGGAGTGTCTCGAGAGGTACGGCCTTCTCTGTTGCTATTTCATCACTTGTCCTGGAAACATTTGAATAGGCATCATCACTTTTTGGGTTCTATACCTATTGATTGTAATAATGGGACTGGCATAGTCACTTTGTGATAAAAGTGCCAAAAAAACGGAAACCTTTTATAAGACTCCAGTGTCTGTCTGTCTGTCTGTAACCAGGCTGTATCTCATGAACCATGATAGCTAAAAAAATTAAAACACATATTTAAGGGGGGCTCCCATACAACAAACGTGATTTTTGGCATAAACGCAACAATACCGCGATGTATTTGTAGCACAGGTGCCATCTAGTGAGACTGGAGAAAGACTGGCGCCAATAGTTAACACCAATGCTGTAGAGGTGACGCAAAGACGCTCTGGATTAGACCGAGAGTCGGAAGGAGCAGTGTGGGTAGACCACCCGCCACATGGTCCGATGACGTAAAGGCTTAGGCCGGTGCAGCATTTTCCTATCAGATGCCCGAGAGGCATCCATATGCCTCTCCAACATCTCTGAAATACAAATACATGCTGCCGAATAAGACCAAAAGAATACTAATAACTATTATCACAAAAAACGTGTTTGTTGCATGGAAGCCCCACTTACACGAGTCCGACTCGCACTTGGCCGGTTTTTTATGGCTTAATTGGCTCCATACATATTCTTTGTATTGGCGTGATTTTTTTTCTCTATCTTTGAATCTGCTTGTTTCTATCATAAATGGTAATATCTAGCTCCATAACAGAACTATGGGTACTAGACAATGGATATACATGTGAAGGAAAACATTGTGAGGAAAACGCCATAACCTAGAATTCCCCATGGTTCAAAGGCATTGGGAATTCGCCAATCTCATATTGCTTAGGCCCTTGCCCTATAGTAAAATAATTTAGCCAATCAATATTACTATTCCAAATATTGTTTTCTGTAAAAACATGGTAAACATCCCATCTGTTTTTAGGCACTGCTATTCATTTTAATTAAATTTTAAATCAATTTTATTTTTTCTTTAATTGAGATGAGTAAAATATAAAAATGTATACAATAAATCAATATTCAACCATAAGGTATCAGCGGGACACTAAAAAAAACTAAAAAACGCACCTATGACGAATGAACAATGGCTTTCCACGCCACTTGAACGTGACAGACTTTCCTTCGGGGATCTCAGACAGCTTTATCTCGATCTTGGCCAGAGCCAAGACATCAGCCGCTGGTGACATGGATGACACAAACTGCGTGACCACGGATTTGGCAGCGTAAGCACCAGCCACACTGCCCGCTGAAACAATGTTTATGCATCAAATGAATTAAATGTCTTTTCATATCACACTGTGTAGTTTCAAAATTCAAATTTATCCTGCCAGGACATAAAATAGAGGTAGTAAGATTAGATTATGCACTTCAGTTTACACTCCTCGGAATGTTACTGAAAGGTCAGGCGTTGATAAAGGCAACACACTTGATAACAAAAAAACTGAGTTTAATTACAGGTAAATCTGACAAGCTAGCCCTGCTATTTGTGCTCTTGGGTTAGGAGGTCTCGACTTGAAGTAATGTTGTAGGTAATATCTGTTGTCACTAAGAATTACATTTTGTATATATGAATTTTCTGATGATTTTAGTAGGATTATGAATAGAATATGAAATTGATGACTTGCTATAGGATTAATATTAGTATTTACTTTGTCAATTAACTACAATCGATAAATGTACCTAAATAAGTTAGATAGGTACTGGTTTTAGGAAAATAAACAGGATACTAACCTCCAGCAATAAGATAAGTGAATGATTGTCGTCCATCAGTGCTCTCCTCGGCCTTATGCCTAGGATCCTGAGTCTCCTTACGGCGATACGCCGAGAAATCAGGCATCGAGATATCAGTATGCGCGAAACGCACCTGACTTGGCACTGGAAAATGACAGAAGTTATGTAACAATTTTCTTACAAAAACTAAACAAAAACCATATAAATACACATTATTATTTAATGAACTTACCAGCGCTGTAGCCAGCCTTGTGCTTCAGGCGCTGAATCGGTAGGGATCCATGTAAAGATTGCACGGTCGAGGTTTTCGGAAGTGGCTGAACCACAATCTTGTCCGATGGTGCAAAGGCAACCACTGTAGGTCTGAGGCCGTTCGAAACGACCGGAGAGGCAGACTTGAAGAATGGAGCCAGATGCCCGGCCCTCACCACGGAAGTCATTTTGCTAGATAATCGAAATAAGCAACAAAATTGCTATTTCTCAGTTTTCAATGAGCAAAAATTGCTCGATGGAGAAAGACGTCAGCTGTGACAGCGGTTTGACAGTATTTTTTTTGACAGATATAATGTTGCCAAAATAAAATATATTTTTTTTAATCTTTTTTTATTTTGTGATAAGAAAATTAAATCTAGAATGCATCCATAGCCCAAGCTTTGTAACAGTTTCGTGATACTTACATAATACTTATTACATATAAAGAGACCAAGAAGAGGTGTTCTCGCTTCAGGAAATTAAGAATAGGTATAATACACAAAAAAAACTTGAGAGGTGTCAAGGGACACCCGGATGGAACGAAGTTCCAAGCAAAAAAAAAGTGTATCCGTTACAACTTTTGGTCTTAATTTTTTCCGTCTAGCCCCCTTTCACAACGCGCGATAAGGAACTTCGTTCCAAAAAGTGTATCCGTTACAATTTTTGGTCTTAATTTTTTCCGTCTAGCCCCCTTTTACAACGCGCGATTAGGAACTTCGTTCCAATAATAATATTTATCGGATGAGGCTGCATGGTCTAACTAAAGTTTTTTGCCTGCCCCATTATAGGGTTTAACGGCTCTGTACGACTAGTGCATAAAGCCAGATTCGTACTCATAATTTATTTTTTTTATTTCTGTGATGGTAAGAAACGTAATATCGGTCAATGTAGTGCTGATGACGAAGAACCTAAGTTATAATCCTGAGCTGATTATAGAGTTTTAGAACAACAGATCTTTAGTTTAATCTTATCAGCTACTTAACTACCTCACTTAAATTCGAAAGTACTAAAAATAATCATTTCAAAATAAAATAGACCTACCAACCTAGGTACCTATACCTATACCTACCCTTTTTATTTTATAAACACCGTGGTAGGAAAATCTATTTAGTGTCAAATTTTGATTTAATTTTCCGACCCAGCAAAATGGAGGGCCATTAATCATGAAGGATTTCATTCCTCGGCCGCAGCCCTCAGCGTTAAGGTCAAGGTACCCATTTTTGGTCCAGTTGCCTTCATCTTGGAAGGTCGCTCTTATTTATCAACGCTATGCCAAAGGAGACTCTATTAAAACTAGGTACGTACCTACCATTTAGCTGTCTAAATAATTAGGTATACCTACTTACGATACCTACCTAGTTTATGTAGGTAGGTAGAGTTACGTGCCTGTTGTGGTTTTATTTCACATTGATTTTTCACTTATAGTGTTGATGCGGTCTAAGATAAGCACATCGACCAAAATATACTTAACTTGTTCCCTAGCGATTTGAAGATCCCCAAATTGAAAAACAGACTCAAACCCTCACATTGCGAACAAAGAATGATAGAGCTTTTTTTTTTGTATAGTGCTGTTGGCCCCTAGTATTAGAGTCTTTAGGTCGTTCTAAGGCCTAACTTGACCTATGGCTAATATAAGAGATAAAAACCGGGAGCAGCTGTGCCTAACTTGCCTTCCGAAGCACGAAGGAGACCGAGAAAATGGTTTTTGTCATCATTAGTGACCAACCAAGTATTGACAGCTGTGTAGTAGGTAACTCGCACGATGAAGGACTAAACACTTAGGTCCTTTTTAAAGCTTTTGTCATTAATCAAAGCCCTAAACTTTCTTAAATCAAGGTTTAGTTCATTAGGATTAACTGCCTTATTGTTGCTCTTTCTAATCCATACTTAAGGAGATTTACTTCAATGATCGGAAAACCAGAAAACTGCCTAGTAACTACTCCAGAAAAAAAAATGCATTGTGCAACAAAAAGCTTCACGCTTGCGCAGAAAGCTCCATTGGATTTCGGTAAAATCAATGTTGCTCCACAGGTAGGGCTTGAAACCTTCGATAGCTAGTTACATCAACTACCTACTATGGTATATGTAGGTACTAACGGTCGGTGGTATTTAAAGATGTTACTAAGTGAGGAATTAGCTTACATTTCCATGCTAAGGTCTTCCTTAGAAATGATTATGTGATTATGATTATGTGTCAAATTTATATATGCGGAAACGCTTTAAAAGTCGAGACTTATTAAAGAGTTTTTATCAATCAACCAAAACCGAAGTAGGTACCTATTAAATTTAAAATCCTGAAAATCAAGGACTTAAGGTTTTAACAACATGTCTGGATCGAATCAGAATCGAATGTAAGCGTTAAATTCAAGAAAATGGAAATTTTCGAATAATTTTTTTCCTCCGTTTGCAGCAGCTTTACTAAAGTATTTTCTTGAGTTCCTATGTGCTTCGGAAGCTACTTTAAGCAGTTGATCCCGGTTGTTATTTCCAATAGCAGTCATTAGGTCAAGTTAAAGGCGTAAAGGCGACCTGAAAACTCTAACACTAGATGAGCCACACCACTAGGTACATGAAAAGAAGAATAGGAAGCTCTAAATATGTACTTTTCTTAACCAAAAAAATACTGACATAATGTCAATTTGAAAGCTCTACGGTGGTTTTCGACCCTTGGAACTAGAGAACGGCAAGAGAGCACCCGCCTACGATGCTGAGTAGATCGCAGGTTCGATTTCCGCACATTGATACCTATTTATAAATGTATCTAGGTAAGTATAGTAGGTAACTACATTAGTATCTGTTCTCCGGTCACCATAATCCAAAGATTTCATGTCCGTCTATCGTTTTAGTGTGGTGGTGAGGCTCACCTAGTGATAAAGTTTTCAGGTCGCCCTAAGGCCTAATTTGACCTAACCTAAGCTACAGAGAGAACATCGTTTTATGTAATACAGACTTACGCGCTTATCTACTCACAATTACCTACCTACCTACAATAGGTATCTAGTACCTACCTACGGTATAGGTATGTATGGGGCACTAAATCTCTGCCACATATGCCTATCAACCTAGCCCCGAACAGTGGAAAGTCTACTTACCTATTCTTTTTATTCTATATTACCCCCAATATACAAACATACATACATACATGTTACCAACGTTACCTCTTTATATATTAGTATAGACAAAGTTACAAATGTAGCCGATTGTTTCCTCCTTATACAAGGTGGATAGGACTATACAACATTAAACAAAACCCTGGGTTGTTAAAATGTGTTGGAATAGTTTGGAATTGTATAATTAATCAGAGAACTGATATTAAAAAAGTAAAATTTTCAAACAAACTAAATATCCTAAAAAATTAAAACCAATACGAACATCCTGTACCAATGTGCACAGTGTAAGTACGTGCCGCGGCCACCGAGTATTAATCCTACAGAGCAACGCTTCATACAAGCCTGCGGTGGTAAATACTCCACTACATGAACAGCTATGTGTGGGCAAAGCTGTGAGAAGTCACTCATTGCTTTCCGCTCGGGTTTGCCGAGGCCGCCCGAAGAGCCTACTCGGCTCACGTACGTGAACCCGTCGGCACACTGTCGGTGAGAGAGGTCACGCACACATAACTGCGCATGTAGTGAAGTACCTACGCTGCGGGCTTGTATGAAGCTGTTTCTCTGTAGGATTAATTCGGTGCCGCAGCCGCCTGGCGCTGGTGACAGTTTTGTTTATAGATACATCGTGTAGCAAATTTGAAAAATGGAAAATAGTGTCCTGTGGCTGAACTACTCAACCGATTCTGTTGAAATTTAGTAGGTGGACTTGGAACGTGTGTAGGTATGTCCAGTTAAAAAAAATGTTGTATTATCCTATCCACCTTGTATAAAGACATTAGAGTAAATAATAATATGTTTATGCCATAAAACCTATATCTGACATGACCGTGCCGCTACGTTTTAAACTCTTTCATTTTCTAATAATTAGAATAGACATAAAATTTAGAAAAATTAGAATATGAAAATAATCAACACGTGGTTTAAGAGGGTAGAAAGGGTAGAAAACTAAATTTTTCATAATTCTATTTTGGTATTATGTTTGTATGGAAATGGTAACAGTACCCATCTTCTTAACACGATCAAACAACATTGGTCATGTGGCTGATATAGGTTAATTAATAAATGGTATAAACATATTTTCTCTAATATCCTTATTCAGGGAGGAAACAGTCGACTACGTTTGTAAAGATTGCATGGAGAAAAGAGAAAAGGTAGACTTTTCCTATAAATAATATTCAATCCGAATACTCGCGTTCAATAGACTTTGGGACTAGATGGCGTTGTACGTAATGTTCCAATTGTATTGAACTGTTTGTTATTGTATTCTAAACCTACATCCACTCAATATACTAGTGATCGGCTAAACGGCCCGGATGCGCCCAAAATACGCGATAGCATCGTCGTCGAGCTCATTTCGAGCTATTTCTATTCTAAGGACGGCCTTTGCTTGATTTGTTATCCTTCTAATACATTGTGTATTACGTTACGCCCGATACTGGCGCTCGCATATTGTGTATATCCCGAAACGTAATTTTTTGCAGTTTCAAAATGCATTGAAATTCAGTTCGCGATCGATAAATGGCGTTACTTGTTTGGTTGAAGGGAGCTAACAACACTTTACTACGTAATTAAAATGTAATTAAAAAAAATGTTTAATTTTATTTCTTCTAGACGCACACGTCCTCCAAAAAAACATGGTCACTGCGTTTTGTATGTTCGTAGGTAAATTAAGTACGTTAGCTTAAATACTTAGGTACCTACTCTAACTTTGTCCGTGAATCAGGCAGTAGGTAGGTACATATCTACACGCACACATAGACGTCAGTTCGTGTTCATACGCACGCACACTACGACCATAATCCTTGACTATTGAACCCACACAAGCACGCAACCCGACGCATTGAGTTGCGTGCGCTACGTAGATATACGTTGTTGAGTCCGTTTATTTTGCATATAATTAAATTTATTAAAGCTAAGTAAGCATAGGTACCTGCTTAAGCACTTATTTAGTTAACAACCTGAATAACTAAATTAAAATTGTCTAGTGCGCAATGTTTGTTTTCTAATGGTTTTAAATCAGGGATATACCTACCTGTAGGTACTACGCTAGTTAAGGGACCTACTTGTTTCAGAATTTAGAATTTAAATTAGTGGCATTCTTAGTCATTCTATTAGCTTGATGGTGTGGCTGCGCCCGCCAATTTTATGTAGTCGTGGAAGTTAAGTAACTCCATCTTGGATGGATCACAGATAATGTGTGGGGTAAAAACATTTACTCGCAGCAGGTTAGGTCAAGTAAAAGCGTTAGAGCGACCTAAAAAAAACTTTCGTAGAGCCACACCTCTACGAAAAACCAGAAACACCATGCACCTAGGAGCGGCCGATTTGCCATGCATGACCAAAGGAATAGCCAGGAAAGGCATAACTGAATTCTTAGTCGATAGCTTTAAAAAAATCGGCTATAATAGTTTTTTTAATGTTTTGTTATGTCACGAATTAATCTCTTTGTTATGCACTAGGTAAGTAATATTATTATTAATTATACTTTTAAAATTAATTTATTAGATAAGTAGAAATGGACTTTAATATCTATAAACACGATAAAATGGCTCATAGGTAAGCAGCTAACTACGACGACCTTCATCATGCATTTGAATATACATTTCCGCGATACCGACTCGGTTTGGTCACGCACTTTTTCAAAATTATCTGCTGTAATAATACGTACAAATGGTGCCTCCTTTAAATAGGCAAGCATAAAAATTAAAACAGAATTGAAAATCATACGTCAAGACTTTATGTTATTAGAAAAAGATAAGAGATGGCGCTGCAAGCCACGAAAATGGCAGGAGTTTGATGCGTTTTTGAACGAAATCGCTAGATAATAGATGCTATGCGCGGAGGCGCTCTTGGGAGGGCACGGCCCAATTCGGAACGCGAGCTGCCCATTCCACAATGAATTTATTGCCATTTGCCGCACTACGCCTAGGGCTGCCATTTGCACTGGTTTTTCCTGATTTGTCAGCTGCTAATTTTGTACCTACTTATAGATTTATGTAGGTACCTACTAAGTATTATTACTAGACCACCATGACTCATTATTTGATAAGTAGGTAGGTACTGCCGTTTTATTTGCAAATAACCGCGGTGCAAACTCTCGCACAGTATTGATTTAGTGCGAAATGGAAAAGAAAAAAGAATCCAATAATAGAGCAGGGGATTTTGTTAGGAAAATCCGTAGTTGCGTCGAACGTGATTGTCCCAGATTCTGTTCGGCCCTACAGCGACACATATTGCGTGCATGACATGTGTGCTCAGCAGGAATGTTTGGGCAATTAGCGCCGGCGATACAACAAACTTCATTCGTAGACAAATCTCCGATTCCAACAATTGGTTCGTGTAGTGATGCAACGTATTCGAATATTTGACAATATTCGTATTCGCTGAATAGTAGACTTTTACTGATTATTCGCTTTTGGCGAATTTGGAACGATTTTCGGTTCCAGGGGATTGTCAAAATCTGAAAATCTTGTTCATACACTCATAACTTCATAATGTGTTGTTTTTCTAAATATTTCCGAAAATTGTTACTGTTGGTTCTAGATGTGTAAAACAAAAAAAACCCATGAGTTTCTCGTTCTCATATTCATAGTCGCGTTTCGAAGAGACATAAAATATCCTAGATTGGTAGTCGTAAAAAGATTCTAAACGATCATGTGAATTCTTATAGAATAAAAAAAAATAGATTTATGTGTATCTAAGTACAAATCTAATAGTATGTAGATACCTATTAGAGAGGGGTGCCGGATTCTGTCGGATTGCAGAATCTGAAGCAACCATAACGAAAACCGGGATTTCGTTTGCATTTCAGAAGTCCATATTTTTGAGTAAGTTCAAAATATTCGAACTCGTATTCGCCGAATAGTAGATTTAATATTCGTATATTCGATAAAATACTACAATTAGTTGCATCACTACTTCTAATAATTGGTTCATAGTAAATTTAAATGACTGTAATACGAGGTCGTCTCTGTAACGTGGTTAATGGCTCTGGATGTTAACATTTATATACGCACTACGGCTGCATCGCTGTTGTAACCAATTTTTCTGGCTTATGTCCAGGTCGGGTCGTTTGGCAAGTGGTCTTGTTCAGCCGACACCTGTCATGGGCGGGTTCAGTAAGTAGAGTTCAGGAGGCCTACTTTTATTGTACAAACGAAGGAACGAAACATTTAACCAACCGAAATTGAAAAAGAAGTTTCTATTAGGACTACTTCATTTTTTTTCAAACTTACATGGTTGTTTTAACTACAAATACTATTAAGTAATTCTCGGGGTATGGTAAATATACCATGTTTATATTTGTTTTATAAATAACGGAGCTTGATATTTCGCCGGTTATTTCGATTTAGATGTCTCGTGAACAAGCTAGTTAAAATTACTAGAAATATCGAGCTCCATTATGAAACAAATTTAAACATGGTATATTTACCATACCCCGTTATTTAACCATGTTTGCTTCGAATCCAAATTCTGACACTTTTACGTCATACAATTTTCGTTAGTCGCAATTACGGAAATAAGTAGATCGCTTTTAGCGATAAGGTCGCCAATTTGTACAATGTTTCACTTTTAAGTTTTCCGTGTATTTGTCTTACTTTTGATGTTTATCCATTGTATTTTTATTGTTTGTTGTGCAAATAGAGCATTAATCTATCTATCTGTTTAACGATAGTTGAAAATTCACGACCGAAAGAACGAAAAATCATTTTATATTTATTTATTTTTGTTTTATTAGGAAGACAAACAGTTACAGTAATCATACTTAATTTTATATATAAAAATCTATCTTACAAACTATGAACCATTTACCATTACCATTTTTAATAAAAAAAAATCGGCACAGCAAAGTAGGCTCACCCCAGAGGCTTCCAGTACAACCTATAATACTTACGTAAAACGCAACCGTTTCCTCATAGCTGCTGTTACTAAATGAACAATCAATTCACAAGGCAAAGGGCAATGCCGAGGTCGCTGCTCAGTTCCGAAGTAGGTCCTACCTACTTACTTATTTATATTATAATCATGTTCTAGTGGTATGTATTGTAACAATTTTAATTATTTATTTTTTTAGTAAAATTCGTACTTAGGCTAAATACAGCTGCTTCACACGTTCGTTTGCGTTCAATTGCAGTTTTTATGAGAGGGAAACACGTGACCGTGGACCTTGGACTATTGAAACAACGTGTTTTTAATCTTTTTAATAAATAACAAACATAAGGGCGTTTGTATTTTTTATAATATTTTTATAGAACTTATCTAGTTACAATTTGAAATTAAACTTATTTTTCAATTTTAAATCGCGAGGTGTTTATTTCTTTTAGCATTAGTTTGATGCTCAACGTTTCGAGATCTGTAAAGGTTCAGTCCATCCTGAAAAGGTTTCGAAATGTTGAGAATTGAAATAATATTAAAAGTAATAAGCACCATGCGATTAAAACCGAAAAATGAGTTTAATTTCAATTCAACATCGGTAAAATAGAATAAAATACTATAAGTTGGTATACTTACAATTTTATTACAGTTGATAGCATCCAAGGCGTTTGGATTTTTTATTATTTATTTATTACTAAATTTTTATGTAGGTACTTACTATAATTATTTAGATACTACAAAGCGTTCCTGCATAAATCTGAAAGACAAGACAATTCTGTTAAAAAAGTTAAGTTTTAAAAATTGTGTAAGTACTCGTAGATAAACGTACCTGTGTAGGTATTAGTTTTTTTACATAGACAGATAAACAAATAATTTTATTTAAAAAAAAAACATTTCATTCATCGCTTCTAGCTATGGTGTTGGGGCCAGATAAAACCTCACGGATCAAGGACACGGGTAAAACTGGTTTCAATAGAACAGACCCGGTACAATTTTACCCATACGATATAGGACTTTGTCATTTTAAATTCTGAATAAGCTTTTTAACAATATGAAGAACGTATAAAGTGGTTGTCTCTTTGACATAGTTGTAGTTGATTGCTTTAGTCCGCATACGCAGCGGATAGGATAATTTGAAAAAGTAGTGCGTCTTCAATCTTATTTTAATTTCTGCCGATGCCTTTTCATTGCTATAGGTATATAATAAATAATATAAAATTCTAGCCTATTTCCTCAATAAGTAGGCACTATTTAATATCAGTGCATATTAAATAATATATATTTTATCTAACTGCACATTTTTGTAGGAAACGACTTGAGGTAGGTGCTTATGTGATAACTTTTTATAAATTACTAGCTGACCCGGCAAACGTTGTTTTGCCTTATAAATTATAGATAGTAGCCGATTCTCAGACCTACTGAATACGCATATAAAATTTGGTAAAAATCGGTAAAACCGTTTCGGAGGAGTACGGTAACTAACATTGTGACATGTAAATTTTTTATATTAGAAGAAAGATAGATTAATGAGTTAAAATTAAACTCATTTTTCAGTTTTAATCGCATGGTGTTTATTACTTTTAGAATTTTTAGCATAGTCAATCTTGAAGAAGAGACCCCTGTAAAGGTCTCGAACCGTTGATCATTGAAATAATGCTAAAAGTAATAAACGCCACGCGATTAAAACCGAAAAAAAGGTGGTCGTAATTTCTATCTAACAGCGCAAAAACAGAACAGAAATTTATTAATGAGTTTGATTTACCCGTAGCTAGTCATCATAGTTCTACCCTTATCCCTTCATTACAGGTCGGTGCAGAATGTCTTATTTTCTATTCTACTCTATTTAGCAGGCATCTCATCGCTCACATCTAACTCTTTCGTAGACTGTCAGTCCACAGTCCACCTATTTTGGTGGCCTGACGATACAGCGGACCCCTCTCTTTATACCCTTGTTGGTCATAGCTGGGGACGCTAGAACATATATGCGTAGGTATTAGAGAACTGGGTTTGCTAGTCCACCCATCTTGTCATACCCGTAGCAAGTGACAAAATTAGTTCAAATCGTTATAAAACGTTTTAAAACTTTCAATTTTAGTTTTACCGCCTTCTCTTTAAGTTATGTAGAGTTGCAAATGTAAAAAATACAATTTAAATGGTAATTCTGCAAACTTGGCTAACATGTTTTTGGTATTTTAGGATTTTATTACGATTTTTAGTTTCGGTTTGACAATTCAATAATAAATAGTTATTTCTGTGTAATACTTATTTTTAACTCATCTAAATAAAGACAGGTACTTACCTAAGTTTAAAGTTGTTAAAACAAAAGACTTTATATTATTTATAAGTTATATTATATTATATTTACATTATATTCTTATATTCTTTATATTCTTTAGATTTCAATTTGAAATGAGCACGATCAGTGACCAAAGTCAACTAGGTACATTACATTTATTAATTTAAATTATAGTAATATCGTAGTTGGAATTTTTAATACTCTAGGCTTATTTAGAAAAATAATTTGAAGGAAAAATACATCTTCAAAAAATCACTTGCTGCGAGGTCCGAACTCGCGTCTCTGGGCCAGTACCCCAGCGTCCTAACTATAGGGAACTTGCGTGGCCTAGTTCATTGAGACGCTGGGCTACTAGAGACGCGAGTTTGAGACTCGCCAGATTTTTAAAGATAATTTTTCCTTAAAAATATTTCTAGTACAGTTCTAATCATAACTATCAAAGAGAAAATGTTTCTTTGTCGTCTTTTGAGACCAAGATGTGACTTCCGTCATTCTATATTTCTATTCATAGAGTGATGCCATTTTTATCTTTGTTCGTCTTTTTTAGGACGAGCTGTTTTTCTAAACATCCTTTCTTATCGGATGCCTATACGTATGTTTTTTAATTTCACACTATAATCTGACGTCAATGGAAATTGTTATTTTTTCTTTAAAAAGATAATATGTCAAGTCGTAGTCTGTAATTAAAAACGAAGTATACATCATTATTTATAGAACACTTTCTCGAAATTTCAGCTCTCTACTGTTAGTGGTTTAGACTGTGCATTGATCCATCAGTCAGTCAGTCAGGACAAAGCATTTTATTTTTATTATTTATTTGGTATTTCTACCTATTTGGCGTAGAATGTGTCTTATTGCATATTGGGCACTTTTGGCCGTAATGAACCAGGTATTTGATTGTTTTATTTATTGTGTGACTTATTTTGTTTATGTATAGTAAGTCAAATAACATATTACTATACCTATATATTATAATATATTTACCTAATTAAACTTATACCATTCATTATAAAGTCCACTAGCTACAGTTACTCATCTCAGTATCGCTACATACATACCTACAAACAAACCTTGACACACATTCGTTGAAGGAGCCCTTCAATAAACTACCTACCTCTTTCGATTGATGCTATAAATGGACAATAACTTTTGACAGGTTTCAGTTTGAACATGACATTTTTAAAAATGGAATTGAATTGAAAAATAGAAGCGGTATTGTGGGAATTAAAAAAAAATAGGGTTAAATAAAGTTTAAACGAGGCCAAAACTAGTGGGAGCGTGAGGTGACAATGGCAGGACAAAATTGTCAAGGGATTGAATCAAATTGAATATTTAATTTAGCTCTTTTTTGGCTAATCTTTGTTTTATACCATTAAGGTACACGGCGATGTAGATGATACGGAGTTAAAGGTGATATCTCAAACATATTCAATGTTCCTTTTACGCGAATTAAATATAAAAAGCCGTTGCAGTACGTAGAATATTGTAACGTCTATCGTAAAAGGAAAATGACAATTACTGAAGGTGCTATGATGAAGTCGATAAATGACGTTTCAATTACTGTCTTCCTTCTGTTGCCATTATCTACTGTTATGATAGAGATCAATTTTATATATCCACTCTAAATCAACTTTTTACAAAATTTAATTGTCAATTATAAAAATAAAAAATTGATATCAATGTTACCATTTTATGTAGCAGAATAAAACACATTTTTATTTTCGGGGAGGTAAGTAGGTACATTTATAATTGGTTCTGTGTCTTACGATAACTAAGCAAACTTTGATATTAATTGAGAACTGTTGATCTCTATTAAATACATAAAGTAGTAATTAACGTGATCTTGAAAAAACTAGAACTTTTTCTTGAACAACATTTTGATCCCGAAATCTTTAATGTAATTTTGTTTATACATTTTTTACAATTTTATAAAGTTAATGATACAAATCGAAAGATTTTAACATCCATACACTCCAAGATGAAGGCTCAAATCATTGATATTTGTAGATATAGGTTTCAACAGACAGACAGAGTTACCTAGGTACTTAATTAAAAAAAAAAACTTTCCCTCATGTAATGTTAGTAAGGATTCTAAGATTATGTTAGTAGTTATCGATATCAATTAGAAAGAGAAGAATACTCTCTGCACCGCTCCTACAATTTACGACTCGCATTGTGCAGCGAGTGAGAAACTAAGAAATCTTTCGGACGTCAGTGTAAAACGACCTCAATGAAAATTTCAAAAAATGACAGCCTAACTTTCGGATATTGTATTGAGGCGATGTTTACCCATTGATACTTGAAGAGTCATCGCTTTGAACATGTGGACGCCACATGACTTCCTCTATAAAGCTAAAGTAATTATGTACTTATAGTTAGTAGATACCTTTTAGCTCTGAATGAAGCTTTTAAAGTTATGACTCAATTGCTAACCGACAACTGAAGAACGCTTTGAAAATACATATTTAAAAGCAAATTCAAAGAAAGCATATTTTTATCAATGAAATATGCAACAAAATAAACCTAAAATATGTTTAATAATGTAATGGTGTTTGCATAAAATATTTGCACATGCAATTTCGTAGAGCCGCTACGGTTCGTAGCCGCGTAGCTGCAGCTACATTGCATCGGTGCATCGTAGATTTTCGTAGCACCCTTCTTTTCGCCATGTTCAGCAAACATTTTATCGGCTTCTTTATAAAGTACCACTGTCTTATACAAGCCTAGTAGATCATATTGGATGGGCTAGATGGTGCTGCTCTGTGGAACCCTGCAAAATATATTTATTTATTTATTTTCTCACATTTGTTGTTTAGAATTGCTTCCAAGCCGCGACTAAAAACTTCCATTAGGTGATTGCGCTTCTAACGATTTATACATACTTTGTTAAACCAATTAAAAGCACAGCGTGCACGCCGTTACAACCGGTCTGTTTATCAACAGGAAACTATAAATATTTAGGTAAGTACCTACCTACTTACACAATATATTTTACCTTGTCATGCCTTGTCCTACATAATTGTAGGTAGATACAGCAGGACACTAAGCTACGGCTACCTGCTTAAATATTTTTATTTTCGAAAAAAAATTGACCAGAACTGAGGCATAGTTCAGACTTCAGACATTTTAGTTACACACAGACCTAGATTTTTCTACTTTGTTTGAAATGAAGTCATAACAATACAGGTAGGTAAAACTCATTAACTATTTGGCAGGACACCTACGTATAAAATAATATAGGTACTCAATAATAGCTAGCTAGAGGTAGGTATGTTTGTCTTCATATCCAGTTCTATAGATGACGTCATTCGACCAATGCGTGAGCTAACGCAAAGGCCATAGCAACAAAGTGCGTCGACAACTAGATAACCAGTTTCAATAGACCTATTAAAATGCTTGTCAAGCGTAAGTTTGAACCAGGTTCGAATCTCAAATTAAATTGGTCACTTTCTCAACTTACTAAACTGGAATGGTTAAGGGTCCCCGTAGACGACATATTTTCTATCTGCTGATTAAAGTGGTCGACGAACGGAGGAAATCTTTAAATGGGTTATATTAGGGCAGTTGCATTTTCCTATGTATTCGTACCTTAAACAATATTCAGAAAATATTAGAAGAATTTAATAAATACAATAAAATACTTATTTATACTTGAAAAAACAATTAGGTACTTACTTATACTTATATTTTTCATCCAATTTTGTGATTTTGGATTGAAATTAAATTAATTTTTCGGTTTTAATCGCGTGTTTGTTGTTTATTACTTATAGCATTGTTTCAATATCCAACGTTTCGAGACCTTTACAGGTTTCTTCTTCAGGATTGACAGACTTAACTTGACCTACTAAACTTACTTACTTAAAACGTGAGACTAAATAAAAAAAAACAGCCCATAACATAAAAATTTTCCGGTATTGATTCCGGACTTGATTCCGGTATTTTTTGGTGTTTAATTATCTCACATATGTCTAGATCCAAACGTTTTCTTTTTTCTTAATAATAAAATTTATGAAAAAGTATTTTTAAGTTATTAGTATTTTTTTAGTATTTATAAACTTGTATTTACAAAATATCGCCCATGACTTCATTTATCTATCTATCGGTCTCATACAAGTCTACAGTGTCTGAGCTGTTTATCTCAGTTTCCCTATAATTAAATCTTATGTTTGAAACCTGACATGACTTATTAGGAAATTATCAGTTAGGTTTATTAGTTTATTGACCCTTGCAAAAATTGTTTAAACAAACCACGTGTTTCATATTGCTTTTGCTAACTTAATGGCTGCAAAAAATGCTATGCTAGAGCCCCAGCTGTAGAGTTTGATATATGTATAAATATTATTAAAACTGATCTGATAAATTTTAATGGCTTCATGTATAGTAGAATACCGGTTTAGTTTTTTTTGTTAGATTGAAACTTGTCCCATCAACGGGGTATGGGAAACTTTGCTAATAAAATACTTAAATAACTGCAATGTGACTAGATATCGGCACATTTAAGAATTATTTTTTATGATGGTATAACAAAATATAGGACTTTGCATAGCCCCAAATGTGTGTGATATGAATACCATATAGTGTATACTTTCAATAAGTTTTTTAAAATGATGTAGTATGTACACTGTATTATTACGTAAAAACACTTATTTTGTATTGAAACCAAACTTATAAGAAACATAACTAATATTAGGAACTAAATTAAAACTCACAAATCTAAACAAATCTAAATCAACTAAATCCTTGGTAAAGGGACAAGTGGCCAGAATGCTGGCTGCATTTTAAAACTAAACTTGTAACAATGAATATCGATTCGCGTTCGAGAGTCTCTCGAACAAAATAGTTAATGCGTAGAATTGCTATTCCTTGCCTATTTAAGTTTAGTCGAATCGAGCCTATTTAAATTTATTTATTTATTTATTTAACTTATAACTATCATGACAGGCGCGAACCCAATGCGATAGCAAAGCACTATTTTATCATACAATCAAACAAAAAAATATATTATAGTATAAAACTAAGCTGCGTTTTAGTAAACTAGCTGACCCGGCAAACGTTGTTTTGCCTTATAAATTATAGATAGTAGCCGATTCTCAGACCTGCTGAATGCGTATGTGAAGTTTGGTGAAGATCGGTGAAGCCGTTTCGGAGGAGTATGGTAACTAACACTGTGACATGGAAATTTTATATATAAGATTATACATAGGTACTTATGTCATGAAAATAAATATTTTTTTTTATGTAATCAAATTAAAATGTCTACGAGAAAATGACAAGTTCTTTGGAAAATTTGGCAATATTTTAAAGAAGAATGCTAATCCATAATCACTTTTTATCCCGGGTCTTCATCGCAGACATTTTCTTTTTAATTTTTCCTCCACTTAAAAAGTTTGTTTATATAAAACAATCATCAGAAGTGGCACTCAATGAAATCACTATAAAACCAGGCTTCTAACAATGATCCCCTCGTAAAAATGGGTATGTTTGGCCAAAGCTAAATAGTCACGTGCGCCATTCATCTAAGATTAAGTACCTATCTCAAATCCTTACAACAGACGTCCCTTTCAGTGGGACTTCGTTGCAGCTGCCTATGGACACCTGCATGCACCCTGCCTAGTTGTGGCTATCTATGAAGCACTAGGTATACCTACTAAGCTATACAAAATCAGCTTTTCAAGCTTCTTAAAGTGAACGTACATTTGTCCGCATCGTATGAGCGAGAACGCCACGTATTTTGGAATTCTTAATAAGAAATTATAAGAGTTAGTGCACTGAGGGGTATTGGTCTAGCGGTCAATATTTTTTTTTTGTTTTAAAAATAAAAATATTGATTTTAATTTCACCTGTTTTAATTTCACAACCGCGCACCAATGACCTTTCTTTAAAATAAAAAAAAGATGTTCGCTATTAAAATATCCTTTACAGTGAATAAAAACCTAGCGAGGAAACCGCCTACATTGGCCCAATTATGAGGCTATGTACCGAAAATGCATAGCGAAACCTATAACCATGCACTCAGTAATCAGTTGTAAGTACCTATTCAAAAATGGCATTTGCGACAACGATGTTGAAAAATGTGCGATCACCTTTAGCAATAATATCTATACCTACTTAGGTAACTTAATCAGCGGTCTCTTATGCCTCATATAAAGGGTTGTTTATCAGTCGAAATGAAAACCCAAAATATAGTTGTTATGAACCTAATTTAAAACCTTAATAATCACTGCGAATTCAGTGAAAGTTTCGAGGGCCTTTCAATTTGGTTGATAATTGCTACCATCCGGATAGGCAGATGATGTTTAAGTGCTTTTAATGTTTGGTGCTCGTTATTAGAGCGATATCAGCAGGTCCCGGCGGAGTCGGCCGGATTAGGACGCCGGTGGGCTGCACGCTCCCGGCTCACCTTGGAGAGTAATTATAATGATCGGCGCCGGAACCCCAGACTGGAGCGGGACTCCTTCCTGGAGAGGCGTGCCGGGTGGCGCAGCGGAGGTACGCCCACGCTTCCTCCATCCCCTTCCCTCACGTCACGCCGACCGGAAAACTAATATCGCCCTCTCTGTCCTACGTCCCGACAAAACCCCCACGCCCCATAATAACCCAATTTGTAAGAACCCCCCATTTTCAAGGACGGCCGTCGGTCTTTATGGCGGCGGCGACGGCGGCGTTGATTCCCGACCTTGTTTATTTCAGTTTCTTTTTGTTTAGGAACTCGCTGAACTTATTTTCGTACGTCTGAACCCGGCCGGGGTTCGCATGTTTTTGTAGTGTCCGATGTCGAATTGAAATGTCGAACACAATACACGTTCCCGCCACACCTTTGTGCTTACCTGTAGGTAGTTACTACCTAATATGAGTAAGGTTGTTTGTGCCAATTACTACCGAACAGATTCAAAGATTTTGCGCAATTTTGCTCCTTTGCCCGTGTCAATTTAGTAATTGAATGTGCCCGTGCTTTGTTTAAATGTCGACCAGCAGTCGGTTAATTCGTTCTTTAGTTTGTAAGGAGAAAGTTGGTCGGGGTTGCTTTCATTAAAGATTATTCAAACGTCGCTGCGACAGACATGTTTTTATTAATAAAGTAGGTAGGTACGAACATTTTCTACGTTCGATATAATTTGGTAGATACTTTAGATAGGTACCTATCTACACTCTACACTAATATTATAAAGAGGAAAGATTTGTATTTTTGTGTGTGTGTGTCGTATCTTGTAATGAAAAAACTCAAAAACTACTTTACCGATCACCAAAAGAAAGCTACATTATCGAGGAGTAAAATAGGCTACTTTGGATTCCGATATTCCCCCAGGATCGGGACTTACGTGGGTAAACCGGGTAAGCTGCGGGACGCAGCTAGTAGTTAAACAAAGTCGTTTTATCAGATGGCAGTATCGTTGTAGTCAGCATCCGTTCTGTTGAAGATCGGTAATTACATTTAGGGCGGGAGTTTTTCCTTGTGTGTGCCAACTCGGTAATGCATGGAAATATGTGGATGCGGAGAATGCCTCATTTGTTTAGGTTAACAAAGGTCAAGGTCGTCGAAGGCACCCTTATCAAAACCGTCCTTTTGGTCCGTCTAGACGGCTTTACACCTTCAACCCTTTGGACTGATCAATTACGATTTTTATTACGTTTCTTTTTTCATTCAACATCGTCGCGTCTTAGTTAGCGGTGTACACCTTTGATCACAAATATTTTTGATCGGAGACATAATTTGTATAATGGTTTTATGAAAGAAGGTAATTTTAGTTACATTTTCCCGGGTCCTTATGGCCTATTATTATTTATTTTCTTCTTATTTAGATTTTTCTTCTGTTTTCGCGAGCCTGGATATAAATTAAAGACGTTTTTTCGGTTTCAATCGCATGGTGTTTATCACGTTTAGCATTGTTTCAACGCTCAACGTTTCGAGACCTTTGTAGGTCCCTTCTTCAGGATTGACAAATGAAACAATGCTAAAAGTAATAAACACCACGCGATTAAAACCGAAAATGTCTTTAATTTATATTCTTTATTTACTTGACCAAGACCACTGTAACATGGTTGAAACGTCGAGGTAAGAAGATAAATATTAATACGCGATTAAGAACCGGGAAAATTTAACTAAGACAACAAATCGTGTGGAAGTAAAAATATAGTTTTGTTATTATTTATTTATTTTATTTATTCAGTACACAAGAGAAATAACATAATTAAATAATTAATAATAAAAAAACAATATTCCGTTATGATTCCGTTATATAATTATTTTTTTTGTAGAACGTAGACGTTTCAGGACCTTTCCGGTTGCCATGGCGACATGCAGACTCTAAGGGAAGATCGATCAGTTTATGATCAGGGAGAAACCAGAGATGCGATTAGAGTTTCAAAGAAAATAATGAACTGTATTTTTTTGTGAAATAATTAGATATGGCTGGCTTGATACAATTTTAATCTTTTTTTCTGAAAACTTCTTGTTTTTTTGTAACAAAATTTATTATGTAAATTTATTGTTATGAAAAGCTAGACCTTTCGCTCGCAACAAATATTTATCATGTAAGTATAGGTTACGATTAAATTATATGTAAATTGTTACCTATGTAGGTATGTATATCTCCACTTTATACCGGTTATCTTTGCTATGTAGCAAAAAATCAAAAATACCTAACAATCATTAACATTTCTGCACTTACCTACCTGAAGACTAGAAAAACTCAGATTTTATTGTTTGACTGTAGTACCTACGTACACTGATCAATCATAGATGTCATCATTAAATAAACGCTTAAAACAACTATAGTAAAACAAATCAATAGACGTATACAGATATATGTACCTACCTAGTGATTCAAACGATGTCACATCGCATCCGTTGCTAAAATCTGCGTTGAATATATGAATTATCAGTAGGTTGAGTAGTTTTGCGCAGGGGTAGCGGGGGAGGGAGGTACGAAGTTCGGGGGCCCGGCGCTCGCAAATAACAAGCTGCGAGTTGGCATACACTATTCTTCTAAAACAGAGACGCACTGAGAACGTCGCGACTCACGAATAGTTCGAGCGTAAAACAATCACGCTTTGAAGTTTAGTTATTAGGTAACGTTAGCTATTAAACTGAGTATATTTCAATCGACCTATATTAAATGTAGGTATGTTATTAGGTACTTGTTCTATAGGTTTACACGTGTAACTGAGTAGGTCAGCCGGAAACACGACGGATATTCCCTAGGTTAAATTAGTTTTGTATAACTCGCCTCCTATACCTACTATGCAACTTAGATACTCAGTTAAGGTCTACGCTCATTTTAGGTAGGTTAACCATACTTGGATATGAAAGTAAAGATTTTCTAAGTTAGGTACATTGTCAAACGTCAATTATTATTTTTTCATTATAAGTTTAGGTATACTTAATATGAGAAAACTTCTTGTTAAGTTACTAGTTGAAGTAATCTATGATTTTAATGTAGCACCCACATGTAGAAGAACAGTCGTAAGTTTTTGGTCACGAATGAAGGTAAGAAGAGGGTAAGAAGTCGATATGTTTTATGCATATTCCCTACCATTGTCAAATTCTGTGGTACATTCCCACAGAATGTAGAATAGTTATAAAACTATTTCGTGCCGCTGCTTCGCCTCTACTTTTGTGCGTGCGAACTTCCTAAGAGCCCTGTCTACGTATCAGAACACGGACGTGTCCTCATGGCGATACGAAGTAGTTCAAGAAACCACGGCTGAATCTTTCCCATAAAGTGATTTGAGTAGGTATCTTGAATCTTTAACATAGGTGGACGTTTCTTTGTAATATTAATATTTTCCTTCTTCTCCCTACCTACTCTCTTCTTACTTTCTTGTTTCTTTAATTAAAATATTCTATTCATTATTTACTTTACTCGAGTCGAACAGTATCAAGTTCTAGTACTGAACTCAAATAAAGTAAGTTGAACAAACTTCTCGCTGAGACTAATTAAAATATGTCGAAATAATATTGTGAAATCCCAGTTAGAATGTACCTGTCTGAGGTATCGAAACTTATCAAGGGTATTAATTTCTTTGTAGAGAGCATGTTTTTATTGAAAAAGGTAGGTAAAGTCATTGTTTAAATACCTAATAAAAGAAATTCCTGGGTCCTGACCTATTTTTGCTTTAATTTTGGTTATAGGTACGTATATTACATAACTACAATTACCATAATATAATTGAGTGTTATTCTAAAGGGAGTTGTTTTGGAAATCTAGGTGATTGAAATCGTTTAGAGAGAATTTTATTAATTCAGAAAGTCCTGAACTACTTTTCAGGATTCTCCGAAACAGAATTGCGTCTGCCTATTAATGTGAATACTGCCTGTGATCATATTTATGTTTAGGTAAGTACTAATGTTTAAGTTTTAACGAATTTAACCTATGGAACCTTGCCTTTCAATACCAATTGCATGGAAAAAACTGGGGGAAAAATAGTTTATATTCACGTAAAATTAACATATGTCAAGAGATCGATTATCCAATAAGGCCGCCCATTATGCCACCTTAGTTAAGTTATCCTTGGTAAAGTTTTTATTTTATTTCCGTTTTAGATCTCATTTATCTAATTGAAAAAAAAAATGAATAAGGATAATTACACAAATAAGGTTAAAAAAACCAGTTGAAAAATAAGTCTTCATTTTAATAATTGAAAATAAATACGAAATAACTGCCCACACATTAAGAGGCTCAAACAACCTGATAAAATATTCGATGTCCTTCAGGTAGAGATTTAGGCGGCATTGAGGTAAATTGAAAAGAGCTCATAATAAGCGGAGCGGGGAGCGACGAGCGGGCGGGGTGGTGTCACTATCGCGACGAGCTCGTCCGCGCCCTAGCCATTGCCATGGCTACCGTGAGTGCGGCCCTGGGTGGCCTTGCAGTAGAACGGGGAGGGCAATAGCCCCGTCTTGCAAGTCGCTATCAATCGCTCGCCAACGCTCCGGACGACGATCTAAGATTCTAAACACACAGTTTTTCCCACTAATGCTCAATCCAATAGTGAATTTTTCAAGGTCGTCACGGAATTTTATTTGCATTGCATTTTTGTTCGATATTTACGGTTTTTTGTTGGCAACTCTTTTTAGCTGGTTGAGTCGTGATTCCGGTGTTTGGTGCTAGCTTAGGTACCTACGTATTGCAAGGTTTTTGATATTTTTTTGGTTATAAAACGAGCACTAACTTATTTTTATACCTATACTATTAATATCTACCTATGAATGTGTGTTTAAATTGGTTGCTAGTTGCATTTATTACAATTATAAATTAAACTGGTTTCAAACTCCAGATTAACTGCGATGACGTCAATCTCTCTTTAATTTTATTATCTACGCATAATAACTATTTTACATTTTTACATGTAGGTATAACCTAGACAAAAAATATTGACTAGGTAAGTACCTACTTACTAGGTGCCCAATGGTTTGATTCGTGGAAGTTCCGATTTCGTGGGAATATCAGAATCGGTGCGTCGTCTTAGCTTCGCGAAATCCCTTTGTGACTATCCGAGTATTCTGTGGTTATGTAAAAGGAATTTGCAACGCTGGATCCCACATTCCCAATCGGAAGCGATCACATACTCATGATTTCACTCAGTAGAGTGATAGAGTAGTTAAGGTACTTATGCAAGCAAAACTACGTAGGTAGAGTATATACATCACTACATAGTACAAAACAAAGAAGCTTTTCGCTGTCTGATGTCTCTATGTATGCTTAGATTTTTAAAACGATGATGCAGAATAGATGGATGTTTCAAAAGGAAGGTTTATAATATGTATAGAAGAGAAACACTGATATTTTAGATGTTTCTAATGTGGTGTTGTAAATAAGCTTATTTTTTTGTGCTTCAATTGCCAATGCTGGCTGAACCCTACGAGATAGTTCAAAATAATGTACCTGCTACAGTATTGTAGTAAAACACATACTTTAAAAATGTATACAAAAAAATCCGTGATACTTTATATCTATTTACTTAGGGATAACCCACAATATCAATTTTTTAACCTCTAGAGAAAACATTTTTATATTGTCTTGCACCCGTTCGAAATCGGGGCGGGCCGCTGGTATGTATATTTGTATATGTACTTAACATAACTGCTCTATAGACTAAAATGAATACGGTTCCATATAAGGTACGAGTACACGAATTAAAACTGTTCGAACTACTTGAATTATTAAACTGGCATACATACGTACCCTGCTCATGTAGGTACTACCACAGTTTACCTCATAGTCGGTACGCCTCGTGGCGCTTTTGTACTACCTGCTATTGATTCAGCGGGGTTTTTGTTTCAGGAACTTTGAGACAGGTAGATATATTAGGTTGTGAACGACAAACGCTGTAACTTCCTGACAATTATTTGACCGCTGCTACTCCGAAATTACATACTCAGAAGAAAAATCTAGAGAAAACTAGGTTCTACAATACTAGAAGACTTGGTTATATTGTATAACTACCAGTACCCGCGACTTCGACCGCCTATTTTTTTTGAAAATGTAATAAAGCCTTCCTCAATAAATGGACTATCCAACACTGAAAGAATTTTTAAATTGGACCAGCGATTCCTGAGTTAGCGCTTTCAAACAAAGACACTCTTCAGCTTTAAATTATTAGTACAGATTATTAGAATACACCTAGTCATATCAGCACCCACCAATTAGTCGTTAAAGTTTTAATAGATATATAGATAGATTGCACAACAAACAAATTACAATTAGTACCTATACATCAAAAGTAAGACAAATACACAGAAAGTCTGAAAGCTAGTGCTTAGCCCTAATAAATATATGAGCAAAATAAGAAATAACCATTTTTACAGGTAGGTAATGTTTTTAACGACCTGGTATAACTTACCTTTGTCTAGGTATTTAGTATTTAAAATGAGAGAAGCAAAAATAGTAACGGCTTCAGTCTTTGGCTAGAATTTTAAGGATCAAAGGTGACCTTAATTTCAGTATAACTATACGAATAAGTAGGCTGAGCATTTGTCAACTTCGGCACCACTGGGCTTTAGGACATCGAGTGGGGTGGGAGGCGAACTTGTCAGACCTATTTAACCACAGTTTAAACATAAAAAAGAAGGACAACTCAATTATAAAACCGTTCAAGTGCATATCGGACTCGCTTACGAAAGTTTACGTATCATTATCACAAACGGAACCCTAAAATAAACACTGGACAAAGCGAAATCCGTGAATGCAACAACCCACGTATGTATTTTATTTACCACTAACGCCAGTTTTACACTAGATGCCGCCAGTGGTAAAATTAAATCACACTTTCGTTGCGTTTAACATAAGAGCGTTTTTAAAATACCACGTTTGTTTTATGACAGCTTCACCTAAATACTACTTATTTTATTATGTTTCTAGTATTTGTTGTTTTAGCGGCTACAGACATACAATATCATTTGTTAAAAATTCAACTGTCTGTGACACACGAACAGACAGACAGCGAAGTCTCAGTAATAGGATCTCATTTTCACCCTTTGGGTACGCAACTCAAAAACAAGGAAATCCTATCCTACTTCCTATCCTATCCTTCCTACTAATATTATAAATGTGAAAGTTTGTGAGGATGGATGTTTGTTACTCTTTCACGCAAAAACAACTGAACCGATTGCGATGAAACTTGGAATATAGATAGCTGGACACCTAGAATAACACATAGGCTACTTTTTATCCCGTTAGTCCCGGATCGGGACTTACGCGGGTGAAACCGCGGGGCGCAGCTAGTTTACAATAAATGCACTAAAATGTAAAAGGAGAAAAAAACCGTCGTCGACGACACCTTCCTAAGACATCGTCCCCAAGATGCTCGCATAATTCCCTCGCGAGCGATGCTAACTCGCTGAGACAGAAACCCACCAGCTCTGGGATCTTTGCTTTGCACTTGGGCTCTAAGCTCTGGGAATAATTTCCTAGTTATTAAAACATTATAAAAAAACACTTTAGTTTATATCTAACTCCACAAATTGTTATAAATGCTTACACTAAAAAGCTAGATAGATACTTAAAAAACTATTTGTGGAGACTGATACCTGAACTAGGATTTCCTGTGATACAGGGACCAGGTTCCACCATCGGACTTAAGGGCTTATTTATAGCAGAGTCCCGCGTAAGTCCTGCTCCCGCAGGATTTTCTAATAACCTTTCTTAGTGGATCCCTACACACCACAATGAACACACTCTCCAAATTGCATGTCTCTAGGCGGTTTGGGCTCTGCGTTGATATATAGATCAGTCAGGACATTGAATTTTATGTACTCGTAAACCTATAGATATATATAAATGAGGAATAACTAAGATACCAATATGTAGGTAGGAATCTTCCATGTCACCCTAGCTTCAAAACGCTGATGGTCTAATGATTTAATGATTATCATAGTCGACTGTAAACTAAGCACTGTGACGTCTCGTCCTCCAATTTTCCCGTGAAACGCAGTGTGAGCTAAATGTGCCACCGATATAAAGCAACACGCCAAAAACATCAACTTATTTGCTTCATTCCAACTTGTTTCGTAGCCCTGTTATTTTACAAACGTTATATTTTCTGAATGTCCCAGAATTTCTTTTAGGATAAGAAATTGGAGAAAAATGTTAGATTTCTCTTTTTTTTTTTCAATCAAAATGTTTTGCTGTTAAATGGTCGTTACAGATTACACTCTGAGTTTTGTATCTGTATTTGTAGTTTTTAGGTTGATTGGACTACTCCAGTTATGCAGTACAGGAATAGTTTAAATAAAGCATCTAGGTACGCTTTTATGTTTACATCAATCTCACGACATTTTTTTTTTGTAATTGCGAACTCCTCATCCGTCCGAGCAATGTTTCCGGTTGCATCACGTTCGGGAGCTCGGGGTCCGTTTAAGTCTTATTTTAAAACGTCTACTCCATTTTGAATGAAACTTGGTAGGTACATATAACATATAACGTAACAAATGGAACTCTGACCGATGATGAAATGTAATTCTGTGGAGTTCGGCCACGCAATATATTTAGTTGATACATGATTTGATAGTACGGTGCGGTGCGGGTTCGATCGTCTGTAACTGCTATTACTCGTGTAAAACAACGAAGATAGTGATTAATATTACAAAATAACAAAAAACGTCAAAGTTACCTACCTATTTTAGTAGATAAGACAAAATAAATCTACAATTTCAGGCTCAATTTAAAATATTCAAATCGAAACCATTGACTCCACTATCTTACCTAAAACGAACAAAAAAACGGAATTTAATACAAAATTCAGGAGCCTACGCAGTATGCAGGGCGGAATAAGTTACGGTAACTTAAGCGCTGGAAATCGAGGCCGTCTGCTGAAAAACTAGTTTATGGCACGCATATACTCGTAGCAAACGCACGCCATCCACTGAACCTTCTCAAAGTAACGAAAGTACTTCCAATTTCACCAACCATCACCCGCTTTTCTTTCTACAATATGCACAATCTAATACAGAAGCATCAATGAACACTGAACCTTTCGATAGTGAGCTCGCCATCCAATCCTTACTACTTACAGAACCTCAATTTTAAAGCAATGGTCTTTATCCATTGCTTGCAACTTTATCCAATAGTGTGAACAGTCAGTATAATAACGTCGATGAATACTGAACCTTATGGAAGTATACGAGTAATATGCTGAGGGAACTTATTACATTGCTTTTTTCAGTAGAAGCAGCCGGTGAGGTTGCCTTTACTGAAAATACAATGTACCGTTATTCGCGTTCGTACCTACTTATAATTTTGTTTATCAAAAACGTAAATAATGTAGGTACTTGGTTATTACTTAATTAATTCTATTTGGAAGGAGATAAATATTGTTGTTAATATAAACGCTTTAAAATTAAAATAAGTTTTGGTAAAACCCTAGCTTTGTCTCACGGCTTTGTACTCGTTTACAATACAGGAAATTATTACAATTAACTAGCGCGTGAAACACCTTACCTACTGCTGTGCAAAAATCCACACTTAAGCGGTACTAATATGAAGTAGGTACTATCGGTACTTCCCTGGTCGTCCGTGTTTAAAGTTTAAGCGTGAACACGGACAAAGTCGCGGGCACAGTACATTTACATAATAGTAGCAGCGCCCCGTGGTTTCACCAGCCTGAGTCCCAATACCGCGGGAATATCGGAATAAAAGTAGCCTATGAATTTATTCCCAATCTTCAGCTATCTGCAGACCTAGCTTCATCGCCATCGGTTCAGTAGTTTTTGCGTGATTGAAACACAAACAAACATCTAGACTCTCGCATTTATAATATTACTAGCTGACCCGGCAAACGTTGTTTTGCCTTATAAATTATAGATAGTAGCCGATTCTCAGACCTACTGAATGCGCATGTGGAGTTTGGTGGAGATCGGTTCGTCCGTTTCGGAGGAGTACGGTAACTAACATTGTGACATGGAAATTTTATATATAAGAAGATAAGAAGATTATAAAGAGGTAACGCGTTGGTAACATGTATGTATGTATGTATGTATATTGGGGGTAATCTCCGGAACCACTGGACCAATTCCAAAAATTCTTTCACTAATAGAAAGCTACATTACCAGGGAGTAACATAGACTATTTTTTTTTAAATTAGGGATCCGTAAGTATATATTAGAAGATTATTAACGGGATGGGACTAGTGGGATATAACTTTAGGCTTAGAACGCACTGCGATTAAAAGCAAGCGGTTTAACTATAGCTGAAAATGCAGAACCGCGTATCAACAAGCAAAATTAGTCACTTAAAAAACGCTAATGCGTGGGCTATGTATTAGTTATGTGTTGCATTTTTTTGCGGTTTCAGACCTACGGAAAAACGCAGGCGTTTAATCGCAGTGCGTTCTTAGACTAACGTCCGTATTTGATAAATTTTAGCACCGATGAGTATTTGTAGTCTAAAATGGGTTTATCTGTTTCAGATAGTTAGCATGCATGTTAGGTACGGTGTAAGCATTTTTAGAAGTTCATTGACTGACCTGAATGCCTAATGCAGACTTATAATAACGCAGACAGGTAGATATAGCAAATTTGTATTAAACAGGTGGGTACCTATAACTCTGTGGTGCGTCATACCAATGCCCGACTGCAATGCAGCAGGTTGCGGGTTCGATTCCCCCCGGGTAAATATTTGTTTCTGGTCTGTGTGTCTCTATATCTGTAACTAGCAGTGTCTGCGACTTCGACCGCTTAATTTTTAAAATAATAAAATTTTATATTCTTTCTCAATATTCATTATCCAACACTAAAAGATTTTTTCAAATCGGACCAGCGCGAGCTGTTCCTGACTGAGATTAGCGCGTTCAAACAAACAAACTCTTCAGCTTTATAATACTAGTATGGATATGAGAAAAATAAAAGCTTTTAAAATAAATTTAAGTATCATATCTGTTGTCGAGTAACACAAGCTTACCACGGGGCTAGATGCTGATGTGTTTAGTTCCGAGAATTTATTTTATTTTTATTGATAGTTTAGTAGTAGGTGGTAGTAGGTAGGCTGCCACAAAGCTCTGGCTTTGCTTGCTCAATGAGTGTGGCTTTTAGTCGCACTCATTGAGGCTACCTATTTAGCACCTGGGTAGTACTTATCTTCTTCTTTAATTATTTGGGGTCGATATAGTAGGTAAATACTACCTTCTATACCGACCCCAAAAATGTTTACACGACAGGCCGCCTGCTTGACACTAACCCACCTTGGGGCGAACTCCAGGTTCGCTAGTCTCCCCCAGATCTCTTACCCGCTTTTTACGTTACCCACGGGAAGAGATAGGTCAGATAAGGTAGCACTATTCTATGCCGGGGCTACACGGGCACCTTTACTTATAATTATGTTTGCGCCGCTGAAAGATGTCCTTTTTTCCGCCGATTTCTGGCCAGCTGGCATAGTCTACCGACATTTTAGGGAAGCTCGTCCGAAGAAAGAAAACCCCAAACCCTAATTTTTATATTATGAGTATGTATGTTAGTCCATAAGGTATATATTTATATGAATAACTAGAAAACCCCGCGAACTCCGTTTCGCCACCAGATGGCTTCGTTTTATGTAACATTTCGTTTCGTCATACGTCATACGTCTACGTCATACGTAATACGTCATACGTCATACGTCATACGTCATACGTCATACGTCATACGTCATACGTCATACGTCATACGTCATACGTCATACGTCATACGTCATACGTCATACGTCATACGTCATACGTCATACGTCATACGTCATACGTCATACGTCATACGTCATACGTCATACGTCATACGTCATACGTCATACGTCATACGTCATACGTCATACGTCATACGTCATACGTCATACGTCATACGTCATACGTCATACGTCATACGTCATACGTCATACGTCATACGTCATACGTCATACGTCATACGTCATACGTCATACGTCATACGTCATACGTCATACGTCATACGTCATACGTCATACGTCATACGTCATACGTCATACGTCATACGTCATACGTCATACGTCATACGTCATACGTCATACGTCATACGTCATACGTCATACGTCATACGTCATACGTCATACGTCATACGTCATACGTCATACGTCATACGTCATACGTCATACGTCATACGTCATACGTCATACGTCATACGTCATACGTCATACGTCATACGTCATACGTCATACGTCATACGTCATACGTCATACGTTATCGTCATACGTCATACGTCATCGTCATCGTCATACGTCATGTCAAAATCGCTGAGTTTGATTTTGATTTTCCAGCTTTTCTTTTTAAATTTTTCCTGAATTTTCTTTGCTATAAACCTCACGGAGCCCGGGACCTTTCCAACGAATGCAAAACCGTGGAAATCGGTTCGTGCGTCTGGAGTTATAGCGTCAGGAAGGAAAACCCGACTTATTTTTATTTAGTAGATTATTAAATGTCATCGTCATTATTATATTGGTATATCGGTTACTGCGATACAAGCTGTGCTTAGTGTAGAACTGATTTATTATGTAATTTGAGAAATGTTTAATAAGTTTCATAATAATAAATAAATATTGTACTTTTGTATTGTATTGTATTGTCGGCTACTAACGCAATTGGATCAACATCGAAAATGTAGGATAACGTTTGTGATACTAATACTAACTGGTGGGCGTTTTAACACTAACTAAAGACGACGTAGTTTAGGTAGTAAAATTACTCTTCAGATACGCAGAAAACGTAGATTTATTCGTGACCTGTTAAAAATAATAACGCGTAAAACTCGTTTTTCACTCCAAAATTCTCATTAAACATTTTACGCACAAAATTGATATTTCTCCAATGAAGTAAGTACATAAGTTCCTTGATTTCTGTTTAAATTTAGTACCTATCAAAGCAGAGAGCGGCCCTGGGAGTCCCGTCAAAGGGATCGTTGCTATAGCAACCGCAGCTCCCGATATAACACAGCTCACGACTTGTATCGATTCTATGTAGCTATTACCAGAATATTACTATTTGCAATATTTGGAACACAGACCGAACACATATTATTATACATAGATGATTTTGACGACCTCTGTGGCGCGTCTTGCGAATGCCCGACTGCAAGGCGAAGGTTGTGGGTTCGATTCCCGCCGGGTGCAAGTGTCTATGCTTAAAACTAAATATTTGTTTCTGGTCTGGTATGTATTATAATATGTAGTCTCAATATGTAGTATAACCGTTTGTAGTAACCACAGTACAAGCCTAGTGCTTAGTTTGGGGCTAGAATACGCTGTGTATACTGTGGTGCAATATTTAATTATGATTATTTACTATAGCACGTTTTGAGGAGCTCATTTTGTAAAGCTGCACTTGCCGATCTTGAATGGTCGTACGCTTGGCACGTTCAGTATACTTGGATGGGTGACCGACAATTCGTGTAAGAAAAAATCACTTCCTCAAGCTCCTCCGTGCTTCGGAAGGCTCGTTAAACTCTGATAGCAGTCGTTCAGTCAAGTCTAACTTGACTTTAATGCGACTTGAAAAATTTAACACAAGGTGAGCCAATACGAAAAATAAGCCGTTTTTAAATTTCAGACTACAATCTGACGTTTTTGTCCTAATTATTTGAGAGTTTTTTTTATAGGAAGATGTGCCAAATCGTAGTCTAAAATAAAAAAACACAAAGTAACTGTGTTTTTTTATTTTAGATAACTGCGCTCGCGGTTTCAACTGCGTAAGTCCCGCCTAGTAATGCCTAGGAAATATCGATATAAAAAATAATCTATTTAATTTATTTATTTATTACTCAAACTCAAACTCTTACTTAATTTAGAACTCAAGTTAACATTTCAAGCTTCATCACAATCAGCTTAGTAGTTTTTACGTGAAAGAAAAACAAAATGCTTGGTAGGTGTAAGCAGGCGGTCGGCCATAAAAGTATTGCCAAATACTTTTTGCAGAAGGTGTGGTCAATGATGACTTACTTATTGTGCCGACCCCAAAAGATTTGGGCTTTTAGCGGACCCGGGGCTCCCGAGAGGGATGTAACCCTGAACATCGCTCTGTTTAGAGAGATTTTTCAAGATATTTTAAAAAGGGGAGGCCTAAAAGTTTATATTGAAAGAATAATAATTGTTACGTGATGTTAAAACTATGCCTAAAATCATCCTAAAATTTTCGGTTAATTGTTATCCACACAATAACCGTACGCAAGTTCCCATTACCAAAAACTAAATTAGTTAAAATAACAAAACTAAACAACACGGAAATGCTGTTGGCCTTCGGCGCATTGACGTAAACTTCAGTGTCAAAGTCAAGCCGACATAGTTAATGCATATTCGGCCACAATAACATAACGCCTTTACCACCTATCTTAACTATTTTAGGTTTACTAGCTGCGCCCCGTAGTTTTACCTGCTTTAGTCTTGATCCAGAGGAAAACTCAGTAGTTTCATCGAGCGTGATCATCGTGGTTGGCAGGTGATTTTATTTGGTGGTTTCGATATAAAGTTAAAGTATACTACAACTTTCTTTTCTAACAGAGTTAATTAATAGTGACAAACGGTTAAACATTTCGAATGGTTCAGTAGCTTTGAATGCATTAGTACCTACAGAGAAATAATGAAGATCGTGCGAAGTGGATACGTAAAAGTAGGAAAGCGGACCCCGGGCTCTCGAGAGGGATGCAACCGGGAACATCGCTCGGATGATGAAGTAACAGAGAAATAGACAGACAGACAGGCATGAATTTTAAAAACTTAAAATTCTTGTTTTACTGCCTATCCTGAGTGAACTAGACTGTTTTTTTTTTTCATTTGCGTCCAACACGTTCTGTCCTCTCTTCGTACAGGAAGATGGATAGATAATGATACGTGTAGAAAAAATACTATCGTTTTAGTAGAAAGCCGTGTAAGTTAAGAACATTATTTATAACTCAAGAACGGCTGAACCGATTTGGCTGAAAACTGGTGGGGAGGTAGCTTAGGGAAGGACATACCTAGGATTTTTTTTGACAAAGTACGCCAGTTCAGCTGGCAATTCATTCACAGCATTCTAGCCTTAGAAACAGCATCTACTTTAAGAACTTACAGGTCGACCTTACACCATCAAACGCGAGCGTTGATTCAAATCTATTACGCAATTCGAGTGTCAATGTTTCTTAATAAAATACAACCCATAACGTACCCTAATCCCTTGATAAAGAGATCATTTTTCTCCAACTTGAGGCAGTTGATTTACGGCTGCTACTTGTTGCATCGTTATTTAGGGTTAATCATCATAGTTCCTCGTTGATATTTGAGTTATCAAATGTTATCAACGACACTATAGTTAAGGTTATGATACACATGCTAGTTACAAGATGCTTCGTGTTTTAAAAAAAACTATCTATACTTTAATATTATAAAGCGGAAGAGTTTGTTTTTTTGTTTGTTTGTTTGTTTGAACGCGCTAATCTCAGGAACCACTGGTCCGATTTGAAAAATTCTTTCGGTGTTGGATAGTCCATTTATTGAGGAAGGCTATAGGCTACTTTTGATCCCGATATTCCCACGGGATCGGGACTTATGCGGGTGAAACCGCGGGGAGCTGCTAGTAAAAAATATGTAGGTACCGATTGTTCTAATTATATTGTACCAATGAGTCAAATACACGTAAAATATGACAATTTCTATCGACACTATTGAGACCCGATTGTGAGAGCAGACCCTAATTGTGTGAGTTTTTCTACACGTCTAGGGAAACTTCTTTTGTCGGTAAAATTTACTTGAAAATCAGCTGTATTTGTTTGCCTGTACTTTAATAATTATTACAAAATCAGCCGTCTCCTCAGTATACTCTTAAAGGTAGGTATATCACCTCAAAAGTTTCCAGACTGGATTCTAAACTTTATTGTCACATAACGACGAAACCTTACTCGCAAAAACGTAAAGAAATGATTTCTTCATTTCAACTTGGCGGGTGGCATCTGTGGCGAAGCGGTCAGCAACGCGCTGGTTCGATTGCCAGTAGTCGCGGTTCGATTCCCGTCGAGTATATTTTCAAAAAAACAGTGAATTCAGTGAACTCAAAAGATAATAGGTAGGAATAAGAACTACGTATTATTACTAGCAAATAAACAGTTCAAGAGCATGTTAGGAGGCATATTGTATCTATATTTCTTTTGATGTAAAACATAGGCGAGGGTAAACCTAAAAGTTGGCGTGGCAATACAGGCCGTGGCGACGCACGCCTCGCCACGCTGTATATATGATGAAATATAATATGTAGGTACTATACGTAGCAAATTAATGTTTTTTAATTGTAGACTACGATTTCACACATCTTCCTGGAGAAAAAATTACTCCTAGGTATATGAAAAAATACAAAGATCACAAACGTCAGATTATAGTCTGAAATTAAAAAACGATCTGTAGCATGCTAGTGTGAGCACGTGTATTTGAACCTTTACGATGTTCAATGAAAACAACCATGTTAATGATAAAAATGTACTTGAGAGTTTTAGGTAAATGTAATTTATAAGATTTAGGTTAATATAAAATATGATGAGTTTATTATAATGGTTTTATTTTATTTGGGAAGTGAAGAATTGTATATATTAAATAGCTAGATCCCGCGGTTTCACTCTCGCAAGTCCCGATTCCGTAGGTATTTCGAAAAACCCTTTCTTGCTGAATGCCTAGATTACATAAAAACTCTTTTCTATCAGCGCAGCGCGAGCGGTAAAAATTATGCAGATTCAAAATGAGCAGTAGATAAAGTGACGTTTTTGAGGCCACACAATTTGATTCTCTTTGAGTTACTTTCAAATCAGATTTGATTCTCTATTCGTTATAAAAATATGTAACCCGATACTTTACCTATATAGGCCTAACAAAATAATTTAAAATTAAAGGTCCGATTGACTGAGCAAAATGCACAGCCGCAGATCCTAGAGACGTATAATTTGGAAAAGAGATTTCGGATTGCGATAAACTGCGAGCCACAGTAAAACTTTATAACATTGCAAGACCGAGTTTCCTTTAAAAACACGCCTTTTGTGGCACACACAGTAGGTACAATATTTCAAATAACAAATAAGCACACAGCGCAATCTAGCCCCAAACTAATTGTGCTATATGGACTTGTACTATATTATATTATTGATATCCAACATTATTATTACTTTTTTTTTGTAAATACATACGATTATGATACATAGAAAACACCTAGACCAGAAACAAATATTCTTGAACCCGCAACCTTCTGCATTGCAGTCGGGCGTTCCCCGACGCGCCACAGAGGTCGCCAATATAATACTGTAGCAACGTTTGTGATGTGCTTTGTAGTTTTTTTTTAACCGAATACCTAGCTTTTATTTTCCATAAGACTAGTAAAAAAGGATTACCAATAGTACACCATCTTAAATCACTAAATAAAATAAAATAAATAATATTAAAATTAATATTATAGACATTTTTTGGTTTGAATCACGTGGTTTCGCGAAGAAGAAGAAGAAGAATCTATAAATAATATTTCTTATGTTTTATTGCTCAAGGCATTTTTACTAGAAATATTTTACATGACAGGATGCACCCTGTCATGTAAAATATTTCTAGTAATAGAATGGGAGGATTTTTGATGATGTATTTCTCAAGTAAAATATATTTAAATCATTATAATTAAAAATCCAAAAATGAGTCCGTAGGTATGGTACCCAAAAGGCTGGCTGCATTGCCCCTTTGGATAGCAATACCTATTCGTTGGCCAAAGTAGCCGCCTTAATAGTTATCGAAACTCGTGATATTTAATGACCTGATAATCAAATTAGGTACTTACTAGAACAAGGAAGTGTGTGTATGGCTAATGTTATGCAATTGTTACTTCGTCGTTGTTTAGTTGGCATGACGTCATGCCAAGGTAGGTAGGTGCCCAAGACCGAGCGAGTTCACGGCCATGTTTCAAGTTCAAATGTTTTTTATCGATGATGACTTGGGATTAAGAATGCCTATGCATGTATTTGGCCCTATGCTTGCATGTGTGAGGCCCTATGCATGTGTGGAAAGAGGAACCTACGCATGTGTGTGACATAGGGTCTCACACATGCATAAGTTCCTCTTACCAGTGTGGCGTGTGTGGTAGCACGTGTGGTTCTTTGTGTGTAAGAGGACCTACTATGTGGAACAATTTTTTTTCTATTTCAGTATTGTTTGTCAAGGACTTTTGAACGTGGGAGTGAACTGAACCATTTTTGCTAAACTTCTCCATCGCTTAGTGGGTTGCTTCGGCCGCGACTCACCGGTCTTAGTTGTAGCGCGAAGTTGTAACGAAACGAAAGGTTGCTAGCATGCAAATGCACCCTAGATTTTCCGCTTTGCAGGATATTGAGACACACTAACTGAGTGCCAAAATATGTCTTCAATTTTAAAACAGAAGACATCACCAATTTACACAATTATGCAGTAAAAAATTGTTTAGTTCACAATTAAGTCCTGTGTCCAGTAAGCGGCCAAAATCTTCACACTTCACTAATTTACACAATTATGCCGAAAAAAATAGCGACCAATAAAAATAGTTTAGTTTACAATTAAGTCCTGTGTAATTTAAGTTATGTAACACATCCAGAATAACCGAGCTCGGGTAAGGGTTAAATAATTCCCAACACTTTTCACAATCTGCTGCGAACAAGCCTGATAACACTACTAAGGCAAATGGCTCCTTTATTCTCTAATTGTCCTTCAATATTATGTAAAAGTCAATAAGTACTTTATAAGTCACTTAAAGTATTACATGTGACTTATTAGGTGTTCTGAACACGCTGAAATTCCCTATAATTATAGAGATAAGGGATTGATCAGTTGCGAACAAGCCTGGCTCCTTTATTCCCTAAGTGACGTTCGATATTATGTAAAAGTCAATGAGTACAACTAAGGCAAATGGCTCCTTTATTCTCCAAGTGACCTTCAATATTATGTAAAAGCTAATAAGTACTTTATATGTCACTTAAAGTATTTACATGATAATGACTCATTGGGTGAGCTGAAAACGCTGAAATTCCCTTTAATTATAGAGATATAGGATTGATCAGTTGCGTACAAGCCTGATAATACTACGAATGCGAATGGCTCCTTTATTCGTCGTGACCTTCAATATTATGTAAAAGCTAATTACACTTGACTTGACTTTTACATAATATTGAAGGTCACTCTGCGAATAAAAAAGCCATTCGTCTTCGTAGTGTTATCAGGCCTGTTCGCAGCTGACCTTTAATAATATGTAAAAGCTCGACACTTGATTTGACTTTTTGACTTTTACATAATATTGAAGGTCACTCTGCGAATAAAGAAGCCATTCGTCTTCGTAGTGTTATCAGGCCTGTTCGCAGCTGACCTTTAATATTATGTAAAAGCTCGACACTTGATTTGACTTTTTGACTTTTACATAATATTGAAGGTCACTTTGCGAATAAAGAAGCCATTCGTCTTCGTTGTGTTATCAGGATTGTTCGCAGCTGACCTTCAATATTATGTAAAAGCTAATATACTTTTACATAATATTGAGGGTCACTTTATAAGTTTTATTTATTATTTTTATTGTAGCACTTTGTTGGCGTGATCAATTTGTATATTCATGCATACACAGCTTCTTAGTACCAAGCTCCTCTGAGCTGAGCCGCGGACAGACAGACGGACAAACGGACATGACGAAACTATAAGGGATTCTTGTTGTTAACTACGAAACCTTAAAAAAAGGACTAAATCCTACATGCAGTGCACCCGACCTATCTATTATGTAAGCTGAAATCGGGCAGCTAAACTACATACAATCTGGATCTACCCACCCAGTGAAGGTACGAGTTGGCAACGGGCGACATGAGGCAGCAGCGGACGACGTGTCGATGTCGTAGCGACACTACTGGTTTCTATGTATGTATTTCCCTACGTCGCTCGTCGCTGTGACACGTCGTCCGCTGCTGCTTCATGTCGCCCGTTGCCAACTCGTACCTTAAACCGACTTTACTATTCGGATAGGCCAGTTGGACCATTATCTTGTAGCGAAAGAAGCTAGGTACATTTAACTTAAAATTTTATACATTCCACATATGATTTACCTATAAAACATCTTGTAGGTGTATTCAACCTTTGATATTTTTTGTACATATTGCCACGTGTAGGCCATGATGTTTAAATTCATACTTTTGAATATGAAATTCTAGTAACAAGACAATTCGCTCATAGTATTCAGAAACCGGTTTGCTATTTTCGGCAATTACTGCTAGATATCGAGCTAGGCATCTATAAAGTATTCTACTGATCGCAATCTGGCTAAGTCACTTAGCTATGATTTTTAGGGTTCCGTATACAAAGGGTAAAAACGGGACCCTTTTACTAAGACTCCACTGTCCGTTTGTCTGTCAAGCACAAACTAGCAAAAACCGGATCCGATCGATGCTACCGAATCTAGCATTTGGGGACACGTTCTGTCGAAAACAGATCCCTGACGGTTGCTCCTGGGGGTGGCCTGAAGGTACAGCCGACCCCTCTCTTTATACCCTTGCTGGTCACATTTGATGACGCTATAACATAATATATGCGTAGGTTTAGAGAACTGGGTCCCGTTGTTCGTTTGTCTGTAGTGGCCTGAAGGTACAGCGGACCCCACCTGCAAGTCTAAATGTTGACCGCCAAGTGGGGACGTGTCATAGCGTACTCGTATTATATATGTAGATCACCTATTGCTAGGGTTGTCCGTCTGTCTATCACCAGGCTGCATCTCAAGAACTGTGATAGCTAGACAGTTGAAATCTTCACAGATGGTGTATTTCTGTTGCCACTTGCAGCAACAACAAATAACTAAAAATAGAATAAAATAAATATTTAAGTAAGGCTCACATACAACACTGTGATAATGACACGCACTTGGTTTTTTTAATATATGTATAAGGAAAATGGCAAACTACAAATGCTTTGATCTAATAAGCTGGCCAAGTTTAGTCTTGGGTCGTAATCTTATATGAAACGACAGTACATTCGACAGTCAGTACTGTAATGCAGTAGGTTCGTAGCAGCCGGATATTCGTCCGACACGCCACAGAGGTGTGGCTCACCTGGTGTTAGGGTTTTCAGGTCGCCCTAAGAGCTCTTACTTACGACTGCTATCTGAGATAACAACCGGGACACTTGCTTCACGTGCCTCCCGAAGCACGGAAACTCTCGATAAAGTGATATTTAGAAACAATTCAAGTAATGACCTGACCACGCCAAGCGTTGCGCAATATTATGCATCCAATCATTAGTTAACCAACTTCCAAAAAAGAAGAGGTTCTCCATTCGTCGCGTAGGGGAATCCGCAATGAAACGGACGTCTTTTGAAACGGACACTATCGATACACACGTTCGGACACTATCGGACACTACCACAACTGCCTTAGTGAAGATTACCGATGATATAAGGCCTGGTATGGACAGCAGACAGCTTACTGTACTCTCATTGCTGGATTTCAGCAACGCATTCAACAATGTTGACTTTGACCTGCTTCTTAGAATTCTGAGCTCCCTTAACATATGTACGTCAGTAATTACATGGTTTCGTAGCTATCTATGTGGACGCCGGCAACGTATTTGCATCGAACAGACCCATTCCACCTGGAGTGATATAGCTGCCGGTGTTCCTCAAGGCGGTGTGCTTTCTCCTCTTTTATTTGCTGTTTTTATTAACAATATCTCTCACAATATTTCTTCTTCTTACCACCTGTATGCAGACGATTTACAAATTTACACTCAGGCACCACTTAACCGATTAAGCGATGCGATTGGTACTATAAATAATGATCTGTGCAATATTTGTCAATGGAGTAGATGCTGTGGTCTTAAGGTCAACCCGGCTAAGACTCAAGCCATCGTAATTGGTAGTTCTAGACTGACTTGCAAAATCAATTTTAATCAATTACCAAACATCGTTTTTGACGGTATTTCGGTACCGTATAGCAAAGAGGTCAGAAATCTGGGCGTCACTATGGATAGCAATCTCACATGGGTTTCGCAGCTGTCTGGGTTGAGTCAGAGGATGTTCGCGTCTAATGCCTCTCTCAGAAGGTTGCGGAATTTCCTTCCAACTGCCACCAAAGTTATGCTAACTCAATCTCTTATGCTTCCTATTCTAGACTACGCAGATGAGTGCTTCCTTGATCTCACCGAGAAACAGCTGGACAAACTTGAGAGGCTCCAGAATCTTGCCATTTGGTTTGTTTATGGTTTTCGAAAGTTTGATCACGTGTCGGAATTTCGCGGTGAACTGAAATGGTTGCCTATTCGTCTGCGTAGAAACTCTCACATCTTATCACTCCTCTACAGAATTCTGTTTCTACCTTCATCTCCTTCTTATCTTAAGTCTCGGTTTCAATTTCAACATCCTCCTAAAAAAAAAAACAAGTCAAACATTTTACAAAAATAATAAATCACAAAAAAGAAAAATGACTTAAAACCTAAAGCAATAAGAAGTTGTCGGCACCGCCCTCCCGCGGCATGGTGCCCAAAACGCTGGCAGCGTTCCCACGCTGGATAGCTAGGCTAACCCGCTGGGAAAAGAAATTACCAGCCCTGGGATCACCAGACGCCTCGACCAGACGCGCCGACAAGTCCCTAAGAAATACCTTACTACTAGGCCCCCAACACTCAATGGTCTCAAAACCCAAAGGAGTGAACAGGTAACAGCCAGGGATGTCTACATACTTCTGCACTTTACGAGCCTCAGCGCCCGCCGCCGCCGCACCCGCCGAAGAAGCAGTGGCCTGCACGTGAGAGGGAGCCAGTGTGTCCACGCAGGTGACGTCCCACACAACACACCTACCCCGCTCCCAAGGGACGAGCGTCACACCGTCGGGTCTTTTACCGTCAGAACGAACAATCCCGTTTGGTTCCAACATTGCCGGAATGTTCGCTGAGGCAAGAGCCCGACGAATGACGTCGTTCAGCCAGTGTGTCCACGCAGGTGACGTCCCACACAACACACCTACCCCGCTACATCCTCCTTCTCAAGCTTTCCGTTCTTCAAAAGCCCTTCTCCTTAAAGTTCCAAATCGTCTTTCCACTTTTTATGGAGATTCCTTCACGGCTCGGGCAGTGGAGTTGTGGAATGCTTTGCCTGCCGTCATCAGACAGTCGAAATCTTTAGAAACTTTCAAGAATTGCGTTTTCAAACACTATCTGCTTATGGCTGAGAAACGTCAAGTCCTATGATTGTGTCACTTTTCGTGTTGTGGTTGGTTCTTTAGTATCATGTGGTATACATATTTGGATAATATATGTACGAATATTTATTTATATATATGACTTATTGTATTTAGCTATGTTTATATGTATTTATATTTTACTTACGTTTTTCCTGTGTAAACACCCTACCTTTCACCTGTCTTAACTTCTTGTCCATCCAAAGGTTGCCTGGAAGAGATCGCTATAAGCGATAAGGCCGCCCATTGTGCCACCTAGTTTTAAGTAGTGTATGTTTTCTTTGTGATGTAATTTATTTGGTGTGTACGATAAAGAATTTATTCATTCATTCTTTCATTCATTCATTCATTCATTCATTCGATATCTCAAGTTATTAATCGAAAATATTTTAGGTTTTTTGGGTGTTGGTACCATTTTGCATTGATGACCATAGACAAGGGTTATGGTCACAGGCCCTCAGGTCTATGGTATGTTGGTACCACAACACCCAAAAAAGTAAAACTGTAAAACATTTTCGATAGTGTCCGTTTCAAAACACGTCCGTTTCATTGCGTATTCCCCCTATGGTTTTTTAGGGATGTTCAATTAAAATTACTAGTTTTCCCTAAAATACCAGTCCACGTTGCAAATCGAAACTAGAAAAGGAAGTTAACTATGACTAGTCATCAAAATTTTAGGAAGTCAAAATGTGACTAATGAAAATAAAATTCGAGCCATTTTAATTTTATAGACCTTCCTACCTTATAATCTAACTCTATAATTAATAGACAAAATAATCATGAAATTTTATTGAAATTTTTGAACAAAAAGTCAGTACCTAGGTAATTAATTTTTGTTCTATGAATCCTATGGTGGTTCTTTTTGATTCATCAATCAACCATGACTCAGCATCATTTTAGATTCCTAAAAGTCATCTTTTTTGTAGACTGATGCAAGTAAATTGACGGTAACCTATGTATGTGGTGCGTCGGAAGAAGGATTGACTGCAATGCAGAAGGTTGCGGGTTCGATTCCCGCGGGGTGCAAGTATTTATGCTTAAAAATAAGTATTTGTTTCTTGTCTGGGTGTTCTCTATGTATCATAATATGTATATATTTACAAAAAAAAATGTATAAAATGTAGTAAATCCGTTGTCTAGTACTAGGGGCTAGATTGAGCTGTGTGCAACGTCGTGCAATATTTAAAAAAACTCAAACTCAAAAATATGTTTATTCAATAAGATATTCACATGATCGTGTTGAATCATCAGTAATCTAGTGTGTCTTTGGACAGAGTAAGACAGTGGTAAGGGTAAAGATAAGTACCTAGACAAAACCTACATTTTACTAAAGTTTTAAATGCCTTTCGAATAAGAAAATAATCATGACAAAGGATCATATAGGCACTAACGTTCAAAGGTGAGGATGATGAGGGTCGTAGTAATTCTTCGAAAAGTAGTAGGTACAGCCATGTTCCATAAATTATCTATTTATAAATATTCGAATGAATCTTTCGTAGACGTAGTACACTACATACACTACGCCGATCACATACGACGTAGTGTATGTGATCGGTATAAGCGACTATGAACCTTAAAGTATGTATTACCGACTTTCACACTCTCAGTTTTTTATGATGGCAGCCGAAAGCCTATTTTTTGGATAGCGAGCTGAGCGCTGTAATCAGAATAGATGCAGTAGAGCCGCTAATGTGAAAATATTGCGCAAGAGCACACATATTTAACAAAATTTGAATGAATGATCCATCATGAAAATGCAAAATGTACCTATATACCTATAAAGTTTTTAACCGACTTAAAAGGTAGGTATAACTTAAATTGTATGTGTTTAAATGTTTATGCCTTATTTCGGCATATAAAGTCCGATTTCGATAATCATTTGTGTCATAGAAACTTATCAAAAAAATCTATGGATTGGTGAACTAAGGCGCTCTACGTTGAAATACGTTAAAAATGACGTATAAACATATTTTAAATAAATAAATAACCATTGAACCACACGCTAAGAAATACCTAATGTGCAATAAATTCTTAAATTTTCGTGAAGGCCTTCAAAAATAAAGATAGTACAAGTTGAACAAACTCTTAATCTTAAAAAAATCAATATCACATGTTTTTAACTTGAATTTTCTCGTAAATTAAATTTGATTAGGTATTTGCAACACACAAATAACGTTGCAGTGATAACATTTGACGTTATTAAAAATGACTTGATAAAAACGCGGTATGAATGATATTTTTTTACCTAAATATATAACTGATAACTGTATATAATTTAATTATTATCTCCTGTTTACTTATAATAACAAAAAAGAAAAAGAAAAAAAATCACGTATACCTACTTGTTTTTTTAATTTAAGGCTAAGATCTGACGTTTTTTTCTTCAGGAAGATGTGTCAAATCATCTACACTTCTACACTAATATTATAAAGAGAAAAGATTTGTATTTTTGTGTGTATGTATGTATGTGTGTCAGTATGTTTGTAATGAATAAACTCAAAACCTACTAGACCGATTTAAAAAAAAAAATCATTCACATTCACCCTGATTGATGTAGGCTACTTTTCTTTACTACGTCTATAATTAAAAAGCGAAGGCATTTGTCCATGGTAACCTTATAATATTAAATCTAGGGTATTAAGAATTGTTACTGGACATAAGGTATAATTTTTACCCGACTGCGCGACGCAAAGAAGGGTTATGTGTTTATCAGTCTATGTATGTTTGTATGTTTGTTCCTATGTGGCGCTCCAGAGGCCAAACGGCTGGACCGATTTTGATGATTCGCACGTCAATCGATTCGTCTTAATCCTGGGAGTGTCACCGAAGACATGACATTTATCAAAATTCAAAATGGCGTCCACCAGCCGCCATATTGTAAAAAAGAAAAAAAGAAAAATTGTCTGACTATGTCGAGTGGGGTATCGTCGAATAGGTATTTGAAAATCATTCTTAGATTTCCTTGATCATTTTTCATTTAGTTCAACTATTTGGGATCTACAACGACTTAAAGTTGGTTAAGAAAACAAAAGTTGACTGACTATATCAAGTGGGGTATCGTTGAATAGGTATTCAAAAATCATTGTTAGGTTTCTCTAACCATTTTTCATTAAATGTAACCATTTGGGATCTACAACGGTTTAAAGTTGGTTAGAAATCGTCCATACCTACCTTAGATTACCGCAGCTTACTGAATAATCCTCAACTTAATAACCCTCTCAATGAAATGATGCGATTGCGATTAAAATACAATAAAATTGATTTAATAATACGTCTAGCACCTAATGCTGGCTAAAAAGCGCAAAAAAAAAAAAATTAAATAAAAATAAAAAAAACCCGTCTGCTTAAAAAAACTTTAAATAAAAACATATACATAATAAAAACTGAAAAGAAAATAAAACAAGTCCAGTAGTCACAGAACATAGCGACTTTAACAGTCGGGACCCATTACTGAAAAGGTATATTATGAGCTAGATTTTAGGTAGTCAATGGGTCCCGACTGTTAAAGTCGCTATGTTCTGTAACTACTGGACTTGTTTTATTTTCTTTTCAGTTTTTATTATGTATATGTTTTTATTTAAAGTTTTTTTAAGCAGACGGGTTTTTAAAATTTTTATTTATTAAGACTCTTTTCTGTACTTGATTTAAAACTATGGTTTCCGATTTTGTGTAGGGAAGTCACGTGGTGTGCAACTCTATAATAAGTTTTAACTCTAATGGTAAGTGACAATACGGTCTAAGAACAAGCACGCTAGCCTAGGATATAAAAATACCTAATAGTAGGTTTACTTACTATCTTATCCTACTAATATTATATAGCTAGGTGAATATTTTGCGTGTAAGTATGTTTGTTACTCCTTTACGCAAAAACTACTAAACCGATTGCAATGAAACTTGGTATGCAGATAGCTGGAGATTTGGATTTAAACGCAATGTTTATCCCGATATTCTCGCGAGATCGTGACTTATGCGGGTGAAACCGCGGGGCGCGGCTATTATCGTTTAAAATGAAGATAAATAGAAGAAGACACAAGGTCCTACTGTGATCTTTCAATTTACAATTTTAGAATCCTGTATTGAACGAAATCAAGTTATTAATTCCGAAATTACCATTTTTATTTCCTTATTTCTACGCTACAAAGTTTCAATAGGGCAATGAATACATTAACTTGACACAGATTAAGGCTTGTTTAAAATTAATAGGACGAGGGCTGCAATGTCCGATCAATACGTTGCATGTAGGTCGTAGGTAGGGTCATAACTACGTATGCTAGGCTCGATAGCAACATAGGTAACTATAGTACCGTGGTATCGTATGACAAGGATCGTAGTCAAAGACAATTTTATGTATCAAAATATCTGTAAAACCTAATAAAGATTGTCCTTTGCTGTGCAGTATTACCATACCAAAGCTGCCCAAAACCCTTGCAGTGTTACCATTACTTACAATTCAATTATTTTCTCTTATTGACATTGTATTCATTAACTTCAATTAAGTTCATTTCCAATTAATATTTGCATGCTAAGTTAAGTACCTACTGGTGAAATATGCTGAACTTTAACATCGTATAACAACTATTGTGACCATATTTGTTGCAAATAAATGAAATTCATTCAGGCAGCTTTGCTTCGGAAACTTAGAGGGTAGTTTGAATTACTATGATAGATTTAGATATTATTCGTATAAAGTTATTTAAAACGTGCATTGGAATCAAAGATTTTACTTAATTAGGGATTTTAGGTACCTATATTCAGGGTTATTCTTTCGTCTACGAACTTCTTACCGCATTTCCTTGCGGTACGAAGTTCGTAGATGAAACAGTTGGGCGTATGAAAACATGTGTGTCTTGTGCAGAAATAGTGTCACAAGTAGGTGTAAGGAATGTAATTTACTAGCCTGTGATAGACTATGGTTTTTGAGAAGTAATCTATTTTATGTATCCATTTAGATGATAATTGTCTAGTTTTCGTCGATAAATAATAAACCGCGTATAGAAATTGTAAGATAAAGTTAATAAAAAGCTATTTAAAAGCACCACACTGTGTTGTCAAGAATTGTGGGTTAAGTCCCACGGATACGAGTTAAATGAACCCACAAGATATCTACCAGTTCATAGAGTTCCTCGTCGCAGTATACAGGAACAGGCTTTGTGTGTAACTCGAGAATTTTCCCTAACAACGAATGTGAGTGTGTGTTGGTGTGCGGACGTGTGCAGCGTCCGAGGTCGCCCACATTCGATCTGTGCAAATTTTCGTTCCTAGAGATCACTGTCCTCGCTCAGGGTCGCAGTGCCGTATCTCTCAATTTTTGTCTGGTAATTATAAAAATAATGCGTTATATAAGCCTTCGCTGTCTCTGTCTGGCTACGGGACATAATATGATGCCGTCTCACCTCACCGCCACCAGCGTTGCGCTGCACACATGCGCATGGAATAGGAAAATACATCCATGAAATTCGGCTATATGCGTTTTTGTGTGTGTGCATGACGTTATCGTACAATGCGATTACAGGGACGAATTCGTAGTTTTAATTGCGCCTCAGTTTATGACAATAATAGCAGTATTGCGTAATTTTCGTTCGGAAAAATTCGGAAATGAATGCATTTTAATGGAAAACAAATTATTTCAGCGATATTGTTAACATTTGCGTCGCATAACAGACTTATTTTGGATAAATATAGAACATTTTTAATTTAATGCGTAGTACCTAATACTTATTATATAAAGAAGGTATGGTCTATAAATAAGAAAGAATTGAAATCCTTCATTTTTACCTATTATTCAATCATCTTATTGATGTTTTTTGAAGTTATTACATAATAATCCCCTTCGTCGTAGACAAGCGACCTTGAAACCCACCCTCCATTAAATATAGACCCTGGATCTTCAAATTCGGCACTGGGCTTACACGTGCCGCGGTATTTGGCCGGGATGCGATCTTTGGCAGTCATTGTATGCAATAGTTCATACGGCATAGACTACGCAATAGTATGTATTTCCAGAAAAAAAGCTTATTGCTTGCGACTGCGAGTGAATTTATACCTACTTTATTGCCATTCATTTTTACAAACTAATAATTTTTATTTTAGTTATTAGTAGATTAACTTGCAAATATATTTTATTTATTTATATGTACCTAGGTACATACGTACGAAGATTTTATTTTGTAGTGTTATGTATATTTCAACGATTTTTTTAATTTAGAAAATGGTATGTTGTGCTTTTTCATTTATACTACGAGTAATAATGCGTTCTTAATATTTTGCATGGGTAAATCCTACTATTAATATTATATACGCGAAAGTTTATATGCATGTATGTTGTAAGTAAGTATGTGACTTTGTTACACACAAACTACTGAACCGATTGCTATGAAACTTAAAATATAGATAGCTGGAGACCTAGAATCACACACAGGCTTTTTATCCCGATATTCCTGAGACTTACGCGGGTGAAACCGCGGGGCGCAGCTAGTAAAATATATAGCTGAGCTTAGCTACTAAACTTTATGTATATCCTGGGGCAGTAGATATCCTTTTTGGTGTTCCTACCTACACCTTACACATTATAGTTTCATTTGATTCTCGGCATCTTTCTTTATAGGTAATCACATCATTAATTAAAATCACCATAACGTGACTAAATATGCGTTGGTGGCAAATCGTGGACAGGAGTAGGTATTTCTAAGCGGGCGAGCTCACGTTGTGCGTAGTTGGTAGCGAACTCGCCCGGCAAGCGAGAGGCATGGGTTCGAATCCCGTCACAGTAGGATGATGCATTTTCCTTGAAAATTTTTAGATTTAAGTAATAAAATATAAGATATATTAGGAGTTCTTGTTAAAAAACATTTATTTCGTTCTTGTTTTAAATTATTCGTTTTTCAATTGTAATTTTATGTATTCGTATGTACCTACTTTAGTTTATCGAATGTACCTACCGCAGTGACATTTTAAAGTACACCATCGCGGTAGGTATATGGGTAGTAAAGATTGCAGAGTTCATGTTACTCAGTGTTTGATATGTGAGTAGAAGACTGCATAAGTTTCTTACGATTGTTAACCGACTTCCAAAAAAAGGAGGAGGGTATCAATTCGTCGCGTGTGTTTTTAGGGATGTTGACCGATTACTCAAAAACGGCTTGATAGATTGACATGATTCTTTTGATTTTATGATGATTCTTTTTTAATTGTAAGGGGCTCCGAGATGGTCGTAAGATTCTGATGAGGATCTTCGGAGTGATGAACGAGGGACTGCTCCTCAAAATACAGTCAGTTTTTCACTTTCGATCAGTGACAGCAGTCAAGAGTGACAGCAAAAATGCAGTAAAACTGATGAAATAAAAAAAATAATTTAAAAAAATCAAACATCGACTGAAAAAAGATTAAAATCCGACTATAAAAACGGAGAAAAATAAAAAAAAAATGAAAAATAACTTCTGAGATCTGAAGACGGGCAGATGAATTAATTTACAAGCAGATCCTCCTACGTAAAACTGTACGACTTCAGAGGTTATTTTAATTTTTTTCTCTTTTTTTGTAGTGGGTTTTTTATTTTTTTTTCTTTCTGTTAGATGTGTACCTACGTTTCATTTCCATTGGATCTAGCGAAGAGCAGCTTAGTAAAGTACTACAACAAATACAAATTACGTAAAATATTATTCGTAATTTACCCTAAAAATGATTGTTTTTCGTGGTATCCTGGCGGAAAGTCACACTTTTAATAATCTTAATGAAAGTTGGAGTTTTAGTTAATGGATTAATGACGTTGCTATATATGTATGTATACGTAAACGGTTACGAAAGGAAATACCAGAGTCCTTAAAAAAACTTCATATAAAAGAGATAATTAAAACTGAAAAGTAAATAAACAAGTCCAAATAAACAAGTTGTCAAGGAACCTATCGACTTTAACAGCCAGGGCCCATTTAATATCTGGAATCTAGACCATCTTAAGCCTTTCCAATAATGGATTTAAATAAATCTAAACCTATCTAAACGCCATCTAGACCCGTATTTCTAATAATAATAATGGGCAGAACGCGTTAACTTAAAAAGTGTGTTTACCATGTATTTTATTTATCACTAGCTGTGACCGGTGGTGCCACTCTCTCTGATGCTTACATCATAAAAGGAACACACTCTTCTTTCAGCTCTCTACTATCTACGGTTTAGGCTCAGCGTTGATCAGTAAGTCAGGACAAAGTATTTTACTGTAAATGTATGTAGATTTGGTAGAGCTCGATATTTATTCCAAAAGAAAATTAAAAAATGCAGTGAATATTTCAGACCCAGTATTTTTTTCAAATTAGTTATCTAAACAATAATTAATTTAAAAAAAAAAAACTAAAGTTTGAATAGATTTCGAATTCGGATTTGCGGTTTTAAAAAGTTTAAAAAATCATCACGATAATTCAAAAGAAATTAGGAAGTAGGTAGGTCTTCTTTCTAATTTAAAAATTACCAACCTAGGTACCTACATAAGGCCATTATGACTGCGTGATTTGTAGAAGGGTTCGATCGTAGCTTGTTACCACTCACCGGGTTAAGTCCTAGCGTCAGCCGGGCTCATTCATTTTCCGATACATAGACCGGTGAAGCCATAAGCAAGACGGTTAGGATTATGTTCCAAAGTCGTCTTCCTTCTTAAAGATGAGGGTGTTATAGCTATCTTAGTGAGTTAGTGGTCTAATGCCCATTCTATCTATACTAATACTAATCTATACTAATATTATAAAGAGGAGACGTTGGTAACATGTATGTATGTATGTGTTTTCCGGGTAATCTCCGAAACCACTAAACTGTTTTAAGAAATAATTTACCAATAGAAAGCAACAACTATCGAGGGGTAAAATAGGCTCCTTTTGATCCCGATATTACCACAGGATCGGGTCGACTTACGCGGGTGAAACAGCGGGACTTTTATTGTAGTTAATAAAACATTACAATAATGTTTTAAAAGAACTCGTTCCACTATTCGCAACGCGGATGTTTTGATGCATTCTTTGTCTCGAAACTATTTTTAATTTCGAATCTCACAGGCATTTGCTCGAGTCTTACTATTCTAGGAAACTATTTATTTACCTTAGAAAATATTTTGCAGTTTCGCGGAAAATTCACAAACTATTTTTAACTTCGATTTGCATAAGATCTGCGATAGGTACCTACTTACCTAATTATACTATGTAAAATTTGCATAATACACAGTTTTCATAATAATAATAAATTCATGGAGTTAAAATTAAACTTAGACTTAGATAGATTAGTAGGTATTTAAATAAACACTAATTATTATAATTATAGACCTAGATTTTTCTTCTATTTTCGCAAGGATGGATTGCAATTACCTACTACTTTTTCGGTTTCATGTCTTAGTACAATAAAATTACAAATCACATCTCAGACAATCCTGAAGAAGAGACCTGTAAAGGTCTCAAAACGTTGAACATTGAAACAAAATCGAAATAATGAGTTTAGTTTATTGAATTTATACCATAGTTAAGTCCTATAAAAATTACATTGTTTATAGGACCTCTAAATTAAATTAAATTTATGGTTATAACTTAGATATTATTCTGTTTGTTGTGACGCATTATTGTATTTATTTAGTTTATTTTTGTAAAAACCTATAGCGAGAAAATAACTACCTAATATTCTTTGTATTCATTTATTTTATTACATACTATGATACGTACATACATACATGTCAGAAAAGTTATATTTTCAATTAAATTAATAATTGAACAGATTTTTTTGAAAAAGTATACTAGACATCATAGACATATGTAGATAGTGAAATAGTGGTAAAGCGATAACAAAAAAAAAACTACCAAATAACCTAACGTACACGTTTCTCACAAAAATCGTTAGGTAGATACAACAATAGAATTCACTATTTTATAATACATTGATTTCAATAATATATATCGGTTTTTTCAACCACAATGGCCGTTCTTCTATGAATAGATCTATGAAAAATACATTATTGTTAAGTACATTATTGTTAATAAGTCAACGTATTTTTCAATACCTTTAAAACACATTTCTCAAAAATAGACAATTCAATTATTCCCATGGCATCAGTAAACTAGTTACAAAAGAAATATCGCAGAATGTAATAGACGCATACTTCGACCTACTTTTATACTATTTCTGATGTTTCGATGCATTATATTTTTTGGCCACCGACGTGACTTACTAACCCAATTTAGAAGTACGGGAGTCCTTTGTCTGACGAGTTTCTTATGTTAACTTTGGATTGAATTAGAGTACAAACTTTGATTGGCAAATCAGTAGTTAAAGTAAATAATTTCATTTAGTGTGTACGTTTTTTATGACCGAATATGATAAAACTCAAAAAAACTCAAAACTCAAAATTATTTATTCATTTAGAACGTATATTAAACACACATACGTACGTTTTGAAACGTCGAGATTTTATTTTACCGAGGTTTCGGAACGCGCCCTCCGATGAGAAGAAACCACAAGAAACTCATGGGGTTTTTTTTTCAATTTTTTTTTTATCATGTTTTATATTACAATCGTCATAATACAGATATTTGTAATTTGAACAGGAGCAGTTAACAATCATGTCCATGGATTCTTTTCAGATAGATAGATAGATTCATTCTATATTGTAACACCAATATAAAAATATAAAAATTCAAAGAAATACAATACTATAAAATACTGTACAACTATAGGATAAATCCAAAGCGATAGTGAGCAACGTTAAATTAAAAGTTAATTTGATTACACACCAAACAACAAAAACAACAACCCCCTTACTTAAAAACAATGATTAAGTTAATGTAACGTCTGTACATACGAACGACAAACGATAAATATTTTTTTTATGCAGTTGTTTATAAGGGGTTAGGGGGGGTTTCATCATGTTTATAATTACCATAAATCACATTGATATTTATACACTATTCCGCACTAGTAAGCTTACTGGCGTGCGTGGGTTAGTAGCTTACTAGTGTGGGTAGGGAAATAATTTGGAAAATATCTGAATAATCCATTAAAAACGAATGAAAAAAGAACAGTAGGTTTTTTTGTGCGGAAAAGTTTTTTGTACAGACATGAATTTTAAAAACTATAGTCTTGTTCTGCATGTTCAAGACATACTTTTTCCTCTCCTCTTCAAATAGCAATACCAACGCAATTGCACTGATCCTTTCATTTACCTATAACAAAAAAAAAAGATTTTAAAGTCCCTATTTACGAAGTGACGACATTCTAAAGGTAAATGTGAAATTGTAGGTAAATTTACTGCCTGCCAGTCTGCGATAGCTTTCGCTATATTTTCAGTATTGTATTGTATACCTAATAACTGGTATTTGATTGAACCGTTTAGATTACAGCGATAAGCAATGTAATTTGAATTTGGCGTTACGTAGGACGGAGTTATGGCGCCCTTGCGTTTATTTTTTCAGGTATTATAATGCCTACCTATCAGTTCAAGGTTGCCTTTGTTACTCGTTTAATAGTGAGATTTAAAAAATAGGGTGCGGTCTTAAGAGGACAGTCTTACTAATCTTTTCTCCATACAAACGTAGTCGACTGTTTCCTTCCTGTATAAAGATATTCAGTCGACTACGTTTGTATGGAGAAAGAGTAGGTAGACTGTCCTCTTAACCTTCGATAATGGAAAAAAAATCTTCTAGTTCCACCTTCAGAGCATACTGTACCTTACCAATACAATAGGCAGTTTAATATCTGTTTAGAGCTTTCCATAGGAAATTCGTTGCCATTAAAAATGTTTAAAGCACTGAATAATGGCGCGTTGGGCGAGTGCCTGCCTGTCCCAGGTTGGATTTCCGCGCGTGAAGTATTAATGCTGAAAACAAATGTTTGTTTCTAGTTCTGGATGTGTCTATGTGGTTCTGTTTTTAGAAAAAAAGTATAATGTGTAGTATATCCGCTAGTGTCCCTTAGTCCTTATATCCCATAGTCTAGTCTTAGCAAGCCTAGTTGCTTTGTTTGGGGCTAGATAGATGGTGCAGTGTCTTGCTTTATGTTTAATATCAGTACCTACAAGCTGCTATAGATAATTCGTTCCTATTATATAATGTTATGTTTGAAGTACTAAATAATGCATTTCATAGTAGTTAGGTAAATCTGACTTCGTTTCGTAGCAATTCGTAGCATTTGAAAGCCGCTACGATAAAGCAAGAGCGACCTTTCAAATCCCACGGGGAAATCGAAACTAAGGAAAGCCTTGTTTAATAACTTACCTAAGTCTTCTTTTAACAATTTTCTACAAAAAGAATCTATTTTCCGTAAAACGTTTACACCCTGAGGAACGTCAAAAAGCCGTGTAGCTCCGGTTTAGATTAGGTCTACCCCATCTCTTCCAATGGAGGTAAAAGGCTACTAAGAGATCTGGGGAAGACTAGCAAACTCGAAGTTCACCTCGCGCGGTGGCGGGTAAATTGCTTGTTTGCAAGGAGAGATGGTGTAAGACAGGGAGCCGGCCGTAACAACATTGTCAAATCCTTTTTAGAGCAGGTATGGTCAATATACTTATGCCGGCTATCCACTGCGAGCGGAGCGGAGTCATTAATGTGTCATTTTAACATCGAACGATTGTTTCCATAGAGCAAAAGAGTTGCATGACTATGAAAACAACCGTTGTATGTTGAACTGACACATTAATGACTCCGCTCCGCTCGCAGTGGAAAGCCGGCATTACATGCCGTGTTCAAGCGGACCCCGGGCTCTCGAGAGGGATGCAAATGCAAATATCGCTCGGAGGAGTTAGAACGTCAAGTTGACTTTAACAGTTCTAAAAACAAGTTTGCCAAGTAATTATTTTTATTAACCCTTAAACACTGGACTATATATACTCTATTAAATCATAATTCAACCCAATTTCAAAAAAGTATAACAAAACCACCATCCCGTTATCCGTCATCGTATCCTCGAACAAAACCGTCCGGAACCAGGTGGATAATTGATCGGGCAAACATTCTACAGTAAAATTTATAAAACAGTTACGCAATGCATTTTTTAGGGTCGGCCGACGGGGGGTAGTCAGCGCTTTTCAGAAATTACAGCGGGGTGGCGTGGTGGGATATGACGTTCGATCTAAAGGGTGTGCGGCCCACTTGGCCCACTCACCCGGCTTCACCCGAGTGGGGTGTCAGGAGTGGCTGCAGGGCTGTTGACGGGCGCCTGGAGCATGCGCGCTGCGCTCGCCGCCGCCCGGTTCCGCGCCGTTGACAGTTCACCGGGACTTCCTTCCTCGATACCGCGCGTCGCGAGTTGCAACAGGGCCGACCGAACCCGCGCCGGCTCGAGCCGTCCGCTCGCTAGCTGCTTCAAGCCCGCCATTCTCACCACATGGCCATATAACGACGTCAACACGTAAGTACTGAACACTATTCACCACCCATAATGGAATAGCTCCGCACCGGCCGGCTTTACTCTCCCAGATCTCATTAACGGCCCACCTAAACGTCTCAAGTTGCATTTAGAACGATCGTCGACAAATTGAATTTAGAGGCTTCGCGAGTTTGTTCGGATTTTCCTCAATATTCTTGCCTAAAGTACGTTAACTTATTTACTCCATTATCTAATGCGCTGAAAAATCGTTTGCAAACACAAAAACTTGGCAACTGCGTTGTTAAACAAGTACCAGCTCTAGGTACCTACAATTTCCAGGTTTATTTTTAACAATGACGAATAGTTTTATTACTTAACTATTGTACCTAATTGCAAATGAATGGAATTTGACAGGTTTTTGCAGAGTTTAATAACCACATATTTGCAACGAGGTCGCGTTTAATTCTAGTAGTTTTTAAGTAAATACGTTTATATGCAAATAGAAATAAATACAATGAATTTTGTGTTTGAATGTTGTTTGAGGAAAATATTATGCGATTTGCGTCATTTCAATTGTGTTTATTATAATTCTATTCCGGTGTTTAGATAATTTGACTTCAATATTAGGTTGGACAGTAAAATCTACCTAGGCAATTAACAGCTAAAGTTTGTCTCGTCTATTTTTGGTCTAGATAACCGGAAATAACTTTCCTGTCTTTGTCTTTAGAATACAAGGTATCTAAATAGCATTTTAAAGTAAGTAAATATCGAAAACAATGCAAATAAAGACGGTAAGTACTATTTTACCTACGAAACTGCTTCGTAACGTAAACGCAAGATATTTCATTTAGTTTTTAATAGGGCACCCATCGAAGTAGTGGCGTTGCCTGGTGTTGCTTAACCTGCAATAACGGATATGATTGACTACGCTTGGTCGAAAAGAAATTCTGTTTTATTATTTTACTAAAACTACATTTTTAAGTAAGTATTCATTCAAACTACCAGTTGAAGAAGAAGAATTTTGAAAACAGCTGCTCTTCCATATTTCATTGCTCCTGGTTTTTTTTAAACATAGTATACCTACTAAAAAGATAAAGATATCTATATTAAAGAGCAACATACTCTTTTGGTAACATTTCTTTGTGGAAAGGATCGATTTAAAAAAAAGTTTAAATATATTAGAAATAAGTTAATATTAAGTTTACATATTACTATATTAGAATTTCGTCACTCTTTTAATTATTTGAAATTATTTTATTGCTTATTTAATACTGAAGACATACAAAATGTAATTTCTTTTAATGTGATTTTTACAAGATTTTATTGTATCTAATAAATTATATTACCAGTAACTTCTTGTAACAACTAGACAATTTATAAGAACCGAAACAAAAAATATGAATATATTTTAAATTAAATAGGTGAGAATATGCATCAGTAAATTAATTATGAAGGTCTAAGAGTAGGTACCAAGGTAGCTGTACTCTGGTTCATAGTTGTATGTATAAATTTTTATACATATAATTATGAACCACAGTTGTAGTCAGAAATACGATAATTCATATTAATAAAAACTATTAATGGGATAAGCCCCCTTCAATAATTATTTTATTCAGTTTTTAGTATTTGTTGTTATAGCGGCAAAATAATTACACCAACTCTGAAAAAAGCAACTAAGTTCGCGAATTCGACTCGTACTTGGCCGGGTTTTTTTGACTCCTCACCACGTTATACGTGTAGGCAACAGATGGCGCTATTCTAATATGAAACTACGAATTTCTAAAAGTCGATCATTAGTTCTTATTTTGTCCGCTTTAAATCAGATAAGTCGGTGGCACTGTAGACTAGATTCTGACTTTTTGATCTTATACATAAGTAAGAGTTTCAGCAGTATTTAAACAACTACGCATGCGTAAATGTTTGCCCAGATGTAAACCCCAAAAACTGGGTAGGTACCATAACTATTCCAGAACTAAAAAGTCTCAACTCTGCCCCAGCTCTGTTATTTCAGGGTCCGTTAAACCCTAAATATTTGGGGTTAGCGCAGTAGCTAAGTCATCATTGACTTACCTAAATTTTGAAATATTACTAAAGCATTTTAAAGTCCTATTATATTGAATTCCTAAAAAAAAACCATTAAATTGCTGAATCGCTTTTCAAAAAAAAAATAACAGAACTGAAGACTAAACTGACTGACTGTTGATAAATTGGAGTTACTAAGTCATCATTGACTTTCCTAAATTTTGAAATATTACTAAAGCATTTTAAAGTCCTATTATATTGAATTCCTAAAAAAAATCCATGAAATTGCTGAATCGCTTTTCAAAAAAAAAAATAACAGAACTGAAGACCAAACTGACTGACTGTTGATACATTGGAGTTACCTATAAAGTATTGGCTCCATTTTTAAACATACTTTTTAAGTATTACATAAGAAATTTTTTGAGATATATTTGTAATCAATACACAAGCATACATAATTTGGGAGGATTAACCTCCCAAATTATATCGACTATTTAACAATTAATACAAATGAGAATATAGTTACCAAGTAATAATATAAATGAACTAAATAAGATAGAGACGGTCATACTGTTGATGCACTCAGCTCGATTTTGGATAGCCGTATTGAGTTAATAAAAAAAAATTGTTGAAATAAAACTCATTTTTGAAAATCCTGAAAAAGAGACCTGTAAAGGTCTCGAAACGTTGAGCATTGAAACAATGCTAAAAGTAATAAAATTAAGAGAATAAGATTGATCAAGATTAAAAACGAAAAATGAGTTTAATTTCTACCCAACATTGCGAAACAGAAGAAAAATCTAAAAATCTTTATGATAATAAAAAAGGGAAATTCTTAAACAGTACTACATAAAACTTTTCTGATAATTGACAATAGCTGAGCATTAAAACAATGCTAAAAGTAATAAACAAAACCCAATCGTAACAGAAACATGAGTTAAAATTCAAAATAACATCCATACCGAAATAACATCTATATTTTAAGTTTTAACACGTAGATATACGTGTAAAACACTGTGCCTCTACTAGTCAACGTGCATATGGGGAAATGATTGAGCGCAGTCGTGTCCGATCGATCTGTTTTCATCTAGACAACCTATATTAACTAGGTCACCTAGCCCTACCCGGTGCGTGCAATTCGAGCATGCGCAGTAAACCCTCATTTCGGATTCTAGCCTAAATAAAATTTAATGTTCGCAGCGTTGGGAATATGTATCTACCTACGCGGCTGTTATAAGTAGGTAGGTAGGTATAACATTTTATGAAACTTTCGGTGCTATTGACAATTAGAAAAGTTTTATCTAGTACTGTTTTAGAATTTCTCTTTGTTATTGTAATGAAGATTTTTGTTTTTATTATTTTCATTACTAGCCTACTCGGCACACTTTGTATTGCCATTGATCAAAATACTTGGCACTGGCTGCACTAGAAAGCCCCCGTTAGATAGGTACTGAAGGGCAAAGCATAGGTAGGTACTATCAAGATCAAAAGTGACTCGATTTCAGATTTTCGAATTTATCGGAACTTCAGCAGAACTTTGAAGTTAGAACTAGCACATCGAAAGATTTATCTGTTTAAAGATTTCTTAAAACCTTGAAAAGAATATGAACCGTTTTTGAAAAAAGTTGAACAGAGCTGAGGCATAGAAGACATTTTAGGTAGGTATATATAATAGAGGCCCGGGTTATTAAAACCCATGACCCAACATATTTTGTATTTTAGAACGCTCTACGCTGGACATACACATTTAACCCTGTTTCAAACTATATTTATTTTAGTGTCTAAATAACCTTAAAAAATATAATTTAGTTTTTATTTTATTTTCAAATGTTTCCTACACTTGGCTACGTGCCATAGTCGCAAAAACGCAAGAGTGCATTCGTTGAAATTAACGAATGCACTCTTGCGTTCTTTCGGACAAGCACCTGTGGCGCAATTGGTTAGCTCAATACAACGGTTTTGTAAGGTTGCAGGTTCAAGTCCTGTCGAGTGCAAAATTTTGGAAAACTTTTTTTTTTAAACGAATAGATAAACGATTACTTTAAGCGATAAGGCCGCCCATTGTGCCAACTTGATATAAGTTGTTATGTATTTTCTTTAAATTTATTTTTGTTTTGGTGTTACAATAAAGAATGTATCTATCTATCTATAGATATAATTACGTTTAGCTAAGGTATCTATTTCATCCGGTTTAGTTACCGCTATACATGTGGTCTTTATAGTAGGTAGGTATAATAAAAAATAACAATAGATCATATTGTCAACTAATTTGACACTAACAATTGGTTAGGTACGTGACAGTTGTATGCATCCGTCAACTATTCCAAATTTTTATGAGAGTCATTGAAAATTTATCTTCGAGGCCCTACAATAAAGTCTAGTTTATTTTATCACAAGTTAAATTGCAAAATGTAAGTACATTGAAAATTCCGTTGACCGTCAATTAAATTGTATTTCGTACCCATAATACACAGATCATAGTTCTATGATCTGTGCATTATGGGTACGAAATTAAATTATTAAGACCAATCCAGTTCTATGATAGAACTGGAGTGGTCTCTAATAAAGACTAGAAAGAGAAAAGTCCCCGTTTCATTTCAAACTCGTCTCTGACGGACGAGCTTCATCAGTTTCAAATTCAAATTGTTCGGGAAATTACTCATCACACACATTGCCACACACTCTTAAAAAGGATGGATCAAAGTTCGAACATTGTTGTTGGAATACCCACCATCTAGGTAATCTAAGACACAGATTTATAGAACCAAATTAGGGAAATAGGCAGCCGCCTCCGGATAGAGGTTTCAATGATCATTCCAGAGTCTTCCTGCAGAGGCTATCAATTTCTGTGCAGCTTGTAAACGCTGCTGCCAGAATATTTAGTAGTTTTGCCTCGGGAACGCTGAGCTACTTATTTGAAAGAGGATTTTTTTGCAATGTTACTTATTTTATTTAAGTTATACTACTTAATTTATGATTTTTTAAATTACCTATTTGTTTTAGTTCTTCTTATTTTCGTGTAGTGGTGTGGCTCACATAGCGTTCGAGTTTCCAGGTCATACTGAGGCCTCCAACTTGACCTAACGACTGCTATGGGAGGAGTTACGCAATTTAAGTTTAAGTAATATGATTCTTAATCTTAAATTTAGAAAACCTAGGTAGGTAGTTAATATCCATTCTGCATGTTGATCGATTATGTGAAACTCTACAAATTAGAAGAGAAAAGTTCAAATAAAAGATATTTTAGGGAATAGATTACCTAAAATAATATTTTTATCATATTTTTTAAAACAAACCGCGACCGTTATGTAGCCTGTCTGTAACTGATAGATAAACTTAAAAGCCAAGTTACCTAGTCGTGTAAATATTAGAAAATTAAACTAATTTTCAATTGCGTCGGTTTTATATTACGTTTAGCAGTTTTCAAACGCCCGACGTTTCATATCAGCATTGCGAAAACCTCAGACTATATCTGATACATACAAGAATTTCGTAAAAATCTTATTAGCATTAAGAAAAGTTCAATTATGAATCTCCAAATACAGTGGAGCGAAGGTACGTATTTAGCACGAAAAGCAATCTACCTCCTAATCAAACATATTCGTTTGGTATTCATTGGGTTGCCCTAAACGATGCAGCCATCTAATCAAAGTAGGTACTTGCCTAAACATTGATTAGATAACCCTGCAAGAATTTTGTAAGCCCATCTATGTACATCGTGTGACATATTTTATTACAAGGCCTTTTTTATTAACACTTCGTTTGATAGATATTTAGTTAATTATGTTTTATAATGCTTAGGATTTCGAAACTTCTTTGATGATGTTTTATTTCAATATCGATAAGTTAACTACATTCATACTGATATATATACACATCTATATTTATAAATTTCAAAGTCCTGAAGTGACTGATCTATAATAGTTGATATTATAGATCAGTCACTTCAGGACCGGGCAGAGCCCAAACCGCTGGTCCTAGAGACATTTAATCCATTAAGAAAAGGTTTTTGTAAAACCCCGCGAGATCGGAACTTACACGGGGAAAACCGCAGGACTCTGCTAATATATTAGGTATATATAATAAATCGAATAAATATGAAGGTACAAGTCGCGTTTCCATCGCGAGCGTCCACCATAACATCCATAAATCGTTTTAATAGCGCGAAAGAGTCCAAAAGAGTCATATGCCTATGAAAACAATCGTAAATGATTGATATTTTTGAGATAATTGTAACAACCTACATTTCATTAAAATCCAACAATCTGAGTGATTAACGAAAGAGGCGGCCGTATTGACACTGTATGTAACAATGAAGCCGCAGACTGTATTGTTACAGTTTAATCTAATGGTAGGTACTAGCTACTATAGACGTATTCTGGTAAATAAATATATTTCCAAATAAATTGATGACCTCTATGACGCAGACAGTAGTGGGTTTAATTCTAGTCGTAGGTGTAACATTTTTTTGTATGATTTCCATCATTACTTATAAACGATGGTTAACAGATGACTAAGTTATGTAACGTTTATGCAACTGTTCATCTTTTTTTTTTTTGGTAGAGTGTTCATGTAGGTATTTACGTTACCAATGTATTTGGTACCGCTGCGACTCTGTAGGTAGGAAATACATAAACTATCACTTTCAAGCATAGTTGATTAGCTTAGCTCTTGCTGGACGATCGTCTTTTGGTTTTTGTTTCGATCTCCTTCCAATTGGATCGTATTTTGTTTTGAATTTTGATATTCTTTTGTTTTAAGTTCGATTGCCTTCTGTTTAAATTTTAGAAAAACAAACTTGTGAAAGTTGCGGTCAAATCTTGAAATGGTCAATGCTCATATTACATAGAAGTGGTTATGAGAAAACTGGGGGTCTTAAACTGGTCTAAGGAGATGTGCAGCCGCAGAGATTAACATAGTAAAACTCCACCGCACACCTTATTTTGATGGATTACCACCTAACACCTAAACGTAATCGCCAAAAAATACAAGCAAATCTAAATTCAAACAAAAAACTCATGAAATTCTAACTTAGGTACCTAGTTTTTATGTCTATAAGGAAATTAATTGCAATGGGTTCATTGCAGTACAACTTGAAGGATATGTTTTTGTTTGAAGCTCACTCGACTGGAAAAATGAGCAGAACTTCCAAGTTTTCGACTGAAAAATTCATGAATATCATTTCCCTGCTGTTGCCTTGGGTTGCTTGAATGTGTTTGTTGTAAACTGGGTTGCTGATGTAGCTGCCCAGGTGTAAGTTTAAAATTTCATCTGATTACAAGTTTAATCGAATCAAATTGATATTCCCAAAAATTAAACTCATTTTTACCCGACTGCGCGACGCAAAGAAGGGTTATGTGTTTATCAGTCTATGTATGTTTGTTCCTATGTGGCGCTCCAGAGGCCAAACGGCTGGACCGATTTTGATGATTCGCACGTCAATCGATTCGTCTTAATCCTGGGAGTGTCACTGAAGACATGACATTTATCAAAATTCAAAATGGCGTCCACCAGCCGCCATATTGTAAAAAAGAAAGAAATAAAAATTGTCTGACTATGTCGAGGGGGGTATCGTCGAATAGGTATTTGAAAATCATTCTTAGGTTTCCTTGATCATTTTTCATTTAGTTCAACTATTTGGGATCTACAACGACTTAAAGTTGGTTAAGAAAACAAAAGTTGACTGACTATATCAAGTGGGGTATCGTTGAATAGGTATTCAAAAATCATTGTTAGGTTTCTCTAACCATTTTTCATTAAATGTAACCATTTGGGATCTACAACGGTTTAAATTTGGTTAGAAATCGTCCATACCTACCTTAGATTACCGCAGCTTACTGAATAATCCTCAACTTAATAACCCTCTCAATGAAATGATGCGATTGCGATTAAAATACAATAAAATTGATTTAATAATACGTCTTGCAACTAATGCTGGCTAAAAAGCGCAAAATAAAAAAATTAAATAAAAATTTAAAAAACCCGCCTGCTTAAAAAAACTTTAAATAAAAACATATACATAATAAAAACTGAAAAGAAAATAAAACAAGTCCAGTAGTCACAGAACATAGCGACTTTAACAGTCGGGACCCATTACTGAAAAGGTATATTATGAGCTAGATTTTAGGTAGTCAATGGGTCCCGACTGTTAAAGTCGCTATGTTCTGTGACTACTGGACCTGTTTTATTTTCTTTTCAGTTTTTATTATGTATATGTTTTTATTTAAAGTTTTTTTTAAACAGGCGGGTTTTTTAAATTTTTATTCAGGTTCAGGTTTTAATCACGTGGTGTTTAATACTTTCAGCATTATTTCAATGTCTAACGTTTCGAGACCTTTAATACAGATGTATTCTTCAGGATTGTCTTTCTGTTCCTTCAGTACTTATAGATCTGGAAAGTTCTCGAAACGGTGAGCATTTAAACAATGCTAAAAGTATTCAACACCACGCGTTTAAAACCAAAAAATGAGTTTAATTTCAATCCATAACCGGGAAAACAGAAGAAAATTCTATGTTCAAGTTCATATTCATAGTTGAAGGAAGTAGGATTTATAGGCTTCTTAGACACATCCTGAAATTTCAGCTGTAAAATAAACACATTACATTGTACTCGTATATCATGGTGGAAAGGACTCGAAAATATATTTATACTTTTTTCTAACACGGGCTACTAATTTAAGCAAGGCTTCGTGGTTTTACTCCCTAAAGTTTTAAACTAAAATCCTAAAAATAGCCTTGTTATATGCCAGATTTCAACATACTACCCAAATAATTGTCGATGAACGAAAATCGTGTAAGTTTAAAAAACAAATTACTTAATTGGATGACTAAACGAATGACTAATGCAATTTATTATGAAAATATGCAATCATATAAAAAATACAAAACGATGACACGCGTAATAGGTAGGTATAATAAAGAATCCCTATCCTCCGTTGCCCAGTACTAAATCTTGATAGGCTGACAATCAAAAAATAACATCCTGTATCCTAATTCGTACGTTATCATAACTAAACGTGGCCTTGCGGTGGTGATAAGGAAACTTCACGTATTGTTCTTTCAGTTGCATTAGTGTTCAAAATTTTATGAGACGGAAGCTAGAAGGCCATTTGACTATTTGTACAGTCAAAGCTATTATCGACAGTGCGTTAAGGTGTTAATTTGCATTAAAAACACCATGTAGGTACTCTAGGTACGTTTACCTCTGTAGCAGGTTGCTGATTGGTTGAGCGTGTGAGTTGTCATTTATTGACCAATAGGAGGACGCCACGTGGTAGAGTTGCTAGTAGCGGTCTTGGATTAGTCAATACGTAGTGAATCTTTGCTGCTTTTATAATATTTGAGTATTGCTTATTATTATGTTTTGCCTGCGAAAATTCTACGCCATGGATATATGTAAAAAAAACTATAACTAGTAGTTATCTCAAAAGTTTCTTCAAAATCGGACGATCAGAACTGGATCGGGTTGGATAGGTCCAACCAAAACAGTCCAACTATCTGAAATTATTTAGTTCTATTTATAAAATAAATAATTTCTGAGAAGCATTTTACATCAACAAAATCTTCATTTTAGTTTTTATGATAAATCCCTGCTATCTGTGAATTACAACATTATTTTACAAACATTAATTAAAAGAAAACTCATTTTTCCAATTAAAAAAATTGTTTAATTTCAATTCTACATCGCGAAATTAGAAGAAACAACATTTATTGTTAGGAAAATCAATTTTTCCCGCGTACCTACTTAGCAGTTACCATTATTCTGTGCCTACGCACGCGTTCTATCTAAAAATATGCTAGATATAGTGAAAACGCACTATTCTGAAAAACGTACGATGTCAATAACCGTTAAACATAATATTTCAATGCCAATATATTTAAATGCAAATTTTTATCTCCAGAATAAACTCCGCAAGTAAATTTTAGGGTATAGGTATCTACTTATACCTATCATGTTTTGATCAAACGAAAATATTAAGTATTTAAAATCTGGGAATTTACCATCTTTTAATTTTTAGAGAGCTCCATATTAAATTTAGCTCGATATCTTTGTTTTTAAAACAACCATATTAGTTTAAAATCGTATATTTTGCTCTAAGAAACTTTCTCACTTTTTTCTACTACATTTTTATTTACGCATTTAATTAATTGTCTGTAAATACATCCAAATAATCCTCAGTGTAATAAAACTTAACAATAAGTAGTTGAGTTCCATTTGTAACAGTGTCCCGTAGCATCGTATAGCAGGCAGTGAATAATGAATAGATAAATAGGCTAGAAGAGGCGTGGGTTGAGGAGTGCGGGGCGCGGGCGTGTGCAGACTCGGCTGCACCGGCATGGCATCACGAGGTCCCGCAAGGGGCGCAGCACTAGCCGTCTTCTTTCATTTTGCGTACGTCTTTTTTTGGCGCGAGTTAACCTTGGATTTTTTCATAGCAAGCGTTGCACGTACGCGCAAGTTTCGGATAGTCGTAGAGCGTCCCCCCCTCGTCGCGTCGGAATATTTTTCTGCACTCGGGCGGCGTGAAGAGTTTTCGGCGGTCGCATTCGCGACTGAGGCTCCCCGCGGTTCGGAGCGACCCGCGTACCGGCACAGAATCGACACGCTACTAGCGCAAGCGCGACTGCGCGCTGCAACATGCGGAAGTGACCGCGAACAGTACATAGTGCTTGCTTGTAGCCTAGCTACCTTCTGTCAGACCCAACCAGTGCCCTAGGAAGTGAACGCAACACAACATTTCAGTGCTTATTGAACTATGACAGTTGTGAACGGCTTATAGGAGCTTTAATGGTTTTCTGATACGATACAAGGACTGTGGAATTTTCGTTATGGATACAAGGAAAGTATTGTTCAATTAATGTACTAATTGATTAGTTTCTTATGGATTTGGAGCTGGACGTGTCAATACAGGAAGTATCGAGAGTTTTAGTCATAAATCGTAGTCACATCGGTCGAGAATCTAGACGAGTTTACAAATAGGTGTATAGGCAAATAGGCTCCGAGCCATCGAGTCATTGATAAATGCGTGTTGACACCCCGCGGTATACGATAAATTTTAAATGTGGGAAGGCGTATAGTAACTTTGCACCTTATAATCTTCGGGCAAAAGACGTTTTTGCGCAGTCAAAGTTGTTCCCGAAAGTTTTGCATACACGTGCTGTCGTTTCGGGGCTGTTGAACTTGATAATGAGACAACCGATTGTATCTCCCACTTTTTCTTCTAATACCTTTGTTGCATCACTAATAATAGACATCTGCCAGATTTTCGCAGACCGGTTCTGAAACATAGCTAGGTAACAGTACCGCCTATCTAATTTTCATGTACGTTGCCCCCGATGATTCACTAGTTTCCTCTATAAAACTACTTTTATCAAGCAAGACCCGTTGAATTTTTGCTGAAAACTGCTACTTGCTATCTTAAATTATTCATCGATGTAACGAAAAATCCTGTTTGTAACTACGAACGTCTATAGGTATATCTATAGGTGAGTATGTGAGTGAATAGATCGTTCAGAAACCGGGCCCGGAACAGCTTCGCGAGACAAGAACTGGTACCTATCGTAACGCATTAACATTTGCATAGAAACTGTTAAAGCGGCCCCGTGGTCGCGCGTCCGCCCATCTAGTGTAGTGGCTATTAGCACCTAGACTCGACCGCGTTGATAACCGCTCGCCTTCCAAACTTCTACAGCGTGTGCGTTTCTGCACACGAAAACCACATCTATTCTAACACATACCTAAGTATCCACTTCCGCGATTCTCGACCTTACGCCTCTCTGATATAGTCCATATTCCACGATAAAGATGTCCGAGGTTATTGTGCGTAGTAGAGGTTCCAATTTGAATATCGGTTAGAGCAGATGCAGCGACATTTCGAAACGCGAATTTGCTTATCTAATTTACTTTCATAATCGTACGAGACGTTGGCTGAGTCAATTGTAATGTAAACATCGCTGCTATGTAGAGGCGCTTGATTCTGTACAACAAGAATGTGTTGTCGACACTTGTCATCCGATTTAACGTATTACTTATTCAATTTCGTCCAGCGATTTTCACACTCATCATGTAGGTAGGTATATGACCTATACCTACCTACCAATACCTATAATATAGATATGCTTGTTTATAACAAGTTCCTTGGCTCACGTGTTTTTTTACTTAACTTACACCTATCGATAGAATACATAATGAGAAATTAGCAATTTATTCAGTTACATAAGTAGCCTAAAACTGCTTGTTTTGAAGAGACCTTCGCCGGTTGAATCGACATTAATCTATAGGTAATAGGTACTACTTATAATAATGATGCGTAAGTCGGTGAGTTAGTTTGTAAGGGAGGTGCGTTTATACGTTGAAATGACTGGAAAAGCTTTTAGTACCTACTTAGATTTAACTTTAAAGTTTTAAACCCAGTCAAGTTTTTCTGATATTTCAATAGATTTGCAGATGAATCAGTATGACAACTGTCATCAACGAAATGTTAGACAACACATAAAAACGATGACCTAGCTCTAAATCAAGAATTTCCTTCTTATCTGTGATTCTAGGTCAATTTAGACACTGACCTAGACAAGAAGTTTGTTAATGAATCAATAAAAAATCGAAATAGGCATGCAATATCAGACAATATTTATTAATTTACCAGCTGTGGCCTGTGGGATTAAATAAATAAATAAAATAAATAAATACATAAATTCTGTGAACAGCACACAGCGCCATCTAGCCCCGTGGTAAGCGGCTAAGCTTGTGTTACGGTGACTAGACAACGGATATAATACTTACCTATATTTATTTTTCTTTTGTAAATACATACATATTATACATAGAGGGACACCCAGCCCAGACACAAATATCTATTATATAAGCATAAATACTTGCACCCGGCGGGAATCGAACCCGCAACCCGCGGGGGTAATCCCGCGGGGGTAATTCCGTAGTTTCCGTTCCTGGATGCCCAATTTCAAGCAAAATTCCGTTCAGCCGTTTTTGCGTGATTGTCCCAAGCATCTAAACAAACAAACATTGAAACTTTTCCATTTATAATATTAGTGGGATATTATCTGAGGTTGTATGCTTTTCATTTTAGTTTCAATCCTGTGAATCCCGAATTTTCTAAAACCTATTTTATTATCATACTTATTTACTGAGGAGAATATTATAGTTCTTCTTTTTATTATCAGCATCAAACATTTTCCTTGAACTAGAAAATTATGGGGTATCCCATGCTTCTGCCCGATACGCCTTCCTGGAAATGCTATTTAGTGGTCTACAAGGTCTTGATGCTAAGTTAGGAGGATAAAGGCTTCCCAAATTATTTAGAATACAAAACCCTTACCTATCCCAGACTCAATTAATACTTTACTTTTATCCATTATATAAACTGTGGTTCTAATCTATAATCTCAAGTATCAAATTGAAGATTCATTTCAACTCCTTCTAAACTGAACAAAACACTTTATTTGTATTCACATCCAAAGAGTAACAAAGTTACACACTTCGTAGCAGGGTTGTCAATGAAATTCATTATGGTGGGGTGGAAATGTTTTCCTGTTTATTTGTTTATGGCTGAGATTTATTTGTAAAACGAAAACTGCCGATATTATGGTCTGAATTTTGAGAAAGAGTCTTTAGCATTTAATTTATAGCCAAATAGCATTTCATTGCACTGTTTCGTAGAACTTGATTTTAATTATTTTCGTAAATTAATGCGTCCCCTCTTTTCTTTTGTCAATAATTGCCTCAGTATCTTCTGTATTCTATCTTGGAATCAAACATTCTTTTTAAACAAATTTGTCTTCTATATTTATACACGGTGTTCCGATAAGGGGGTATTAAGCCAGAAGGGGGTTGTTTTAGAGGTCTAGGCGAACAACTTTTGTTCTACAACTTTTGGAAATTCTAGATAGTTTTCGATATTTTTGAGTTTAAAGTTTACCTGAAAACCAGCTGTTTCTTACAGTTTGAGGTCATTGGCTTTAAGGTGTCCTTTTATTTAGTTTGGAATACTACAATTAATTGCCGTTATTTATAAAAACAGCTGTTTTTTTTCAGTGATTAAACTTCAAAATTTTCTAAAAAAAAAAGTTCGAGTTTTCAAAACTTGTAGAACAAAAGTTGTTCGCCTAGACGTCTAGAACAACCTAATTGCGTGATTTTTACTTCATTCTCTTACCTCGACGTTCTCGCGAGTGGAAAAAATCGCGCGAGTACGACCCGGGAAAATATAAAATTATATTAGTATACCTACCTATTCGTACTTTGCTAGTTTCTCCAAATGCAATCTTTATTAAAAACTTCGCTCAAGAATTTTATTTCGGTCTTTATTTTTCTAATAATAATGTATTAAGCTAATAACCTGATTAACGTATATTATTAAATCTACCTGGTTTGTGAAGGTCGGTGCTGTTGGACCTACACGGTTCCGTTTACGTCACGACCAATAACAGCCAATCAGAGAAGGTAGTTAGGGTTGCCAACACTTTTATACATGTTTCACAAATAAAGTATTTAGTGCTAAAAAATAAAGCACCCCACAAAAAATACCTGTAGTAGAATAAGTCTTAAAAAACACATATCTTTGCATTTAACCTTTTTATTTAAAAAAACGAAGTAGTCGTTTGCCTAAGGACTAGGTGAACAAAAGGTACTATCAATACAGGTCTGATATTGCTTATACACATCAGACTTGGAAAATTACCTAAAACATGAAAAAAAACTGTGTGCCAGAAACATGGTATTTTTGCGAACTTTATATGTTTTTTTTTTTCAAAAGTATAGTACGGATAGCAGAAATATAGTATAATACTATATACTATAGTACCGTTGGCAGCCCTAAAGGTAGTTGACAAAACGATTCGAAATTCGAAACTCATTATAACTTCATAGATTATTGAACAGATATTCCATTCTTTATTTGCCTTTACAAGGTCGAATTGTGTGTATTCAACTATGATATTATGTATTAAGAATGTTTTATTAATTTTGTCTTCATTCAGTAACATTAAATATTCTTTTTGTAGCTTTTAAACGTTATTCAGTTAGTTTTCCATCAATAAATTATGCTGACAGAAATATTGGTATCAATTTGATATCACACGGAAATAAAACTAACTTAGTTTTTTTTAAACGTAACTTTTACAATATAAGCTCGGTTTATGACGTCTGAACATGTTTTTTGAATTAATATTGGTGTTCTTTCCCAAAACAAATTTAAACAAAACCTAAATAGTTTCGGAATCTAATACCTAGGTACGTAGCCTACTAATTACAGGTAGGTAGGTACATGTTTTTTTATGCTAGTTGAATCGTGGGTAGGTATCTATCCACACTGTATCAAACCGATGACGCGATGTTAGCTAAATATACTTAGTATTATTTATAAACCTTAGTGGTTTCGCTATGCTAAGTTAAGTTTCAAATGTTTTTTAAGGATCGTTTAATTGATAAATAAATAAAAAATAATTAAAAAAAAAAAGCTAAATAAATAAATAAAAAGACCTCCACTTCGAATTTGGCATCTGAAGATGTTTTTGAGACCACGGCCGATGTAATTCGTTTGCCGAAACGTCGAGGTAATTAAATCCATAGTTTTCTATCGATCTAGACCCGAAGTTTTAAAAATTAGTATAAGTATTTTTGTTTGTGCAGCTCTTACTTATAATAGAAGTAGATACTTAATCTAAACTATGACTCTTGAAATACTAAGAAAACGGAATTGATATGATAACACAACAACCAAAACAACGTTACATTCTTATACTACAAAAGTACCGACAGCATACTAAGTAATAAAAATTACCAAACGGTCGTCGTGCATTTCAAAGAAATACATCTATACCTACTCTACACATTATATGTATGGTTGATAATAATTTTAGGTTATTCAACAAAACTCCTGTTTTCTCGAGGACCCCTTCCCAGAGAGGCTCAGATGACCGCTGAAAATCGGCAATTTTCAGCGGTCTCTACAAAACTCTACATGTTTTGTAGAGACCGCTGAAAATTGCCGATTTTCAACTCGCACTTGAGATCTAACGTTTGGGGTAAACCTGATTATTGATATTTGTAGAGAAATTCAAGTTCTTTAATTTCTGCAAATAGACTAGGTATTTACTAAAAGTCAATAGTTTTTAAGTTTTAAGCAAAAAACCGAAAAATAGAGAAAATTTACGCTTTTTTGCGTTTTTTTTAATGTTGAGTCACGAAGTTTTGTCCGCAAACCTCAGATTCAAATTCAGCACCCCAAAATACATGTATTTAATATGAAAAAAAAAACACGACTACCTCATAACTTTGCATCACAAATTGATTAAAATTACAAATGCACTGGATCAGAATAATATTTTACCTATTCTTGTTTCTAAGAACGCACTTATTTTTAATGTAATAAAAATTGTAAATGGAAGTAGGCATATTTTTGCATTAAAACAGATAACCTCACCTACTGCGAGATAGTACATGATTAGAGTAAAAAATATTATCAATTGCAAGGCCAAAGTATCAAGCACGCACCAAGTGCTTAGGAGATAAAAAAAATATAGTTTTTTTTTAAACGACGAACATTCCAGATTTTACAGTCTGTGGATGATTTTGACATTAAGGGCCCTATTCTGAAAAACTGTAAATACATGTCGGGCGCATCGAAAATTGTTGATTATTTCATGACAGAATGTCGTAGAACTTTTTTTTGTGTACAGATTGTAGGCGACATTGTTTTCGATATTTTAGTGCAGTTTCCATACAAATATGTCTAAACGTATTGAAGCCTATCGACATTTTAGCCAAATCAGACATTTTTTGTCTAAAATTTGGATAGGCTTTGCACTAATAGGAGGTTCTTGTCTTAAAACTACACCAAAATGTAGGAAACAATATCACCTACAATCTGTGCACAAAAAAAAGTTCTACGACATTCCGTCATGAAATAATCAACAATTTTCGATGAGCCCGTCAGGGATTTTCGGTTTCAAGGTCGTTGACGTATATACTCCTCTTAATAAGGTTTTTTTGAATGTATGAACTGATTTATCTATTTGATTTAAACTAATTGGCCGATCAAAATATCCAAAAGTTCATTCAAAATGTTTGAATTTATTCAGATATGAATATCTACCATTTTATGAATGAAACAAACTACTGCATATTTTTGGATGATACTTATCTACTCTTTAAGCATCAACAAACCAACAACACCTCGTGTACTCGTTACGAGCTTTGGATAAAAACTAACGTACTTACCCCCTCACTTATAAACCATGACTAACTTTGTGTAACGTTTGTCTTTTACTGTGACATGAAGTTTTAAAGTTGACAGACAGTGACAAACGTTACATACTTAGTCATCGTTTATAAGATTTATAAGTAATCATTATTTCAATTCAGGATAATCATTATTTCAGAATTTTAGATATCAACCGCTATTAACGTACCAATATTAATCGTAATCAGTTCGGTAGTTTTTATATAAAAATGTATCAAAATCATGAACTCTCATATTTAAAATCGGGATTCACCTATTCAATTTTAAAAAAAATATATTTCTGTCTAACATATTTTTTGTCTGTCTGTCCATTTAAAATAAAAAAAAATACAACTTAACTACCCATGCAAAAGGTCAAAACGATCAACCTTTGCTTATAATAAACTCACTGCACCCAAAAAAAGTGCATCATAAATCTAACAATCTAACTACATCGGCATAACAATTCGAAACATAACCTGTGTGGGATACACTATGGCAGATACTACATACAAACCAGTATTTGTTCCTATTTATTCCTATTTGGGTCAAGGATTTATTTTACAAAGAAAAAGAAGGTCCTGGTCCGTGCATTATGTTGGTCACCCTACCCGGAACATGTTTCCTTCGTATAATTGAAGGGAAGATGGTCGGCAGCAAGTGTGATTACAAAGACAAAATTGGGGTTACCAATTCTTTACAATGAATATTGAGTTAGACTGGTTGGTAATCGAAGTTCTACGTGTTTTACGTAATTTTTTATATGATTTTTTAAAAACAAGGTTTTAAAAATCTATCTTTATGATTTGACTTACTTTTGATGTACAATATGTAACTGTAATTGGTTGTTGTTCAAATAAAGCAATTAACTATCTTTCTATCTAGCTAGATATACTTAGTAACTTTTAAAAGCCAGTACTGTCTTTTTGAAACGACTTCAAAACCTGAACGAGGAGGTTCTCAATTCGATCCTATGTTTTTATGTATGTTCACCGACTATTAGACGACTGCTAGGCCAACTAGGATAATTTTTTTTTAAACGATTTTGCGTATACCTACCTGATCAATTAATAGATAACTAAACAGTAGTTCCTAGATTGCTTTTTACCCGATTGCCCTAGAAAAATATGTGTTTTTCATTTTATTATCTGCAGAGCAAACAAAATGACGTAGGTAAAATAATTGTTTTACAGGCGAGAATCGAACTCGCAACCTTCTGTACCGCAGGGTCTCCCACCGCGCCATAGAGGTCGTGACTAATTATGTAATTAAAAAGTTGTCATCCATGAAAGCTTATACGCGACATCGACCGAGTTAACGCAAGATTTTTATTACTCTTAGGAACATATTAATTGAAAACATTACGATTTCCTGTTGTAAAATGGTATATTATGGTTTCGTAATTTGGTAATCGACATTAAAATCTGTATTAAGTAGGTAGTTTTTCATTGCATTTAAGAACATAAATTACCAGCGTCATTTCGTTACCTACAAACTTTTATATTACTCTAATTATTGCCGAATAATTAAGTAGTTTTAAGTCACAGATAGGTTAGGTTATAATTATGGTTAAACTGCTCAAAAAGCTTTATTGTCATCAAACCAAACTGTCATGGATAGGTTAGGTTAAGTTAGTTAGCAAGTTTTTAATTCAGAGCTTAATATCACAGTTTACCTAGTAGTTGATTCCTCGCTACAGTTGTCAATCTTTCATACGAATTTCTTCCTAGAGTGTGTTCTTTGTGGTGTATCCATTATTATTTTATTTATTTATTGAATAAACAGTTTGTGTTACAATATACATAAAAAGACGCCACACAAACTCAATAAAGTTTTAACGGACGTCAGTGCCGTCGACTTATAAATAATAATTATAATTATCTATCTAAACTAATGTGAATTGGTTTCGCAACTATAACTCAACTTATTAAAGAAGTACACAGTATCAACGAACTACGCATCGAGTAGATACCTACGCAGATGCAGTTGCACAGATGTGGGTAGGCACGGTCGCTTGAGCGACTGCAAATTCGCAATTGAACTTAGCAGGTTAACCTATTCCATCGAACCACTCAAGCCCGCATACCAACACCGACCAGTGAGAATGAGTTTTTGAGTTATTAGGTAAGGGTTTTTGGAGAATCCCGCGGGATCGGGAATTGTCTAGGTGAAACCGCGGGACTCTGCTAGTTATATTATAGAAGTACTCCCTTGGACTCGTTTCTAGGCACAGTAGTAAGTTTTTGTATTAAAATATGACACTTCCATTTATTAATGCATTCCTTCATATGTCTTAATTGCTTAGCGCAATTGAAATGAAAGATAAACACGTTAATTATTATTCTTCTATTATAACTCTAACGGTTATGTAAAGAACAAAGCGCTTTAGTAGTGCACTACAAGTAGGTACCTATAGTGAAAGGTAAGATATACCTACCTTACCTAATTTAATGCACATTTCGTTTGTGGCTCTAGTTACAGTACTTGTAATTTGGATGGATATTGGTATGAAATTATTTTACGTATAAAAAGTTTAATGGTCCTTTTCTGGAGCTCCTTCGTGCTTCGGAAGACACATTAAGCTGATGGTCTCGGTTGTTATCTCTGATACCAGTCGAAAGGTTAAGTTAGAAGCCTTAGGGTGAAAACTCTAACACTAGGTGAGCCACATCACTATACGAAAAGAAGAAGAAGCATAGTGAAAGCAGAAGAAAAATCAACGGATAAATATTAGAAAGAAGATAAGATAAATTTATTTGTTTACTTAACAGACCCTGTATAATAATACCTACCTATTCGAAGTAAAAAAAAGCCTCGGTTTACCACCACGAAATTGCAATGCCTAGCAGGGCTCATCTGTGAACAAATATGCCTATGTAACATCTTTTGTACTATATGAAAGCAAATAAATGAAATGAAATGATGAGTAAATAGCCGTAACTTTAGTACTGTAAGCACGCTGTACATTTATAGCAATAATGTATCTGTCATTAGGAGATAATAATATGTCATTAACATCAACTCTTGAACTTATTATTGTGCCAAATTTTGGGACAATATTACAATGCCGAAGTCTATTCAACTGCGCGCGCGCACGCACATAACTACCCGCAGAACGCACTGCAACCATGCAACTTTCTATTTTGACGCTCTTGCGACCTCACAGCGAGCGCAAGCAATGCCCAACTTTTATACCGGAAAACTAATGCAGTAGAAAGTTTTTTTTCTTTGTTTGCAATGCTAAATACACGTGTGTTTGGCTTTACATATAGTATGTAGACAGTAGGTACATAATTATGTGCAATATGTTACTAGCAATGAATTGCGGTTTTACCCATGGTTTTAAATGTCGATGTAACTCATCTAAAGGACTGTCTGTATCTTTGTAACAACATTCTTTACACTATTTTTTCGGTTTTAATTGCTCTGATTTTATTTTTAACCCCCAACGTAGAGAGGTCTCTACAAAGATTTCGACATTCGTTTACGTAACAACTCTTTTAGAGATTTCTATTAGTAGCTATACATAGGTACTGTGCAAGTATGCAGTTTTAGCTATTGTTTAGGTTTTTATGCTTTATTGTGTACAGTTAGTTTTTATCAGGGAACAGAAGCGAATCCAATATCAATCGTGGAGTTTTTTTGCTTGTAAGTGCCGATTTAAGATATTGTATTTGATTTGCTATGTGTCTATCTACTTATAGATGACTAGCTGCGTCCCGCGGCTACCCACGTAAGTCCCGATCCTGTGGGAATATTGGGATTTAAAGTAGCCTATGTTACTCGGGTAGAATGGTGAAAGAATTTTTGAAATCGGTCCCGTAGTTTTTGAGTTTATTCATAACAAACATACATAACAAACTTACAGACGCACACACACACAAATATACAAATCTTTCCTCTTTATAATATTAGTGTAGAAGTGTAGATATGTTGACCAGTCTTTGCTCTGGGAATGGTCGACTGCTAAGCTGAGAGGGTGGTATGAGTATTATAATGTAGGTGGTGGGCAAATCTACACTATCTTAAATTGGTACAGGGTATAGAACATCCCCTTTATTAGTATGTCAAAATAAAACTTAGTTTATTTATTTATGATTTTTTTCGTAGCCGAGGAAAGTCAACTGTGCTACGATAACTATTTCGTAGAGGGTTGAAAATGGTAAAAAGCCTAATTTGAGCGTTGACTTTTCGAGTAAGCTATTGCATAGCTTTTATCTCGGGCTTTGAGCGCGGCGACCGAATCAAGAAATTCCTTAACGAAAATAAAACCTAACACCCACACTAATTTAAAAGTATAAAATGCTATGCAATAGCTTTACCGCGGCAGTCCACGAGTGCCAAACTTTTTTTATTTTGAATTTGATAGAAGTGCTCAAAACAGCACTTATAAATTACAACGAAATAATGCCTTTGTGATCTTCGTTTCTGTAATTTAAAAGTAGATTCAAACAATCAAACGCAAGTACATTAAGACGCACCTTTCTACATAACCGCAACGTGCGTGCGACATAATCATTCAGATTCTATCTCTTTCTATCATAGAGTTTATCAATTGGTGTGAGAGAGAAGTAACAAAGAGAGATTTAGGCAACTACAGAATGCATTTTGTTGTTTCGATATGACCTGGATTTGAACGGTAATTCATGGTTTTGTTGTACCTAATGTTTTGGGGTTTTTTGTACTTTGACATCTCATCTTTCATCATCATCATCCGAGCGAGTTTCCCGGTTGCATCCCTTTCGAAAACCCGGGTTCCGCTTTCTTACTTTTACGTCTCCACTTCGCACGATCTTCGCGAGTATCCCGTGTAGTGATGACATTTGACATCTCATCTTTACTTTAGGCTAAATTATTGCTCGCCAAACGTAATCTCTCTATTCAATATTCATGTCAAATCAAGTACCTATGTTTAATAAATATCTATGGCCGTCTCCGGTAAAGTTCAAAATAAAATATTTGTTTAATTTTTCGGCTAATGAATGCTTGGGTTTGTCACATTTTCGAAAGTCATAAGAGCTGCGATAAACCAATCCCTAAGTTTCCCTGTAAACAGCGATCCTCAGAGACGTTTCTAAGGGAGTCCTTCCTAACGATTGATATTCAACATCAGCGATAAGGTACCAAAACACTTCCTAGCTAAAACCTCCCATAGAAACGTCTTCAAGTACGGCCGAAGTGTCAAAAACTAGACAAGATCGAAAATAATGACTTACTTACATTCACATTATTCTTCTTCTTTGCGTTTAGTGGTGTGTCTTACCTAGTGTTAGAGATTTCAGGTCGCCCTAAGGCCTCTGACTTGACCTAACGACTGTTATCAGAGACTGCTTAACGTGCCTTCCAAAGCTCAGAGATTATTAATAATTAATGATAAATTATCTACCTTTATTAATTTAAATTAACATCGTACAGCTTTACTTAACTTCAAGGGTTCTGAAACACTACCGATTTCACTAATAAACTTTATCTCCACCGTTTCCCTTTGTTTGAAACTTGAAATCTATTCTATACCTGTCGATGAGGCCCGGGAAGGGTGAGTTGGGGTAAAGGGAGGTATGGAGTGCAATATAGCTATGACTACGAGTAGCTATAGTCGAAATCTATAGCTGTATGTAGAGATAGGACGGTCGATGCAGGCCATTGTTTGAACACCGTTAGGTTACACGCTGAATTTTGTACAGTGTTGGTTTTGCAGCGGGTGAACTGTTATTTTGTAAAATATATAAGTTATCAAATTAATTAGAATATTATTTAAAGACATAATATTTATTATAATATTTATTTACGATGTGTAATATAGGTAACTTGGTGAAGATTAAGATTTTAAATAATTTTGAGTGTACCAAGTAGCAACCGAGTTAGTTTAAAATCGTATATTGATCAAATTTAAAGTGGTTAATTTGAGGTAATCAGTAAGGGGAGGATTTAACCCTTAAAGGTAGCCTTAAGGAGAAAATATTCTTATAAGACCTTCCTTTGTGTTTGTATTTTTTATGTCTATTTTTTTATTAATCGATGTATACCTATAGCCTTATTAATAAACGTGGAGTAAGGTCGAAGTAGTGAAAAACATGCTTTGTCTTTTTCCGTCTTTTTCTTTTTTTTCTTTTCTGTCTGTCAACTTTCAAAGTTGACAGACAGAAACAAAACGTGTTAACATTATTCCGACCTTACTCCACGTTTTTTAATAAAACCAACATAGGTTGAAGTGTTAGAAGTTTTGCAATCCCGAAACACTATTCGAATTCAATTTGTACTAAAATCAAGTTTAAACATTGACCTATGGCGTTTTTTATTTGTTTAGTAATCTTGTTTTAGTTCAATTTCACTTTTATTGCCTGTTTAATGGTTAAAACACGTGACTTTATGGAAAAATCTATAAAAATCGTAAATTGAAACATATAATTTGAGAATAGAGCCGTATCGCCATCCATAATCATGATGTTCACCTATCGATAGAGTATAAAATTTGCATATAAGTCGGTTTAGTGACTTTTTAGATAAAAACTGGATGTCTAATGAAAATAGAATTATTATTCTAATTTTGATTATGTGGTGTAGATTGATAAAAATCATTAAGAAATATCAACCGAATATTTATTTTTTTCATTCTTAAATCTAAGAATTAATTTGCTCTTGTTTTTCAATTTGTAATATTGATTTTTTTTAAAAAATTGGTTACAAATATTAAAGATTAATTTTACTAAAGTTTTTTTTTTCTTTATAAAATAAATATTCAATGGGTAACCACTTGACTACAATCTTACCAGATTGTAACGATGAGTCGATGATAATGATAGGATTTATTGCCGAACCCAATAACAAAGGAAGTATTACGAAAACTTAGGTACTAATCGAAATAGAACAAATTTTAACAAAGCGAATCCTACATTACCTACTTACATTCTACAGAATGGTATGGTACAAAACCCAAATTACTATTCCAAATAAACTGTGACCATTGCAGAGTGACCGGTGCGGCACTTTGCGCAACTCGGTGCACTTCCCCCCACTTCCCCCTCTACCATCGTTACTACGCCTGCGCGTGCATAGCGGAACCAGGTCGCAGCCAAAATTCCACACCGACCAATTTATCCTGACCTCCCCCTTATGGACGTTAGAATGGAGTAATAGAGTCATCACGGGTCGTGATTAACTGGCCGTTATACGTGCACGCATGCAAATATACAGTTAGAGGATGGGAATCTAATCGATATGGAGGTTTGGGTTACTGCTTTGGTAATTGGAGTAGAAGGTTTATGCCGCTGTTGTCTATGATGTTTGATGTAACAATATAGGCACTATATTTCCGGAGCAACTAGAATCACTATACGGTTTTTCTTCGCAAAGGCGAAGACGCAAAGTAACAACTGAACTACATAATTAAAGAAACTAAACACAAAAAATAAAATACACTTAACCTAAAATAAACCATCCCCAAGCGTTTCGGATGCATAGCTGCCCAAAATGCTAGCAGCATTCCCGCGTTGAACCGCAATGGACAACCTTTGCAGCAGGAACGCTCCGGAACGGACATCAACATTATATGTTATAGCGTCACCAACTACAGCCAACCTTTAGGCATCCAGGAGGGGTCCTCTGTACCGTCAGGCCACTCCCAGGAGTAACCGTCCGGGGTCAGTTATAGACAGATTGTGTCCATAAACGCTAGGTGTGCTAGTGTCATGCAAAGTAATACTGTCATCGTAAAATTAAAGCACACTGTTTTGTTTATTAACACAGTTTATGAATCAAGAAAAAAATATTATAAAAGTTAAACGACGTGGCCATGGTTACTCTTAACATCTGGAGGATGTGGAGTCATATCTATCCATAGTGGACTAAAAGATAAGCCGTTGTAACTACTAAGAAAGATGTTCTACTGTTCTGTGCAAGTGGTGATAGATGTTCTATCACCACTTTCCATCTGATGAAATATCATCATTAGATGGGAAGTACCTAAGTATTTTAAATTATTTGTAAATGAAGCACAGAAGAATGAAAACGACCAACTAATTGGTATACAATTCCTTCTTTTTGCGTTTTTATTTGACTGACAAAAAACTGTTTACGAAGCATCTGTTTCTAAAGTCTCAAAGTCTCAATTGGTGTTTGAACAGCTTTAATATCTCATTGCAATCGATGTCTTTTGACTCCGACACCACTTGAATACAAAACGATCTACGATTAGTAAAAGATACATAGTACTTGGAAGCCAAGTTCTGAATTATTTAGCAGATGTATCGCATGGAAACGACTTTGTGTTTATTGATTGGAAACAAAAATAGGAAAATAATAATCGGTTTAGAGGTGACAAGGTGGTGGAGACAAGTTGTCGGAGATTATTGATGGAGTGGTCTTTAAGTGCTTCATTTTTCACTTAAGTTAATAGGTACCGCTTTATCTAAGGAACCTTTTCTTAATACTGCATCGGCATACGAAGCGGAACACGGATGAGTCCGCTTTGCACTACGCTTTAACCCGATCTACTTCACAGACTTAGCTCAAAGATATATTACCTACATATGGTATGTATCATTATGTACGTATTTACAAAAAAAAGTAGGTATACTATTAGGTATGTAGTATATCTGTTGTCTAGTACAAGCCTAGTGCTTAGTTTGGGGCTAGATTCCGCTGTATGTAACGTCGTGTAATATTTTTTATATTATTTATTAACAGTGATTAGTTTTCATAAAAAACGTTTGATTTTAATGTAAGATTAGTTTTAGTTCTTTATCGCCTTGGAAAACTGTAACGGCAATGTAAATAAATACAAAAATCTATATAATTATAATAAAAAAAGTCGTATCAGATATTTGTAACTCCGATTTGGCCGAAAATTGGTGGGAATGTAGCTCAGAACCAGGAGACGGATATAGGACACTTTTATTGCCTTTAAGGTGGAACAAAGTTCGGCTAGTATTAAATAAATGTTTATGATAAAGTACACGGGGTTGACAATAATAATATACCAATTTTAGTTTAAAATCGAAATTTAATAATTAAGAACACGTAGTAGTTAGAGACCGACAGAACGCAATAGCCCCAACCGTCAATGGAACTAGGTTATTGGGTCGTGAAGCTATTGATCGCACTTGCAGCGACACCTATCTGATTGCAGCTGCATTTTCTTTATCCAAAGATAATAGTTATCAATGGCTAGTATTGGATTATTAGGGCAACTTGATTATTTTTGGATTTAATTCATGCTTCGATTCTCAATTGGTCTTAAACGACTTTAGGTATCTTCCGACATACCTATTGGAGAAAAAAAGATGCTTCATTTCTTCGTCGGTCGAGCTGGAATCATTCAGGCATGGTCCAAAGCAAAATCAAATGTCTTTCAAAACAGGACCTTAATTATTATAATAATAAAATGTTGTTTAATCCGTACTTATAAAATAGTTATTCGTCCCAAAACACGTTTAAAATATAATATTACAAAGTACACCTAAGTAAATACTGAATATGGCAAATAAGTTGAATACGGCAGAACCTACTAGAACATTTTCAATAGTTTTATCTACCTACATGAAACATTCAATCGAAACCGTTTAAATAAATAAAACAAGAGTCCTTTTAAAATTAATGAAACCATAGACAAAGGTTCCCGACTGAAACATCTAAATAGAAAATGGCCACATCAAACCGACCACTGTCCAAATACTCCCCAATAACCCCAGTCTCTACTATCAATCGAAATGCCCCCCAAACCGCGTGGGAACCATGCCCATTGCTGCTATTACAAATTCATCAGTATGGCCCGGCATCGATCATGCATACGGAATCACAAACTTACATGTGCGGCCTTTTTTCTTCGACTCTGTCTTGTTTCTGTTACGGTTTTCCTTTCCCATACGCAAAGGTAAGGTTGTTAGCGGGTAGGTTGTTCACCCGACCTTGCGGGCCCAGTCGACCTTCCGCCCCAATAAAATTATAGAAATAGCCTCTGTGTTTAGGGAGTTTCGGCTAAACTCGTATAAAGAGTGGCGTCTTAACACGCAGGTATAAAGTACAAATTGTACGTTTCCTCGCTAGTTTGAACGTCAGTTCAAATTCAGTCTTGAATTATTTAATAACTTTTAAACGTTAAAGGCATTTTGGTCTGTTTTCGTGTAGCTATGGGAGTTGCCTATTGGCCCTATGTCGTACAATATAGATGGGTACTACAATCGTGAAGTACGTCATTTATCGATAGTACTACATAGATGGCATAGGTATATAAAAATACGATCTTTTATGGATGCTATGAGTAAACAGAGCCATAGTAATTTATTGACAGAACCGTTACTGAAGCCACCATGTTGTTCTGTATTTTGTAAATTTACCTTTTACTAAAATGTCATAGTCACTGTCATTAAGCTTTGCCAATGGTCACAGAATACATAAATAGTACAAGTACAGAAGCTACACTGTTGAACGTCATTTAAATAATAGTGATCCTTGCCAAGACACAATAAAGCGCAATTCAGATCACCAAGCAATACCTGTGTTCTGAAAACATTCTAAATTCAAATAAGTGTCAAATTTCGCGATAGGGTTGTCTATTTAAAGTTTTTTACCCGAATACGGCAAAAAAGGAGGGTATGATTTTGAAGAATAAAATTTATTATGTGGAAATAGTTTTTATTCTAAAAACTATCACTTCCCCTATCACATCCATCCCGCACACCATAAGCCGACACCAATACAGTCTCCACATGCTGGCCCATATTAGTGGGCTAGCATCATGTAGAGGGGTCATAAAATTGATAATTCGCGTGTTCTTTTGACATAATGATATTATTTCCATGCATGTTTGAGAAAATCTAGTTAATAATTTGCCGACTAATTAGCTATAGGTAAGTTAAATGCGTTTTTTTTACCTCTCAATGTCTTTTGGCAGCGTAAAAATATGACGTTCCGATGCTTATGACTATTATTTAGGCAACCAAAAGAGATACGATATGACTGATATGAAATAAATATGATTTAGACCTCATGTTGTAAGCGATACGAATACGATATGACTGATATGATATAAGTATGATTTAGACCTCATGTTGTAGGGTTCCATACCCAAAGGGTAAAAACGGGACTCTATTACTGAGTCTTCCCTGTCTGGCCGTCGGTCATCAGGATATATCTCATAAACCGTAATAGCTAGACGGTTGTAATTTTTCAAGATGATGTATTTCCGTTGGCGCTATAACAACAAATACTAAAAAGAACAAATATTTGTCCCATACAACAAACGTGATTTTTGACATTAAACGTAACGATACCGCGATGTATTTTTACCACTAACGCCATCAAGTGATGGAGTGATAGACTTAACGTTCGTGTTGCGTGTATGCATTGGTTGGTCTAGTGTTCATTTAGGGTTCCGTGTCAATGACCACTTTTAATTTTTTCGTACCATTATCATGTGGTACGGAAACGGAACCCTTCGTGCGCGAGTCCGACTCGCACTTGGCCGGTTTTTCATAAGAAACGTGACACACGATTTTTTTTTATTTACGTGAAACACAGCCCGCAAGCTCCAGTACACTAGCGAGGCGAGCTTGACAACCGGCGCGGGCGTACATGCATTTCGCTTAGTGCAGTTGTCGTTTCATGACAGATCGCGGAGTGGCATAGGCCTGGTTTTGGTGGCAAAACAATCAATTTAGTTTCGTGAAAGATAACGAGTGTAGTGAATATAAAAAACAGTTCTGTTTGTAATACGGAATTATCGCGTTACAAACAGATGTTTACGTGGAGTTGCAATAAAATTAACCACCATTTTTGTTGTACTCGCCTACCCATATTCAAAAATTAAATACCATCTAACGCGTGATATTGGCCCAAATTGAATAAATGGTGGCAGAAAGGCCATAAACAAAGAACTGAACTGAACTGGAACCGTACCGCGGTTCTTCCGTCGGCATCGGAATCGGATTCATTTGACAGTTGACAGCCGAATTTTGCACCGCGAAAATTAATAATCGACGCGTCGATTACTCATATGATTCCGACGACAAATTGAGTGAATGAAAATGGGATTTTTGACAGAAAATCTTAAAATCGACAGTTGACTGTCATCGATTCGAAGTCGACGAGTAACTGTCAAATAAAAACAAGGGTTATTGTTTTCGCGCGTTTAGGCCGCTCGCCCACGGCGACTTTTTGAAGCGATGCGTCGCGCGTTTAGCATACGCGCGACTGCATTGCTACTAACGCGTGGTAGTCGCGTTTGCAATGCGCTACAGCATCGCTACTGAATCGAATGCAAACGCGCGACCGTGTCGGACGACATCGGGAAGAAAACGGAGGGAGGCGACTGAATTGCACTTGCTTCGCGACTGAAGCGCGATAGTATCGCGTTTGCATCGCTTCTAAATCTGAGCGCCCCAGCTAGCGACCGCTTCGCGACTGTATCGATGCAGAATCGCGTTAGTATCGCTACAAAAAGTCGCCGTGGGCGAGCGGCCTTAAAAGAGTGAATATCGAACGCCGAAGGATTACGTTCCGTTACCTACACACGCATTATTTATGAATATAATGAAATAATTATATTTACGTTCAAATGTAGGTAATTTACATTTTTTAAGAAAACTATATTAACTTTATCTTGTTTAGATCTTTTAATATACAAATTGTAATAAATTATAACAACTTTTTTTCCCCGTAATGTTTATCATTGTAATGTTTGTTGCGTAAATCGGACCGGATTCCGACGCTCTTATTCCATTCATTCATGTTCATTCGGTATTGTGACGGCTGTCAAATGGATGTCAAACACGCTTGCGCGGTGTCAAAATTGAAAACCTCGCTGTCAAATATGTCAAACTACCGCGTCGGAATCGAATTGCTGTCATCGGAAGATCCGCGGTAGCTTTCCTGAGCGAGGCGAGCTTGACAATCGGCGTACATGCACGCAAATGCGTGCAGTTGTCATTTCATGACAGATCGCGGAGTGGCATAGGCCTGCAATGGTACAAATATGATTATGAATTCGCAACATATTTCAATATTTTATTGCTACAAGGAGAGGCAAGAGACTATTTAACTTCTTCTTTTTTTCGTATATAGGTGTGGCTAGCTTGGTTTTAGAGTTTTCAGGTCTAAGGCCTCTAAATTGACCTAACGACTGCTGTCTGAGATAACTTCTATTTAACTAACTTCAAAGTTCTTGTGCCTCAAAAGTAATAGTGTTTCATTACCTAACGTTCTGTATATTGTCAACAGGGCAGGTATACGAGGCGGCCCGGGAATGGATTCCCAGCAACAGCAGTACTGCCTGAAATGGAACAGCTTCGGTTCCAATCTGGCAACGTCGTTTGCGAACCTCTGGAATTCGGAGAGCCTCGCTGACGTCACATTGTATTGCGAAGGTATGTATCTTGTCTTTATGCAGGGGTCCGTATTTTTTTTCAGTTCAGTTCCCCTACTGTGAGTTACTAGGTAAATACGTGCACTGTAATGTTAACAGTTTGACATTGTACACAGCGCGCCCGCTCTGCTTGTTTCCTTGCACACTGGTCGCGCCTTACGAACCGATATTTTGCGTTGCGGACACACTTACCCAAATTGTTAAGGTTACAGTTCACGTATTTACGTAGTAACTCATGGTAGGGCTACAGGTCAATTATTTTATAGCGATACCTGAGTGTAAAGATACTAAAAAGGAGCGCCTCCCGGGGTTCCTCCCGGGGCTCCTCCCGAGGCTCCTCTTTAACTCTTATATCGCACCAGGGTGCCATGGCCCCCCTTTTTCTTATTTTCCTTTTGCGATTTTAGGTTATTGAAAAGCTGCTTGGGATAGTATATTTATAGATCAGTTTAGTCGTTGGATCCAGTGTTGTATCCCTCTCTAATACTTAGATTCGTATACTAAGTGGTGTGGCTCACCTAGTGTTACAGTTTTCAGGTCGTCCTCAGACCTCAGATCTTGACCTAACGAGATAGAGGTCTTAGGACAAATGCTTAGATCGAGTTGCAGCTCTGTTTATCACTATTTTTTGATAAACATAATGAAGTAGGTAAATAATAATTGATTTGCCTATCAAAAATTTTGATAGGCAAATCAATTATTATTTAAAATGATTATTATAAATTATTATTTTCATTTTGATTCATGCGTTGAAGGTTGGTTTAAAATATTTTGCCTATGCTTCTTATGAATTATTCTTATTTATTGTGTATATTCTTATTCCCTGTTTATTCCCTGAAAGATCTGTGACATGATAATGTTTAAAACAAACTAGACAGGACTGATTGCGCGTTTTAAACGACGTCGTCGAGTATCGATTCTCGAATAATGGGAATTGATCTAGTGCTAAATTTCTTCTTCTTGTTTTCGTGTAGTGTTGTGACTCACCTAGTATTAGAGTTTTCGGTCTCCCTAAGGCCTCTTACTTGACCCAACGAATTGCTATAATACATAATAATAACAACCGGGGCCACCTGCTTAATAACTATTAAAAAAAGTGATTTTTCTCCTATCTCAAACACTATACTAGTTTTTTTAGAAGTTCATATTATTTACGAACGTCCCATAAAAATAGTAATTATTTTGCTCGATATTTTATTAGCTATACGTACATAAGAATAAATCAAGTAAATTTCACAAATACAGTGATGTCCGTCAGGTTAATTTGAGACACAAGGATGATCTGACTGTGCCCTATAGTAGGCTCCAGAAAATAAGTAAGTCGTTCTGTAGCACTAGTGTACTTTATTATAATAAACTACCTGAAGACGTATTTGACATGTCCATTACAAGATTCAAAAAATATTTTAAACTTAAATTGTGTAATAAGGCGTACTATAGCACGTCAAAATATTTTGATGAGAAGAATCCATGGACATGATTGTTAACTGCTCCTGTTCAGATTAAGATCTGTATTATGACGATTGTAATATAAAACATGATAAAAAAAATAATTGGAAAAAAAAACCCCATGAGTTTCTTGTGGTTTCTTCTCATCGGAGGGCGCGTTCCGAAACCTCGGTAAATTAAAATCTCGACGTTTCAAAACGTACGTATGTGTGTATAATATACGTTCTAAATGAATAAAAAATTTTGAGTTTTGAGTTTTGAGTTTTATGTCAAATTGTTTATAAGTTTTATGTTCTATTTGGAAGTCGTAAAATGAATAAAGGTACGGTTCCGGAATTGACTGTGAATTATTTAATTTGTATTTTCAATATCATTTTACTGTTTCAAGCAATATAGTTTGGGAAAAGTTTTGTTAAAATTATACTTTTATAGTATAGTAGGTAGATAGGTTCGTTTGGAATACCTAATTCCCTTGGTTTATTTTTTAAGTCTTTTGATTATAAAAAAATAAGTTGATCTTGATCTAGTATCTATACTGAGATTATAATAAAATGAAATGCTGTAACCTAATTGATAACGGTTTCAATATAAAAAACACGGGCCTTTTGAATTTTCATCAATGAAAAACACTGCACCTATATTTGTGATTGTTTTATATGAAATACGTAGGTATCATCATCATTTCAGTCGTAAAAAGTCCACTGCTGGACATCATAGATTTCCAGATACTTCGGTTATAAGCGGCCTGCATCCACCGTCAACCGCGGACGTAACCAAGTCGTCCGTCCATCTCGTTGGTGGACGGGAAATACGTATATAAATATAGTATACATTTTATTCGAAATGTCTATATAAAACATTACATAAAACATAGGTACTATGAATCAAAGTGATAACCTGTATCGTAAACAATATACTAGTAGGTATAAAATATAGGTATTATAATATCTACCTAGTGCCAAAATTATCGTCTGACTGGAGTCAATGACCTGCTTATCATTTTAGCAATTTTTTTAGCGTTCTTGCATGCTGCTCACGAACTTTCCATCATGATAATTTTGATAATAATTTGTAGGTACGCATGTTGTAAAATGTTTTCAAGGCCACTGCATAATGTTATTTCAGCTGAATGTGGTTTTGTAATATACTTAGAGAAATAGTAAAAATGGTACGTTAAAGCCTTGGTTATATATATTTTTAATTCAGAAATTCAGCAATAGGTACCTATATTACTCTCTAATGAGGGTCTACGGCGAAAATTTATTACTTGTGGGTGAACCCACAGCTGGGGCATAGCGATGTAGTGATCATATCATGTGATCGTATACTTCTACAACACAAAGATTGATAGATACACGCTTTATTATGGGTACCATAATTTAAATTAAACAAATATTACAAATAAAAACTTAAATAGTGTGGCTCAATGGGCGGCCTTATCGCCAATGACCGATCTCTACAAGGCAACCAAAACAAATTAGCCACAAACTCGTTGTCGTGAGAGCTTGTGTGATCCTTCGAATCAGTTTGTCCACAATATTAGTAGAAGTTATTAAGTATTATTAGTTATTGTGTTATTTAAATATCCTACCTCCATATTATCTATACCTTTTTGGTTATAGCTACCTATATACATATAATGAATATGTGAAAAACATATAGGATTTATGGCCTAAACATATTTTGCTCTAATGTTTTATTCCAGGAAGGAAATAGTCCACTACGTTTGTATGGAGAAAAAGTAGGTATTCTTTCTTCTTCAGTTGTAAACATCATTACACTGTGGCATATACGGTTGTAATTTCATCAATTTTGAATTTTAAATATTCATTCAAAATGGTCATTCAGATCTCTCTAAACAAGTCCAATAATCTAACATAAAATATTTACATTAACGTTAATTTTATAGAAACTGAGACACAAACTAACAAATTAAATATTAATTACAGATAAAAGTCATAAAAAAACTATCGTGACCATTATATCGACGTTTTCTGGTCAAATTTATTTACGAACCGATCGAAATTAATCGGTTTTCTTAAATATTCAAGACATGTTTGTCAAGTAGGGAAATGTAAAATACCTATAGACTTTTTTGACTACCTCAACTTTGGAGCTACATGCCTGCCTAGGCACTTCTTTATGGTAATTACTTTTTTAATATGTTGCTATCCATATTGTGATGGCCAGTTTTATTTAGACAACCTAGCAATAAAACATTTATTTATTAAAGCATACATTAAAATTACAACCAACTTAAAAATAAAAACTAAAAAAACCCAAATAAAAACCTAATTACAATTAAACTTAAAAACTACAAATTTACTAAAACAACAAAGTTAGTAATTACCTAGCAATTAACGCAAACGTATAGGTTTTTAAATAAAATTGAAATCTTAACTCACAATGGTGTTTTTAATAATAAAGTGCAAGGCAAATCTATTAAATAGTTTCTATGCAGTGTTTATATAACAATCTTAGTGCTTTTAAAGCAATAATAAAAATTTGATTTCAACGAGAAATTTGTCATAATGTGTGTTTAGATGGTACTCAATGGTAAAAGTTAAATTTTGTAAAACACATAAAACACGACACAAGGCCAAAAACGTACCCCCTTACTTATAAAGCATGACTAAGTTTATGTTACGTTTGTTTCTCTCTGTTAACTTTGAAACTTCATGTCACAGTATAAGAAAAACGTTACCTAAACCTAGTCATCGTTGATAAATAAGGGGGCTTATGTTTTAATGATTACATCTTAATAATTAACATATCAAACAAAATCACAAATTAAACGCCAGCGCCATCTAGCCCCGTGGTAAGCGACTAAGCTTGTGTTACTGTGACTAAACAACGGATATAATACTTAGGTAGGATATTTATTTTTCTTAATTTAATTTATAATTTTAAAATAAAATGGCTGCGTGTGTTCGTAGCATAGGTGTTTATTTTTTAGATGCAAAAAACTGACACCAGAATCCGTGCTACAATGCAGAGCGAAATATCACTGTTTGCAACTGAAAAAATATTCATAATATAAAAAATAGCTTAATTAGTTCTTTCCCCTAAATAACAGCCCCACATTCCCGTTTTAAAACTTACACGTGCCGTCTCAGATAGTACGTACCTAGGTATCAAGATTGCACCGAAAACTCGAGGTTATCTAAACGTGTAACTTTTTAAAAAACAAAATGACGAATGCATTTTTTTATCAATTCCGCATTCACGTAATTACTCGTAAACAAGCACTTAGGTATTTACGTAATGCAGATAACTGCTAATTCAAAAACATGTTTTAAATTTTAAAATCTGTTATTGCAGCTTCGTTTTATGACGTCGAGTCGTTTCGCGCCTGTAATTTTTTGTCCTCTAGAAAATAAGATAAAATTTTACTTCAACTACTATTTTACTATTACTAATTATTATATTTTAACTTTTTCATATATATTTATTGAGTTACATAGTTTGAAGTTTGCAGTTTTATAGTTTTTATTCACTTTGAGATGACATGAATCCATTGATCTTAACTTTAGCAATAAAATTTGAGTCTCATTAAAAAAAGACAAACTCCTAAATAAGTTTATTAATAGTTCAATTGGTTGGGATTCAGAAACATTTTTAAATATGACATTATAATCTATATCTATAAAATGCTTTGTAAAATGCCGCTGTAACTAGAGGGCGGGCGGTTTGAAAATTACCACGGGATCGGAACGAATGCGGGTGAAACTGCGAGACATAGCTAGTTATTTTATTTATTTAAAAAATCACTACAAAATATGTTACCAATACAAACTATATCCCAGGTATGACATTATAATTGAAACTCTGTAAACATTGTTAAAAACTACAAAATTATTAATAACAATATAAGATAATATTACCACGTTGTAAAATATTTATTTGTATTTTATTACTTTCCGAAGTATGCACGCATGCATGGTCTCAAGTAAAAGTAATCGTAGGTATTACTTATTCAAATATCCATGCTGGAAATATGTCACGTCTCGCTTTGTAGGTCTCCAATAGATAGCACCTACACAGCCTTCAGTATTTCTACTGATACTGTGAACTCCGGACTATTTCTTTTGCAAACTTGTGTTACGTCATGTCGTCTAGGAGAATCCTATCATACCAATATTATAGAGGTGAAAACTATCGTCGTAGTAATAGTTTCAAATAGTCTTTTACGTACTTGTGTTTTTAGGTATCGAAAAATTCATTGTTCTGCTACTGTATTTAGGTACAAGTAACGTCATTTTGTTTATCAGTCCGGGTTTTTTTTGTCTCACAAATAAATAGGTTTTTTTCTTCGATCATATATAAACTACAGATGCACGGTCGCCGCTCTAGAAATGGAGCCGTCAAGACAAGGCATCCTTCAGCCGATATGCCTTGTTTCGCTGTCAGTCGAGCATAAGTGTTTTACAACCTTATTGCCCAGTGATTAAGGTTTACATTAAACTGTACTATGTCCGTATAAGTAAGCGTTGAAGTAGTGCCGATTTTTGATTTCGATTTTGTATGGGACCGTGTATCTATAGTTTATATATGATCGAAGGTTTTTTTTAATATACGATATGAGCGTCTGATCCTGATCACTCAGCTGATAGTAAGTGATTATATTGTCTAAGTCTAAGGCCATGTCATCACTTACTATCAGAGACTCTAAGGTGCACGCTCGCCTAGAAGAAGGCAGACGGAAATGCAACAAGATCTGGCTCGCCTTCCTTAGTGGCTGCACTGGCAAATGGTAACAGACAGACTGAGTGACTAAACTATTGGTATATACTAACAAGCAGCCTAAACCGCTGGTTCTATAGAGACGTGAAAATTGAAGGGGAAAATCTTTTGGGAAGTGTAGGTACCTATACAACACAGTCTAAAATAAACGTTTTCTGTCTATTTTATATTATTATGGGGTAATTAAAATCTTAAATTACCTACAACGCGTGTGAAACCGCGAGACGATGGCAGTTAGCAATAAAATGTAATGATTTTACGTTAAACAGTTTAAAAATCTTGACGACATTTCTATTTTCTTAACGATTCCTCCTTTTACAATAATGTTTAATTGCAGTTTTTTACTTCTTTTTCTTAAGTTCGCAGTTCTTAAGGTTGTCAAGTATGCCAGACGCAGCAGGGGTGTTGGTGGTTGGGGGATAAAGGGGGGGTCACGCGTAGAGAGGGGGATTTGGGGGTGGGGGAGGAAGTTTGCACTCGTGAGCTCCTTCTAGATACGGCCGGTTTATAGTTAAGGGCCGGAGATAGAAAACAATTTTGCTGCTTTATTTTTTATTATTTTTAGGGGTTTTCGTAGGTTGCGAATTAGAAATCTGTTTTTATAGTCTTTAAGTATGTATTGAGGTACTTAGTAAGCAAGCTAGAGATCACTTTAAGGAGGTTTATTATTATTAAGTCAAATAATAATTAATTAAAAACTATAAATTCTTGTCCTACTGTTTATCTAGACTCTAAACTTAAGAATTAAAAAAAATTGTCTAGGTTACTAGATTCTAGAGTGACCTAGACTCATTTTTTTTAATTTGTGTCCAAGTCTTACAGAGTTTTAGTTCTTTCTTTCTATATTAGGTATAGGTAGGTATAGAAAATAGATCTGATAAGCACAATGCACAGTTTTAGTGCAAGTTTTAATTATTAAATATAATTTGGTAGTTTTCTTTGCATAGGTTTTAGTTACAAGTAGGTAAGTACATAATATCCTTATTGTAATTAGTTTTAAATTTACTTAATATTTACATTAGGTACGGGTTTTAGGTTTTTCTTAGTTTTTATGTAATAATATTTTGTAGTTCTCTATTTAACAAGTAAAAAATATGATAATATAATAATAATAACATTATAATTACTTAACACATATTTCCGCGTTTTAAATTCCGCCTTTATACCTAATTAGAACTGAAAATAAAAAACTTCAAACGTAAAATTAAGGGCATGTTTTAATAGTTCTTAAATATTATTCATGGCGTTTTCTGTCATTTAGGCTGGTGGGACATTTATTATTTAACAAAATGAAGCTGTAGTTGAAATAAACTGTTTACATTCTAGTTTTGTCAATGTACCTATCAAAATAAAGTGAAAAGGTATAGTGCTTACCTGACTGCCTGACTGACTTAAGAAGGGTTATGTCTTTCGAGCGTGTGTTTGTATCTTATATTCGTTTCTTGCATTCTGTGGCCTGAACAGATAGATAACATGTATTTAAAATAGATATTCTTCGTGTTCGTATTTTCATTTGCCATAATGGTCTAGTTCTGATTCTGATTTTGTAGGAAGATCAGGATAAAATAAATGTTTAACACATACACTAATCTTATCCCCATATTAGGAGCTATCTATATACCGAGTTTCGTAGCAATCGGTTCAGCGGTTCTTCCGTGGAGAAACAAACGCGTACACACACAAACTTTCATCTGTATAAGTATTTTAAAAAGTGGGATACCGCGATCCTTTTGTTACACAAACCTATGCAGTGTAACAAGTACCTACGACAATTATAATATACTAGCAGCACCCCGCGGTTTTACCCGCGTAAGTCCCGATCCCGCCGGAATTACGGGATAAAAAGTAGCCTATGTGTTATTTTAGGTGTCCAGCTATCTATATTCCAAGTTTCATCGCAATCGGTTCAGTAGTTTTTGCGTGAAAGAGTAACAAACATCCAAACATCCATACAAACTTTCACATTTATAATATTAGTAGGATAGGAAGTATAGGATAATAAAATTATTGCATGTAGCTATGTTATAAAAGTAGCAATATCAAAGCCACGTCTGTATTAGGCTTTACTCATAAAAACATAACAAGTATAGACGACAAAAACACCATGAATGGACTCATATACCTAGCTACCTACCTATGCTAGATACTTTATTATTTTTCTTACTTTATTTATCTTTTGAATCGGATGAGTTTGTGGAACTTACCTAGCATAGCAAGTTTGAAAAAGACCAGTTCTATTAAGTTATTCACAAGTTTGTGTTAAAAATTAACGAATAAGCACAGGTATTAATATCGAACGATCACTTAGTAATATAAAGTTCAATTTTGGACGTTTTAAAAGATGCTATGAGTGTCATAAAAGTGAAAATTTTATACTTTGATAATTTAGAAGTTGAAAAAGAAACATGTGTTGTAGGTAAACATGACATGTCATATTACATTTTAAGGAGCCGTATTTTACTACAAAACCACTACCTGCGCCCGCAGTTTTACCCGCGTAAGTCCCGATCCCGTGGGAATATCGGGATCAAAAGTAGCATATAGCCTTCCTCAATAAATGAACTATCCAACACTGAAGCCTTAGGGCGACCTGAGAACTCTAACACTAGGTGAGCCACACCATTACACAAAATAAAGAAGAAGAAGACTCGGAAACTGTAAAAGTGTGTTACCTTGCAGTCGTCTCTGTTCTAAAACTCAGATTTTCTCCAATAATAATATCCCACAAAATAGGTGTATAAAACCTAAGGTGAGGATATAATGGCGAATCTTTTATGCCACTTACCTCTACTTGAGGGTGAATCTTGTTTCTCGCATGGCCGAATCAAATTCTCGTTATATCTCGGGTTTTTGTTTGAGTGACTTTTCCCCGTTTCCTGTGCTGTGTGAAGGTGGCCCTACTGCCCCAGTTCTTAATTATAAGACTCTGGGAAAAAGATGTGGCTACGCTAGTCAGGTACCTTATTATTTCTAATAAATTTAACTCGGAATTAGTCGGAATTTAAATTCTTAGTTTTTGCGATTGAGTGTAATTTCAATGTATTTTTTTTATATGTAAATTAATTTTAACTTTTTAAAAATCCCTATATTTTTGTTCGTATTAATAATAAAATCAAGGTCGGGTTCATTACAGATCAGTTTTTCCTATAAATTATTAGTTTTGTGTAATTTTTGGACGGACTAAGTCAATTTGTGTACCTATAGGTACTATCTAATTAATTGCTATCTAAATAAATGCATATTCTTTACAAAGTTTACCTAAAGATTAGAATAATAAAAAATACACATAATGACATAATAAATACATAAATAAATCCTTATAAATGTTATACTAACACTGCTGGTGTATTACCTATACCTATACCTACCTATATTTATCAGACATAGGACGGTATCTGCTTTGCAAACCTAAACACTAAAAAAAGATTAAATGCAACAATCTCACAATATATGTACCTACCTACGAACAGTACCTATTAATATCCAAAAACAACGCTACCATAAGCCTCTAAAATTCGGGTCCATCGATGCGGCATTAATTCCCCAATTTAGTCGAGAGCGCATTCAGCGCAGCGTCAATATCGACCGGGCCTATATGTGTCGCAACCCACCCTCACCCCCACCCCCACACTAAACACCCAACTGGGGACGAAAGGCCCAAACCTATCGACTCAAACTAGGATATTACCTAGATTTTTTACAACGGTTATCGAGTATTAACGCTTCAGCACAGGCTTTATGGTGACGTTATTCACAGATTTTCAGCAGTTACGTGGTACCGATTTATAGAAATACCAAGTATTGGTTACGGAACTTGTGGGACCTATATTCTTGGAATATTTATTTTTTATTCGATCTAGGCTTTTTGTGGCTGAAATAACATTTTATTAGTGCAATGAAACTTTATATTCGTCGACTAAATTTGAAAACTATTTTAACCTAGAAAGGGCTTAGTTCTAGTATTTTTAGCGTGGGTTTTATGTTTGAGACTTTGTAATTGCGAAACAACTTCTAAAATTGTAAATTAAACTAAGTATTTTAGGTTATTATATAAACAAAATATCACATTAATTTACAAAACATTGAATTCAAAAATTAAATCAATCAAAAACTAATGCATATAATAAAATTAGGGTTGTAATTATTCACCTAAATTTAAATTAGGTATACTATTGAAATGTCAAATAAAATACAACAGTAATTAAATTCAAGTTAAACTTAGTCTTTATATACCTACTACCAAAATAATTTTATTGGTGTTATATTATAACGAGTAGGTTAGAAAAAAAAGAAACTTATAGGAAATATTTAGGATATTAGCCATTGACCTAAAGAAACCTGTAGGAAATATGTAGGAAATTGTCTAATTTAATTTAAAGCTTTAAAGAATAAGATCATTTTATTGTATCCAGTAGTTTCGCAGATACCTATATGTCTGGGTCATAATTTATTCCGAGTATGTCAAAGTATGCGTCTATTTGAGGGTTTCAAACTGCAATGCAATTGAACTCCCAAAATCGGTACGTAACTTTTTGAGATTTTTCAATAACAGGTACCATTTCCTTTTCGCGTAGTGTGAGATCTGTAGATTTTTAAACTATTACATAACTTTTATCACGGGCTTTGAGCGCGGCGACCGAATCAAGAAATTCCGTAACGAAAATAAAACCTAACACCCCCATTCCGCCTGCCATGAAGCTCGGCCAACCTAAAAAAATAAAATGCTTTGCTATAGCTTAACCGCAGCAGTCCCCGAGTGCCACACTTTTTTAAAATCAGCTGTTTCTCAAAGTTAGCAATTTATATCGCCTGCGTTCAAGAGACGCTTGCATTGTTTTCGGCTCTCTTTTTCCTCCCTCCGTCTCCATTTTTATGGTGTAAATGTCGTACAGTTATTCAAATGATGACGGCACGATTTACAATGTGGGATGCGTGTGAGAGATACTTCCGATTTATGATTTGAGCATTCACTTGTCTCATTTTGTGAGCGATTCGGATTTTTACAGGCGATATTTTAATTTAGATATTTTTTACTGAAATTAATAATATGCTTTTTATAATTACAATATTGAGGTGAGATTCGAACCCTTTGAACTAGAGTTTTAGATCTAGATTCGAATGGCTATTCAGTATTCTAACTTAAAATTATTATTGTTCATTTAAATATTAGCACTCTTGGATTACCTAGGACCCGTGCCTAGGACCTAGATGGTGGGTATTCTAACAACGACCGACGTTCGAATTTTGATCAATATTTTTCAAAGGTGTGTGAGTATCTTCCCGAACAGTTTGATTTTGGAACTGGTGAAGCTCGTCCGTCAGAGACGAGTTTGAAATGGATCACTATCAGGCGACCATTCTCCTTCGAGTCTCAAATAGAGACCAGTCCAGTTGTATGATTAGCGCTTTGATTTATTCCACTTATATATAAATGCGAAAGTTTATATGTTTGACATCAACACATAGGCTTCTTTTTAATCCGATATTCCCCCGGAATCACGACTTATGCGGGTGAAACCGCGGGCGCTGCTACTTGAATATTAATTCACTAATAAACTACACATAAAATTTTGACTTCGGCAGTTTCCTATTTATCTAATTCGTCTGTTACATAGATAAAAATAGTACATTTACTATCATAGATAAATGATAAGTGCACTGATACGGCTCAAGGATTCGTATTAGAAAAATAATGTCAAAAAATTATTTTTATTTGCATTTAAAATACGAATTATTTAAATTTTATTAGCCGCAGCCTACGGTTAAACCAGCGCAAGTAACAATCCCGCGGGAATATCGGGATAAAAAGTAGTCTATGTGTTATTCCAGGTCTCCAGCTATCTCGATACCGAGTTTCATGGAATTCGGTTCAGCGGTTTTTACATGATTGAGTAACAAACACACTCATACATACTCACATACGCACATACATACTCACAAACTTTTAGCTTTATAATATTAGTAGAATATATGATTTAAACCCAAATAGTCTATTTTTATTATTTAAGTTTTTCACTCGTTGCACACATGTGAGCTGTGCAGAAAGTACCGCGCTCTTCTCTCCCGCTCATGGGCCTTATGAGCAGGCGCAGTGCTGAGCATTATTGCAGTCAAAAAGGTGTATACTATAGAGACTCTTGTACCCATCTAAAACAAGAAGTCGGTAACAAACATTCACACAAAATACTAGGAAAGCTTTAAAAATAACATTTTCAAAGCATTTACCAGTCACATCCGAAACGCTGTAAACATAAAATTTTGCTAATAAATTACTTTACATAGATTATTATCATAGGAACTTAAATCCAAGAAGGAAAGACTTACCCTCTTAAGCAGCTCGATCGTTAGCTATAAGCCGTTTAGTTTAACGTATAATAAAAGGTATTTTACGACGAATTTATTACTCTATTTCAGTATTACGATCAATACAACGCTTGTATTATTTTGTAATACCAAGCGCTTAATTTGCATAGCTGGTGTGTTATTAAAGTAAAGTATATTTGCTTTTATAACTTGATAGTTATCTAAATTATTGGTTTAAAGTTGAAGCGAATTATTGTTTTAATTACCTTGTATAGGTTGTGAATTATTAACTAGTATATTCGAGTATTGCAAGTAGCAGAAGGTTATTTTAAGAGAGAGAGAGAGAAAATATGTTTGTTAGGAAAGGACACAGCAACAAAATAGGTAGGTAGATATGTAGGTACAAACCCAAAAAAATATAAATGAAAAATATCAATTTCACAAATCATGAACATTTCCATTTTTTCACTTTCACTGACACTCAATGACACGAACTCTGGCATCATCATCATCCGAGCGATGTCCCCGTTTGCATCTCTATCGGGATTCATCTACTATATCTTCAATATTCCTTGTTTATTTCAAATAAAATTAAGATTTTCTATTTAAATCTGTTTGTCTGTTTATTTAGCTCCGTAATTCAAATAACTGAACCTTATGAAACTTAGCTTTTGTCTTCAGATAACACAATTTTCAAGGAAGGTCGTGTCTACCTAATTGAAGACGTTGTTTATTGAACGGTATTATTTACTTGCAATAAGAATAGGTAAACACATAATAGTTTATTTGGTTAAAAATGATATTATTTGTATTATTTTTGTTTATAGAATTTTTTATTGTAATATTGTTTGTTTCACTCATTCTGTTATGGAAGAGCGGGACTACCTGGCACAGGTGTTTTTTATACCTAAAAGGTAGTTCCTACCTCAATTTTTGGAAACGAAATTCTTTTGATGAAATAAACTATTTTTCATTTTCATTTCATTTTCATAATCCTCCTTCGGCAGTCGGGTAAAAATATTTATGTATTAGTTAGTTTTATACCCACAGATTTATATACCTCATTATTATGAATGAAAGAAAAAAAAATATGCTACTAATTGTACATACCAACCAATGTAACAAAATAAATCATTTTTTCTTTCTTTAATAAAATGTTCCTGTCATTCATAAGTAACTATACAAACTATACATGACTAACTCTATTTATTTATATCTCCATTTTTAACTAGTCTCCATTTATGTTTAACGATTTTTATATAGGTACATAACAAAGATCGTAAAAATTCAAGCACCAAGCCTCAGGCACCAAAACTAAGCCAAGCATAAGCTTAAACTAAATGTTCAGATAAGCACCTTATTACAAAAATATAAAGAACTAAAACTATTAACAAGTATCACGCACATAAACGCACTTCTAAAATCAAGGTATAACGGGTACCCCCTCCTCCCATGTGGTGAGAGGGGGGTGGGAGGACCTCCTGTATTACCGCAACGGGTGGGTTAACCCCCTTTTGTCTATACTATACATTAGTGCAATATACTTATACAGAGGCTCGAGCCCGGGAATTTTGTAGTTGTGCATGTTTAGTCACTAATTTAACCCCCTAAACGTGTGCAAGTATTGATTAGAGACACGTCGCTAATGAGAAGGGTTGAGCTCACCTTTCGCCCCTTCTCTCTTATGATTGAGCTGTTGGGGTGGGATGGAAAATCAATCTTGCAGTGAAAGGGTTCTGTAATTAGTTTCGGTGAAGTACTTTTTTGTAGGTTAGCAAATTAATGGCAGAAGGTGCGGTTTTCCTAACTTTCAGGGTTGATTTTTCTTAGTACAATTGTTGATTTGAATAAACTTTATTACTTATCATACCTATTATATTAGTGAATTGATGATTTTATTTATTAGGATATTAGATAAATTGAACGTTTATTATTGTTAACTAACTGTAAATACTGAAACTTACCGTAAATTTAAATAAAAGCAAATATTTTTAAGTTAAAATCAACCTAATGCATAACACATACTAGTACGCGTACCATATATTATTAAAGTACAAAGATTAATTTCGATTGCGATCAAAATTGCTACATTTGGAAACAATTTTTCACATCCAAAACTGCTGTAGGCTACTCTATAATTAGGCCCTTAGAAGTGTCAAATAAATTATATTTTTTTCAATTAACTAAACCTACCTGTGAAGTTAATAACTACTATATTTTCTTTAATGATTATAATTTGAAACAAGTCGGCCTTAAATTAGTGAGTTATAGTACTTATTGAAACTAATAAATAGCAGATACTTGTACGTCGCCGGCGTCGTGCAGAGCAAGTTGCGTAATTATGCTATGGGTATAACCTACGCCTGTCTTTTAAAATTTATTGTATTTTCTTGTACATATGTATTACATTCATTAACATAATCAATAATTGCATTTTATTTGTAATGAAATATGATGAAAATGAAAACGCGATCTATTGATAGTCATACCTTTGTATTTTTTTTAGAAATATTTTAGATCTTTATTAGGTAAAAAAAACCTAGTTCAAGTTTGACAAAACTTCATGAACAAATAATTACTTCAGTATTTCTCTAAAGATTTTGTATAGTTTTTAGATAAAGAGCTCGTCTGTGAATCGGAAGGCGCGTTAACCAGTTGGTTCCGGTTGTTATCTCTGATAGCAGTCGTTAGGTTATGTAACAGGCCTTAGGGCAACTAACTCTAACACTAGGTGAGCCACATCACACCACTGCAAGAAAAAAATATCGGTTTTAATCGCGTTGTGTTTATTACTTCTTCAATGCTCAACGTTTCAAGACCTTTAGTGGTATCTTCATCAGGATTAACTGAGATGTGGTTTTATTGTCTTTCTATTGTATTAAAAAACACTCCAAGATTAAAACCCAAAAATGAGTTAAATTTCAATCCAACATCGTGAAACAGAAGAAAAATGATTGAAAAAATATCAAGTTTTTATAGATATAAAAGAAATTGACAATTATAATTGCACCGTTCAATATTCAATACTCGCACGTACTGCGCGGGTTCACCTAGTTTTCCTAATACCCTGTGCAAGATTGATTTTCTGTCGCGCATTCGCTTGCACTCGCATATCTACGTACAGCCTTCCCTGTCTAACGCGTTAGGCCTCGACTGTGCCCCGACCTTGAATTCTCTCCCCCGCCTGGGGATGCGCTGTCGTGTTCGGGGGTGGGGTGAAACGGGGTTAGTCGAACCTCCCAAACAACGTTCTGGCTTGCATCCGGACGAAAGGCGAAGCCGCGTAGGTGTTCAACTCGATTTTCAATTTGATTTCGAATTCGAATTTACGCTCGCTCCGGACGGACGTGTGGTAAGGGAAATTGTTGGGCGGCAGGGAATTTTTAGATTTATTTTCACGCTTGATGATTTTTATTTCGTTTGTTTTTGGTATTATGTAGGTATACATACGTACCAGTCATCCAGCTAGGTATAGTGTAAAATAGAAATGACTAGATTATCCTCTGAAAACAATGGTTGTAAAATACACTATCGTATTAAATACCTACTTTCTGACCAAAATTATCCTTGCGGTCGTACCTAATTAAAGTTACAATAGTTTCACGTCATGACGAAAGTAGGTATATTAAGTATCACGTATTATTTAATTATTCATAAAGGACGTTCTAGTAACACATTGTATTGCAACTCGGTAGCCAGCACCTAGACTTTTAACTATTTATACATAACTAGCTTCATCTAGCGGTTTCACTCGCGCAAATCTCGGTCCCGTAGGAATATCGGGATCAAAAGTAGCCTTTGTTACTCCTCGATAAAGTAGCTTTCTATTGTAGAAAGAATTTGTGAAAAAGGTCCAGTAGTTTTGGAGCCTATTCCTTACAAACAAATAATTCTTGCCTTTTTATTATAATATTAGTCTAGGCTAGTTTTTTAATTCCAGACTATGATTTGACACATCTACCTGAAGAAAAAATGGGCAAATTCAAAGAAATAAAACGTCAGATCGTAATATGAAATTAAAAAATGAAGTATACGTACAAACTTTACTTTATGTAAGCAATGTAAAAAGAGTTACTCTATTTTATCGTACAATATTTTGTCCCCTTTACGCTGCAACGTCTGGACACATTTTAGACTATATTTCGTCGAAACTAGGTCGCCATGCAACATCGAAATCGTACCACATTATCATAAAATACTTTTTTTATTTAACAAATTCAAACTTTAATTGGAGCTCTTAAAGTTGACTATTCTTTAGCAATGAAACGATGCAGGAGTGAGTATCATTGTGCCAGTTTCTAATGTATCTTTAATTTGAAAGAATTTGACCTATTTTTTTCAGATGTTCACCCATTTTTTTAAACTTTACGTAACCTTTGCCTTAGTAATTAATAAGGTAGGTCAATACTGATAGTATTTAAGTAAAGTATAAGTTCCTAATGAGACCTAATTTAGTTTCCATATATAAAATTCAAAGTCGATTGATTAACTGACTGAATGACTTAAATATTATATTAACGCATAGCCTAGATTGGTGATCCTAGAAGTATATAGGGGTCTTTGTGAAGTGTAGGTATCGAAGCAGGATTTTACCAATTTGTCACGGGAACGGAAATTATGCAAATGAAACCGCACGCAGGTTGCTGCTAGTCTATTTATAAACTAGACAGACCAACACCTCTGATTCACAATCCACTCGATACAAATCAATCGATTCGAGTTCCTAATCCATTTTACTTGTCTGGTGTATCGATCTAAAAACGAAAATAGGAGGTAGAGTGCGTGCCAGATAAGTCTGCGTGCGACTGGGGGCGCCACTGGCTAACATTAGGCTTAGTTTACCTAATACTAGATACGCCTCGTCAGCGGACAGCGATTAGTTCCGATTTTGACCACGCGTACACTTGGTGGCACGCACTCTAGGTGGGTACTTATTGGCCGTGTCTACTCTAGCCACAGATTGAAATAAAGCCACTACGTATGAGATAAGCTTTAGTAGGCCAATGTCAACGTGTAGCAAGATGCGCGAGCGCTGCGTCGTTTGTTATTTCCTCTATCGCACGGTGCAGCCCAATGTTTGGAAACTAGGTTATTGTATTCGTTTGATAAATGTTATTGATTTAGGTAGTTCAGTGGGTATTTTTTTTTGTTATTGATATTGTGTTGAATTCCTCGATTTTAACCTCGTAAGATCCGATAACCCTTTTTGCAGTGAATACCTATACCGAACATACCAACTTTTTGTGTCTCTAGGACCTGGTGCACAGTTCTTGTTCATTTTTACAACCCAGAGCAGTTAAGGTATGCGTTGATATATCAGTCAGTCAGTTAGATCTTTTATTTTATTATTTATTGGTTACTAGCTGCGTCCCGTGGTCTCGACCTCGTGAGAATATGGGGATAAAAAGACAGCCTAAAATCCAGATCTGGAGATCTGCATACCAAGGTTTAGTTTTGCGTGAAGTAGTTCCAAGCGTACTGGTTTACTTACCTTCACACAAAGTTTCATCTTTACATTAAAAACTAGCTGCGTCCCGTGGTTACACCCGCGTAAGGCCCGATCCCGTGGGAATATCGGGATTAAAAATAGCCTATGTTACTCAGGGTGAATGTAGCTTACTAATGGTAAATTAAATGAGATTTTTTAAAATTAGTCCGGTAGTGTTTGAGTTTATTCATAACAAACATACGATACGACACACACACACACACACACACACACAAATACAAATCTTTTCTCTTTATAATATTAGTGCCGAAATAGGATAATCGTACGATTGGTAAGGTTTGGCCACATTTGACCACTAGCACATCAAATTTTAAGTGACAATATGGCCGGTACATTATCTCTAAAATTATTATCCGAAGACATGGGATATTCAGTGTTTTCTATGTATCCTATGTATGTATTTACAAAAAAAAAAAAGTATAATATGTAGTATATCCGTTGTCTAGTACCCATAGTACAAGCCTAGTGCTTAGTTTGGGGCTAGATTGCGCTGTGTGTAACGTCGTGCAATATTTATATAATACTATCAGACTTTATATTATTATACAGAACATGTACTATGCACCTTGTCGACCTTCCTCTGTAAGAATATTATCACGTAGTACTTATGTAACATTAATATTTTAAAAGCCATAAGCATAATAATTGTGGCATAAGTACATTTTTTAGGAAAACCTCAAGAATTTATTTGAATATTATCCTTATAGTACTTCTCTACCTATTGGAACTAAATATATACCTAGTTGAAGGGCAGTCGATTTGATTTTGTGGGTTTTAATTAATAGGTTTACAATATTTCCTTGTTATAGTTACATACCTACGTGTCTATAACCCTTTTTGGAACACAAAACTTATATTAGTTAACCGCGGGACGCTGCTGGGCTTTACCCGCGTATTTCCCGATCCCGCGAGATTTTCCAAAAACCCTTTCTTAGTGGATACACCACAAAGAACCCACTCTCCAAATTTCATGTCCGTAGGACCAGCGGTTTGAGCTTTGCGAGCTTTCCAGTCAGTCAGGAGTCAGGACATTGAATTTTATATTACATTGATTTGAAAAAAATATTAGTTATTTTGTTCTAAGTTTGATACAGGAGATTATGGACTCTATCTAGGTACATAGGCGATTCATTAGTAAAATAAACATTTTTTTTATTATGGGACAGTTTTCTATTAACTTACTAATATTATAAAGAGGAAAGATTTACTTGTTTATTTGTATCAAATAGACTCCGAAACTACAAGACCGATTTCAAAGATTCTTTCACCACATAGAAACGTAGAAAGCCACATTATCGGGGAGTAACATAGCCTACTGTTTATGTTTACTACGGGGGATCAGGACCTCTACTTTAATTTAACGAACGATAATTCTAGAAGAAAATCTGTCATCAATCGGGTTTGGAGGACAGATGACAGATTTTATTTCTTTCGTTCGTAAAATTAAAGTACTACGCAGGAACTACGCTGATGAAAACGCGGGACGCTGCTCGCGAACAACGGTGGTTGTCATTGTAGGCCTCATAGTCTTTCATTGATTAAGTCAAGTTCTATTCGATTTCGATGTGAAGAATACCACGATTATCTATGGATCCATTATTGAATATGGGTTTCAATTGCAAGAATATTAATATCTAATAAAAGCAACTGGAAACCGAAAAACTAATTAAATTTTATTTCAGCATCGCGAAAGACAAATCTAAGTAACCATTGGTTCAGAAGTTTTTAAATGCATTCGTTAGAGACAGACACGAATTAAAAAAAAAATAGTAGGTAGCTACCTACCTTAATATTTATTATTATAGATAAAAACCACTTAGGTACCTAATACCTAGGTACATTTGCATATTAGTATTGTGTTAATGACCTCTATTCAATTTGCACACTACGCGAACAGCCATGGAAATTTTCGCTCCTAAATAAATAGCAATCTTAATTTACATGCAGTAAAATTAAAAAAAAAAACTAAATAAATACGTATGAGGAAGTGTTGAACGAAAATCGTGGGTGGAGCCTGAACCATCGGGCGGCCGCGTGCACTATTGTAACAAAATTAAGGCTGACTATAAACGCTGCGATTTGATGACTTGATACTGTGTCGATGGATTTTTATTCAGTCACAAAAGTTTAAAATACGATATGAAGTTAAAATTATAAATTAGGTAAATCTTTTTACTTTTTCGGCATTACAACTGTTTTATTCTATCTTAAACCAATTTTAATATTCTATCGAAGTTCTGTATTTATTTTTAATTGTTGATAGGTATCGCATTCGAATCGGTTGGAAAGGATTTTTATTAAGTCGTAACTTACAATACCTATAGGAAAAATTCTGTTGTGGTCCAAAATTCAATACTCCCTGCGATACTTAAACCCACGACCTCACCTTCTCTAGTAGGGCGCACTAACCAGTAGCAGTTAACGCTGCGCATTGACTTTTGGAAAGAGCATTTTTTCTAAATAAAATTTTACTCTATAAATAAAATATAGTCACAACTTTTATACATACTTCATATTGCACGCGCTATTATAGCAAAATCGCTTAAGATAATGGTATATTCTGTCAAAACCAATATTGCCTTTTAGTGATAATCGAAGTATTGAATATATTTATTGAAACCAAAACTTATAAAACATTAATGAAAACGAAATTAAAACTAATACTGATTAAAATTAAACTAACTTAAAACTCCTACATTCATAAAAATTAAAAATTAAATTCAAAATTGTGATAATCTAGTTCAAAAGATAGAGGTAACTCAAAAGGCAAAAAAATCCTTCCTCAATCGAGCAAAAAAGCGCCATTAAAGATAAGTAATTTAGAGTATTGATAGTATACCTAAATAAGGAAAACGATAGCAATGCAATACTACGTGAATGAACCTACTTCACTAATCCTACTTATCACAAAAAATGCGCCTAAAAATATTGTCCGGCTATCACCTGATAAATAATATGATTATTTGGTTTTTATAGCCTGATTAGATAAATAAAATTATAATATTCACGAAGCATCAGTCGCACTCGATGCGTTTAGCCTAAATAACAATATACCTAGGTACTCAGGTAGTTGACGTTAATTCTGACAATACCTACTAAATATTTAATCAATAATAAACAGACATCCTTTTCTTATCACTTAGACCATATTATACTGCTGCAATTCCATATTTTTTTTATGTCATGCGACAAGCAAAATGTTGCGCCAAAAAGTGCGACTGGCCGCGCGTCTATGTGCAGCCTTTGCAGCGCATACGGCAACGGTTCCAAGGCTAAACGTATTTTGTTCCGCACGAATCGAAATGACGTAACGTTGCGAGTACTTAGTTTGTCGCTATCTATAGCACTCTACCATATACTCTTGATAGTACGCATGATATTTTAATGTTGAACGCATTTTTGGAGGTAATCAATGATGGGCTTATATTGGTGCAGTAACTTTGCCCCGCAGTTTCATCTGCGTAATTACAGTTTCGGGATCAAGAGTAGGTACCTACTTTATGTCTAAGACTATAGCTATCTACATTATTCAGTTTTGGATCAGTAGTTCCTTTTGTGAAGAAGTATATAATAAATCTATATTTATAAAATGCCTAATAAAATGTACTGACTGACTGATTGATAGATCAACGCACAGCCCATATAGAAGAAAGCTGAAATTCGGAATACGAAAGGATTATTGAAAAATCCCATGGGATCGGGACTTATGCGAGTGTAATTGCGGGACACACTTTGTATAAAACACGAGTAATTTTGTGAATAACTTTTACAAGAGTAATAATAAAAATCCTCGTTTTTTACGTTGTTGTTGACGTAGTCACGTGCATTCTATTTCGTTAACTATCGTTGAGTTTAGTCTAGGATAATGACACAATCGACGCATTGTTGTCTAGACTACGAATTTTTAGACAATAGAAAATAAAGTCGTGATTTCTAATGTATAAAAATAATTTGCATGAAGAAGCCAATGAAAGCATTTGAAATAAAAATGAGAATGACCAGAAAGCTGATGATAAAGAAAATGCGCAATGACGCAAATGTATAAACTGAATGAAATTTGCCTAGCTAAGCTAAACTAAACCGTTTAGTCGACGGTGAACGTTCGACTTTGCCTATGCCTAAAAAACAAAGACCCAAATACGTAGCTTTATTTCAAAATGTTTTGCGTTGGATGAGTCTTATACTGGTGCACATTCTTAGCAAGTTTTAACGTCTCAAACCGCTAGGGACGCTAAGATAGAAATGTTTTTCAGAAACTTCATACTAGTTGAATATTACGAATGACATCAGTTTAGTTTAAAAAATTGTTTTGGGATAACCGACGTTTTTACCTCGAGTTTTGTTTATGGATAACTGCGCTGCGTGGGTTTTACATGAAACACTAGCAAAATAAAAATAGACAATAGGGTCAACTGGATTACAGTCTTGTTTCTTTAGTAATTTAGAAGCTGTTAATTTCGTATATCGGTTAAAAGTTGTGGTTAAATTCTTACGTGCTTCTAGAAATGTTTATTTTACATTATTTGTTTGTTTTTGTACCAATAAATGAGTGGTTATATTTTAATTGTTACCTACATATCCATGCAATCATTTGTCACGGTGTTGTGGCAATATTGAAAAAATGTTTATTTTTACTTTTCTAACGACTCCCTACATACCTAGTGTAATTTTAGATTTTTTATAAGTTTTCGGTATAACGATATAACAAAGGAAATTTATTACATAAAAAAAATGAGTTTAATTTCATACTATAATTTAGTTCACGTTTCTTCTCTCTTTATTTCCAGGTCGCCAATTCAAAGCACATAAGGTGATATTGGCAGCATGTAGCAAGCATTTCCAGGAGCTGTTCGACACAGCTCCTCCGAGCCATGCTGGGGCATGCTACGTCATCCTGGAGGCGACTACGGCGGATAACATGCAAGCCCTTCTTGAATTTATGTACAAAGGGGAGGTGCATGTTAGCCAAGATGCGCTCTCCAGCTTTTTGAAAAGCGGCGAGAATTTACAGGTAACTAACAAAGCCATTAGATTATATTTATGTAAATTTTGAAAGTTTCTAAGGTGAGCTTTTCGCTTTGTCATTTCTTGTTCGCATTGCAAGGTATTGGTGGAATTACTTCTTAGTATGTTTTTTCAGGCAAGTACAGTTAGGGAGTCTTAAAATCGTGAAGGAGCAGTCTGTACCATCTATACTTATCATGAGATGCAATAATTGTCAAACGCTGCCATAATATGAAGCACTTTAGAAAATATACCATGGGCCTATTAGTAAAAAGAGTTTTTCTCATTTTCAGGTAAAAGGTCTATCGATGGAGATGTCTCAGGACGCGTGGGTGAAACAACAAACCCAGCAGTCCGGAGACCGCCACCAGACCCGCATTAAGACAAGCCCAGTCTCCGGATCAGGCAATTGCGAGGTTCAGGAATCCGCCCCCTCTCAGCACCAGGCCACATTCGCTCCGATCATGCCTCAGTATGGTCTGCCAATACACGGAAGTGGCAGCATGGGGCGGTATGCTCCACCACCTCTGCACCTGCCTCTTCATGCTGGATCCCATCGACGACCTGCACCACCCAAACCTTCGCCCTCACAAAGTCCACACGCAAGAAATTATAGGTAAAGCATTTTGGTTACTAATACGACTTTTTCCAAAGTTTTTTACCGTCTTAACTTTTGTAGAAGTGTCAGTTCCACTAGAAGTTATGTTTCTCTGATTAAAAATAAAAATATCGTTTTAAAAATACGCATTTCCAAAATTAAATGAGATTTGATCCCAAGCCTATTACCATATTATCCTGTTACCAACTGCTCTATGTCGGCTCTACGATTGAATTCGAAACAATTAGGGAAAGCTATTACAGTTACGAGTAGGGGGTGTTTTCTTACAACCATGTATATTGTGGAATTCCTAAAAAGCTGCAAAATTCGTTAGTGTCGGTTGTTCGCATCGCTCCACATCTCACTCAATTTAACAGCATTATTGTTGACACCATCAAACATCATCTGGTTTTTTTATTTCCAGGCAAAGTTCGTCATCGTCCCATTGCGGCAGTGTAGCCGACGAGCCGGACACGCGTTCGTCTCCCGGCGCCTCGCAGCGGTACGAAGACACCCCCTCCGACTGCACATCGACACACAACCCGGTCAAGAACAACGGATACGAGAGGAGCGCCTCTGCCAACGATGAGATGATTGAACGCTTGTCCAACGAACAGGGTGCCGAAGGTTTTTATGTTTTAGATTTTTGGTTTCAGTGTCATCGGGTGTTGCAAATGATTCATTAGGATCTACAAATCATTTGAATGGAATCACATAACTGTCTCAAGAGTTGAGATCATCATCATCATCATTCCGGAAACCTCCAACCACCATCACCAACTTTTCTACCGTTGATAATGAATTCACTCAGATTTCATAGTTTTATAATGCGTTGATCGCCTATAACCAAACAAACATCCAAAAAAAATTGCCCAATTCTTCACTCTCTCTCTGGTCGATCCTTCATGTCTGAAGATCGCGACCACCACTCTTTTTCACCTAGAGGTCACTAAGCCTTCACTAAACCTTCGAATAACAGTCGTATTCATGTATTTGCTTTGCTAATAAAATTATTTTTAAAATCTTTGCTGTAGGTAACAAAAAATAACCATTCGTTGTTTAAACTCCAGATCTACGGGTAAAAAGTGAAAACGACTACCATACGACCGGCTACAACAACTCTCCGCCTCCTGCCTCATCGATGCCTGCCTCAAACTACCACGAGAAGCCAATTGCCACGTCACCGGTACCACCTAAACCTAGCCCCGATATTTGGCCAGCGAAGATCATAACAAGCAAATCAGGAGGAATTGCTACGCCTGACGGTATGTAAAGCTTTAGGATTTTTTTTTGTTTTGATACGGAGATTTTTTTGAAATGATTGGTTGAACTGGGTTAGACTCATATTCCAATTTGCATCAAGCCAAATTTTCAAGATGTTTGAAACTGTGCAAAACAAGGTAAGTATAAAAATGAGGATGTGTTCGTGTAGTGCAGCGCTGGTTATTTCAGGCAATAGTTTTTGCATTTACGCATATCGTTTTCTATTGTCTTGTCTGCTAATACTTGTTGATTTAACTTAAAATAGCCATGCCCAGCTTCATTTATAACAACAACCCTGGCAATTGCCAGGGTTTTGGCAATTTGAGGGGCGTTTAGATCTGACATTCTTACTGTATTTGTGGTAACTTTACACCTGACATGATCTGAGGTGATGTAAACAAATCCTAAGCACGAAGTTTTAAAAGTTTCTATTCTGACATTTCAGGTAAAAAACTAAAATGTCCATACTGCGAGCGGCTGTATGGGTACGAGACCAACTTGCGTGCGCACATTCGACAGCGGCACCAAGGCATCCGCGTCCCGTGCCCGCATTGCTCCCGCACGTTCACACGCAACAACACCGTGCGCCGGCACATTGCGCGTGAGCACCGCAACCAAAACCAGATAGCTCCGCATCTTGCGCAACCGACGCTCCCCAACCATACACAGTAACACTCCTAGGTCTATTCTCAACCGATCTACCTCTGCTCAGGCTCGGCCCGTCTTCCTCTTCTAGTTACCTTCTAGCCTGTTATTTCCTTCGAATTTAATTAGCGTCCAATAAGGGTGGATTCGTTCGCTCCAAGTCGCAAGGGCCGAGCCCGCTGCGTGTAACGTGCGAACAATAAATTACCTCTTTTGATGCATATTATGTAACAGTATCTACCTCAAAAATTGATCTTAAGATTTTTAAAGGTTTGGAAGTCGTGCGATAGTTAATCGTGTTACTTAATTTAATATTTCAAGTGACTGTGAACGGGTTGCTCATGCTCAGTACGTCGCTGGTCTGGTGGGGTGTGTTACCTTATTGCGTGAGAATAAATTCCGCTGACTGTGAACGTAAAACTACCTTCATTTGGAGCTCTCGGTCGACTATGACATAGCCTATAAAATTACCTGAGCTAGGAAATCTTAGAAATGATGTTGAGACTGATGGTCATAGGCTAAGTGTATGTAAATAATAGAAGATTGTTTTAAATCGCCTTGGCCTAGGTTGAGACACGTGTAACGGCGAACTGTGGCAAAACTAAGTACCTACCTCTCATATGTTTTACATATTATATATTATTTTAAGCAAGCATTTCTCTATACAAGTACTGTTATTATGACAATAGACTAATGACTACAGTTTTAAGTTTACATTTTATTTAACATAATATCTGTGATACAATAGCAAACAGGCTTTATTACTTTAATTTTCTCATTTTGCCACATTGTCGTGTAAGAAAACTGGGTAAAGCGGGAATATACGAAAGTAGAATTTCAGCAGTTTTTTACTGTACATTGATTGAATTGAATATTGAACCGTTTTAGTTTTGTACAAAGTACAATTTGCCCTAGATACATAAGTAGTTAGGTATTGAATCGTGTTATAATTATTGCATGTAAGATGGAAGCATGAATGTGTTGTTCCGATAATGTCTTTCTTAACAGGCTCGCCTGATCGGGTGTTACTATTGAGACCAAATATTATATGTTTCTGGAGTGGTATCGATTTTAACATTCCGTTATTGATGTTGTTTTCTATTGTAGTGCATTTAGACGAAGGCCACTTACTACTTCTATATTCCTAGTCATTTCAAGTGCAACCAGTTGAGATTTTTTTAAGAAGAATAATTATTTAAATGATAATTGTAGGGACGGCTGCCGCTACCTTTGTATTATATTTAGTTGTTTAGGTGTGCGGTGTTGCCGTCATAGCGGGAAGGTTAACACATCTGCAATATACCCACGGCCTTAGAAACAGCGGACGGTATAGTGCCAAATATCCTCAATTTTAAGTTCACATTTTGTATTATTTATTTTATTTTTTTGTTAAGTGTGAATGTAGCGACTGTGAGTTTTATTCCTGATATTTAGGAATAGGTTGCATTCATATTTATTGTAATATTTATATTTTAGAGTACTTTTTCAACTTATCTCTGATAAACATTATGATTTACAAAGGCTCAGTGACATATTTTATAAAGTTTATTGACTAGTTTCTGTTAGTAACGATAGAAAGACAACGTTTTAGTTATCTTTTTATGTCTTTACGTCGTTTTTGTTTTATGCAAGTACAAGATTTTACTTATTATACTTATTTATTTATTTCGTGTGGTTATCGAAGCTGTAATGTAAAGTCATATGCCGTCATCGCTAAAATTAACTAAATTCACGTAGCTCGCCAGTTTTTCAAACAAGCGAGAATAGCTGACATAGTTTGCAGTGGACGCATATATGTATGAAAGACTGGCTCATCTATGCGCAGCTAAGTTAAAAACTAATTTGGTGTAGTTGGCGGTGCACGCTCGTCTTTAATATATCAATACAATCAAATGTCCAAAATAGTTCAACAGACAAACTTGTATTCCTTTAAAATATTCAGAATTAAGATTCATTCTTATAAAACAATCTCCTATTATATTAAAGTTATTTCGGTGCAATTTTGATAACCACACGAATAGAATTTTTAAAGTTATTATCCATATACCACATAGAAGCTAAATACAGTGAATTTAAAATTTATTTATTTAGATTCGAAGACAGGCTATTTTAGAAATTGTACCTTTATACTCTAGACCATTAAAGTGTATTTTGTATCAACCTCCTTTATAAAAAGTCCAAAAATATTTTTTCAAATAATATTGTAGTGTAAATCTTTATTGATTTCTGGAATATTTTCAAGATTGGTCATGGAAAGTAGTACGAAGTGGCATGAATATTTAATGCAGATTAATTAAATGTATGAATGACATAGTATCACCATCACGTTTTAGTTTTCTAATGGAGTGATTTTTATTTCCTCTAACGAACTTAGCAAAGGTCAGGGATCAACAACATCTGGAGCACTTTGATCCAAGTTTAGTTTGTCATCGCGACTAGTTCTTATTTTAAAAGTAATGGTTTAAGATCAAAAGTTGACAGTTCGGTCGTCGTCGGCGTTTTGGTAATTTAACATCTTTGAAGGTATAGGTACTTGTACAAAAAAAAAGAAGACATTGGATTGTTGTCTGTCTTCTGTATTGTTTTATCAAGACGTACTTTTCAATTGCAATATTTAGAGAAATTAGGCGTCTCTGTTGTGTTAAGTTGATCGATTCGATGGCATTACTTTTGTAAGTGTATTGTTAGGATATATTTTGCATTTTCAATTTCAAAATTGTTAGTTATGTTAAAAACGTTTTATTTTTGTCTTTTCGTTTTTCTTATGAATTCAAAATTCATAGTTGTGATTTTTTTTGACATAAAATGTTTTATTTGTGATACGTAATTGAGAAATTGCATTAATGCATCACGTTTTATTAGAATTTTATTTCTTTACTTTTTCGTTAGGCATGATGGGGTTAAGTACTATGTTTAAGAAAGGTTTATCGCTGGCATATGAGTTTGCTAAATTTCGAAATCAATTTACGGATTTGCTTCTTTCTAAATTTATTAATGTACAAATGTTAGATTACAAGTACTTGGTGTCAATTTGGATTATTATTATTTTTGTCTTGCGTGGCGAATTGGAGAGTTACGATTGGTATAATCTGTATGGGATATTGATGTGTCTAAATTAAGTTCACATTTGTTATACTAATTAGTGGACATTATTGTGGTCCCTAATAGTTTGTATTGATAATTGATGTGATAGGTAAATTCACAATTTAGTCGGTGTATATCCCCATACGAACCTTGCACCGGTCTCCCAGAAACTTTGTTTTCTTGATTGTTATCTATGTCAGAGGGTTAAACGATCTTTCAAGTTATTTGAATTTTTGTTACATTGATTGTTAAGTCAGCACTGAACGTATTTAGCTAATTACTTGAATTTGATTCAGTAAGGAACCGTTTACAAAATATTTTACAATATGTACATTTTTTATGAGTAAGTGGAATTAAGAGTTTTTTTATGTTAAAATTATTCAACAAATATATTAAATGTATTCTTATTGGTATTTATATTTTATCGAAATAGACCATTTAAAATATTTATTGTCTTATCTCAATCTGTGAAATTGAAATACCGAAAAAGTTCATTTACTGACAACTTCTCTACAAAAAATCTACAAATTATTTTTCTATTTAGCTATTGGCTCGATATTTCAAAAATAAAATAGAAGAATTATAGACGAATATATTGATTTTAAATATTTTGTAAACTGACCTTAACACGGAATGATCTACGCCTTTATTACCGGAATGGTTATATTTGGCTTGTACACAAAAAATCCTAAAAAACGTTCAGTGTCATTCAGTGGATGAAAAATAATTATGAAGAATTAAAATTACAGCTGTGAGTACTAACAAAATATAATCACCATTTTTAAACAGTTAACTGATTTAAGGATTTTGTTCTGCCTTGTTTCTTTACCTAACATTTCATCCACTGATATGAGAATTGTTATCAATAAAATTAAAGAGCATAATTTAGAGTAACATTCCAATAAACATTATGGCGTCAAGAACCTCAGGAGATTAAATGGTACTACAGTAATTGCGTCTATTGGTCAAAAACCAGCGGCAATTAGAATATAACCTTCCTGCTGCAGCGCTTCCATCGCTTGTAATCAAATTTGGTTTAAACTAAGATCTAACTAACGCCAAAATGTTTCTTGGGAAAGAGGTGCGTGAGGTAACAATGTTGTTAGGTTCAACCGACAACGTTTTAACGAGTTCCTCACGCACTGATTTATTATGGAAGCTACATTCATGTAAAAAGCAAGTTGGCGGTGATTTAAGCTGATTTATACAATATACTAATGGGCAATCAGGTAGGTAGTTGCAACCGCAATTGCTTTTTAAACGAATGCAGCATTTGTAGCTCTATTTAGTGACAACATTTTGGTTACCGTTCTGGGCTTAGATTAGTTTAATGTTTTATTAGTTTTAAGATTTATTGTAAATATATCGCGATATCTCGTGATGGTAAAGCCAAAGATTATTACGGGTACGGTGACCCTCTGCCGTCACATTGATTATGTGGCGATCTCGCATTAGTTACCAACTGTGGTACTAACCACAAAATTACAAAAGAAAATGCGAAATCCCACATGGTCTTTTAGCGTAAGTATATCTACCTCGTGGAACTTATAATACGTTAGATTTAAGTAAGCTTTCTTAGATTTTTATATGAAGAAAAAATATTGAATTTAAGTGTAATAAAAAAGTAAAAAAAAAGATAAGTACAAAAACACTACCTCAGGATTCAACGCTCTCTCTCTTTTGAAGAGAGAATTAATAACTTTATTTTACTCTGTATTTATTAAGTACCTAAACATATTTACACTTAGTTATCCACATTTTATGCATTTAAAAGCAATACGTTGCAATATTTTACAAGCATTTCAGTAAAAATTAACTAATAGAGTTTTCCATTTCATATTTTTTGATGTTATTTTTTACTGAAAATAAATAGTTTCATTATTTGATTATTATGAATCTCTGCAAGGTAGTTTGTGCATTCAACTCAGTCTATGCTCAAGAGAATATACATCGACAAAGCGTTACTCTACGAGCTGGAGAGACGTGAGTTGACGGTCTAAGAGATAATAGCAAGTAAGTTGTTATTTAGAATAGTTAAAATAATCTCATCGATGTACCTCATTTTAAGCACAATCAAGGGAGATCGGACGCAAGCACCTAAACGTAATCTAATCGTACCTTCCTTTCACTCTCAGGAGTATAAAACATTTTTTTTAATTAATTAATAATTTTATTATTATTACCTTTTCCCAGTTACTTTTTTGTGTTGCATAGATGTTACTATGTTTTAAGGAGATGAAAAAGAAATTTGAAAAATTATTGTTTGTTAGGTTTCTGCGAATTAAAAAATGTAACAAAATTATTTTTTTGGTTATTTTATTTTTCTTTTCTCTTTCCCTTTATTATAATTTTATTTACATAGTAAAAAATCCTAGGTTAAGGTTTTTATAAAAAAATACATAAAGTCGACGTAACCTTGTTACAAAATATACGACAAACTTTGATGTTGCTTGTTAATAAAATTCTACCTATACCTACCTTCCTACCTAAGTAAATGTAATAAATTATAAAAACAATCAGTAAATTATTATAAAAACCTAAACCTAAGGTGTTGGCGGCAGCGATTTACTATTTTATTTACCTATTTAGTTTGACTATTTTAAATTCTTGTTTTATCTTCGACAAGTTACACCCGTCCATCGTATTTAATGTTTATTGTATTAAATTAAGTAAATTATTTAAGGAATTGACGTTTAAGTACCTAATTATTTGTATCGTAATTATAATATTGCACTTATTTGGTCAAAAATATTTAAATACATAATTGAATGTCTTATACTTTAAGAATGCACTTAAATTAAAGATCTTTTCGGGATCACTACGAATTTGATGAAAAAAAAGTTATGTCGCGTTAAATGTTATGTAAAAATAAAATTATGCTCACTCCTTCACTAGATTTTGTCATAAGTAAAATACATTGGACTGAATATGAAAAGGTTGAAGACAACTGAAAAGGAAAAAAATATTTTAATGAGTTTTCGATCGATTGGTCGCTAAATTTTTAAATTTCATAAACCTACTGGCTATTTGTCATTCTTCGTCTTAAATGTTTTCATAAAAGTGGCTATTAGTCGTTCACGACTGTACATAAACATCGTTATCATTAAATTATGCTACCTACCTACTTAAGTACATGTTTAATCTTTTTCTCTCGTTAATTTCGAGTGAGGTAAGTCTCGGTGTCATACATGTTCTTGATGTCATCATTGTGTAAATGTTTAATTAAATTACGCAAATAAATAACGAGCACTCGAAAACAATCTAAAGTACAAATTTCTGAAGTCTTAAAACAACTGCCAGTACAAATTAATTATTGGAAAAAATTAAAGAAGAATATTAATAAAAAACCTATGAATTTTATGTGAGTATTGCCAAATCGTATTTTTTGGGCATCATAAATAAATTATTTAATTGTAGGTTAGTTTCATGGAGTACAAAAAATGGAACCCGGTACCTTATGTAAAGAAACCCGCGTTATGTTAAATTGGGCTGAACGCTATTTCGTTGCATTCGTATAATTTGTTTGAGGGTATAATATAATAGAAAACATCTAAGTAAGTGGTCGAAGTATATAGGGACAGCAGAATCGGTTAGTCGATGTAACATAAACCTGGATGGTTGTAAAACTAAGTAATTAGGATTTTGTACGTAGCAAGGTAATGCTTAGAGAAACGGTCGTCGTCAGTTCGGTGGTCTATGTTTGTAAAGGAAAAGTGATTGTCTGTGATTTTTTTAAGCGACTTTTTATATATATAATGGAAGAATATATAATTCTTTAACAGTAAGAATAGCACTCTTGTGATTTTACATTAGATTTATTAGTTGATTTAATTTTTTGAATTAATGTAGCCAGTGACTTAGCGGTGAATTATGCGGGTTGAATGTACATAAACACTGCGTATTCTATAATTTATTTGCATAAAACAGCCCTCGTATTTAAAAACAAATCACATTAAATTAATAGACAAAAAATGCAGAAGAGACGTCTAAAACTCCTCTTACAAAAAATGTTGACGATCTATGTAAAAAATAACATTTATAAAACAACTAGAAAACTTTAAAACAAAAAATAGGTCTTCAAAAACTTACTTGCAGCAAGGCTCGTGTATTCTATTTGGGGGTACAGACCCAAAGTCACAAGTTCAAGCCTCGCCGCGAGTGAGTTTTTGAAGACGTATTTTTCCTTTAAATTATTTTTAGTAGAACTGCCTAGACCAATAAGAAACTAATAACGAAAAATATACATAAAACTATCATGGCATTCATTAGAACTTGAAGGCTTAACAAGAACCTACGAGGGCTTTTTAGTGTTATGCGTAATGTCATTGGTAAAACCACATTGCTAGATTCATTTTCGCGGCGTGCGCCCCAGAAACCGCCTAAACTGGGCTCTATACGAATTATAAAGTTAATTATGGGGCCCTGACGCGTTAGCTAAATTTATTTGTATTTCTATTAATTTGTGCGTATTCAATGTGACTGTACTACCAGCTCTATAGCGAATTTTTAGTGGTAACACTTGTGTTTACGTTAATTATGTGGTAAAGTAGTAGATAACTGTTATGTTTGCTTGAGAGAAGCTAAAGTACCCTGAGGATATTGCCATATATATATATAAAATTAGAAAAAAAAAATACAACAAAAAATAAATAAAACAATGTAAATAGAAATTGTTTTCCCCTATCCCATGTAAATAGAAACGGGTGTCTATTATATATAATTTACTTCTTCAATGTATATAATGTGTGTTACATTATTAATATGTACTTAAATGATATGTTAATGTACTTATAGGTAATTTCCTCAGTGGTAATTTTAAGTTTCTTTTTTGCGTAATTGGATGAATGTATTTGGATATGTGTTCTGCAAAAAATGTATCGGTTTTTATTAAAATGGCAGCTAGACATAAATAATAGTAAAACTCTATGGTATTAAGTCCTAGGGATTTCACACGTACGCTGGTATGAACAAAAAACACTGACACCGGGAAAGGGTCCGGAAGCGGTGCCGCAAAGTCAGTGGCTATGATCCACTGCCTGGATCGCGTGTTTCAAATCTCGTGTTCACCTTATATTGTTTGAGAAGGTAATTTGTCTAACAAACCCGCATGCATATCGAGGCAGTAAGACCTCCTTTTGAACTCGGAAATGGAAGCGCGTCCGGGTCTAATTTGATTTAACGAAAAACGTTTTATTGTTCCCATTATTCCACAAACTTCGAATGGATGTGTGAAACAATTATTGTTCGTTCGCAATTGCATGGCGAAAGAGAACCGTAGTGCGCTTTTATAGTTATATTAGTCATGCGAAATAAATTGCGAAGTTCTACGGTAGTGCTACGGTCTTCGTCTTGCAATTGCAAAATACTTCGATAGTCTTACAGTTTTATTTCGTCCTGCAATTGCGAACAAACGATAATTGTTAACGTTCGAAGTGAGTTTACAGATTGTCTATGGATTCTATAGTTGAAAATATCGTTCGTAAAAAGCCATTTAGACCCTCAGATAGACATGCTGAAAAAAAAACTTGAATGTTATGAATATAAAAAATTTTGCCCCCGGAACAGTGCCGGATCCCAGCAAGTGAGTTCTGCACTGTATTCCAAGTCGTTTTCCTGATATAATATCGATACGATAATTATATCCAACACTTTCATTAATCGAACATAAACACATATCCAAATAATCATTCTATGGCTGTTGTGTTTTATCGCAGGCTAAAAACATTAGATAAAAAATCATCCCACATTGACCTAGTACCTCAATAAAGTGGATATGTATGTAAATCTCTACTAATCTCTATCTATAACTACCTCTCTATGTAAGACTACTGCGGTAACCACCGAGGTAGGCTTTAGAAGATTAATACAGGTATTTAAAATTACAAATTAAATATTAATTGTCCATTTTGTGCACTCATAAGTATAGTAAGTATCTACATACATAATTGAATGAAGAGATAATTTAAGTGTCTATAGATACTCTACAACCAAGCTGTAATTACACACAACCTACCACAATCTGACTAGATCTAGATAATATATTGAAGAAATTTGTTCCATTGTGGAATTCTTAATAAAAATGTTGCTAAAATATGAAGAATATTGTTTTATTTGCCTACCTTAGCTTTACGCGCATAGGTAAGTCGAAGAAGGCGCGTCGCCGTGGCTTCGCGCTTTCCTTTGATATAATTATTAATATAGACGATAGTTACAAAGGAATTTACAGCGAAGCGCCGACTTATTAATGCGCGGAAAGCCTAATATTACACGTCCTTTGGCGATTGATGTTTTCTAGCGCCTTTTCTTATATAATAAGCAATGTTGCATTTAATATTTGCCTAAACTTATTATAGGCATAACGCAGCGTACTACGTGGACGATTCCGCGATCCGATCCGGTGCGGTGCGGAAACAAGGAACAGTCGATAGCTATTAAAGTGTCCTACGTGACCAAATGCACGTAAGGTGCGATGCGGCGCGATTCTCGACTGTTCCTTGTTTCCGCGCCGCACCGCGCCGCACCGCGCCGCATCGCGTTCGCATCCGATCGCCCACGTAGGACGCTGCGTTACTGTTTGAGTTTCGAATTCAATTTTATAAATATTTTGTAACAGTTAGAGTGGGTTCTAGTACCTACTATTATACTATATCCTATTAATAATATAAACACGAATGTTTGTTAGTAACCGATTGCGATGAAACTTGGAATACCTAAATATAGATAGATAGATCGATATTCCAGAAAGACCCGGACTTACGCGGGTGAAACCGCGGGGCGCTGCTAATTAAAATAATTTCAATCAGAATATAGAATTTCAAGTTATCAATCAATAAGTAGGTGGGTATATCTAATCGTAACTTAGTGCGGGGTTTTACCCCGCACTAAGTTACGATAAAGTTACGTTAACTGTGCGTAATGTGAAACTTTCTATTGAAAAGTTAGACCGTCCTCTTCCATTCCATACTTCTACGTTTAAACCACCGATCATTGGTAGTGGTATGTAGTTCAAACTCATCGCTTTTTCGCATCTCTCATCCCAAATTCAACCAAATCCAAATCTCTGTTATTAACATTAATAATTTTAAGATTCCTGTTAACATACCTAGGTAACATACCACATTGTGGTGCCGTTTTTTTTAATTTAAACTAAATAACTACCCAATATTGCAAGACGTGTCGATAAAAAATCTATCCATTGTTTTTAAGTAAACCATCCATGGACTATAGTAGGCAAGTAATTATAACCGTTTATTTATTTTTAAGAATATTGTCAAGAAATGAACTCGGGCAAATGTCACTTGCACTAACATGAACTACCTACAGTGTTTTAATAGGTAGGTCCTTCACATTTACATACAATGGTTGACCTGCACCACATCCTGCACTGTACGTAAATCATTTGAGTAGGCTGTATGTTTTCTGACCTATCCTTTCTATAGTTATATTAAAGAAAGAGAAGGTAAAAAAAGTCTGTATTCGGAAATTTAAGGATAACAGGGGAAGAAGGAAGTACTTAGATAACTTGTCAGTGGGTCTTAGTAGAATAAGAAATTACACATCGAAAGTATTTACACGTCCCTCTAGTATTTGACCGGGGACTAAGGATTTTCGACTAATCTCATCCTTAGTGACGACACCTGCATAAGGATTGAGTGAACTCGGCGATACCAATCCCAACAATGTTACTAAAGCACTCTTCTTATTATAATATTATCTATATCTATAAAATGCTTTGGCCTGACTGACTGATGGATCGACGCACATCTAAAACCGCTGATAGTATAGAGCTGGGGGTATTGCGAAATCTGCACGGGGTCGGGACTTACGCGGGTGTAACCGCACGACCCAGCTAGTTAGGTATACATATAAATAAGTGTATATATACCTACAGCAGGTATGTACGTACATTGATATAAGTAGCAAGTAACTAGTTTGCTTTAATTTATTTAAGTAACATTATTTTTAACAAAATGTAGACAAGTTTTTTTATTGGCACTAGTTTTCGGCAATAAAACACTAAATACCACAATTGATTTATTTGCGTTTTTTTTTCATTAATAGCGCATAGACAAAGTACCTTTACTAGTGATTTTACTTTACTAGTATATGTACCCGGCTTCACCCAAGATATCCCCACACGGCCTGTAAAAGATAGCACACAAAATGTAAATTTCAATTGGCCTGAATTGGCTAGGTAGTAGGTAGGTATAATTAAAAGAAATATTAAAAAGGAGAAAGGACGACGTCTCATGTCGGAGGCGTTACTGAAAAGTTAACCACCCGAGCCAGTCAATAGTTGTAAACCTGTTCTGGTAGATGGCATTCAAACCGAGGGTTAGTCGGTAAAAAAATAGGGAGGAAGCATAATCGGTAATTCACCATGTTACGTGGGTGGTGTGGCGCAGAGGTTAGCGCACTCACCCGGCAAGTGAGGGGCACAGGATCGAATCCTGTCATGGGAGAATTTTTGATGATGCATTTCTCCTTGTACATCATTTCTAGTAGAAACCTGATGGTAAGAGTTGATGGGGTCTAAGATGAAACACGCTGACCGGATATTTACCTGTGCACTTGCGGTTTAAAATGTTTCATTTGTTTATACTTAGGTACTCATACAATCCTTAAATTTAGTATAACTACAAAACACAAAAGGACAAATTAACAAATCAATCACTGTAGATAACTTATGTTGTACTTCATACATAAAATCAATTTAATTGTAGATAATCTTAAATGACATCAAGTTTAGTGTAATCCAGTTTTAGTCACAAGAATTAGGTTTTACTATATAAAGAGATCAAAGCCAATTGTACTTATTCATTACATCAGTGAATTTCAAGAAAAATGGCAGCCAAGGTAAGTTCCTATGTGACAATTATAACAAATTAATATTTGATATCTAATCCACCTATAGAGAGACGATGCCCTACTTAAAAAAAGGCCAAGCGGACTTGTTCATGTTCCGATACTTAGAGCTGTGCAGCCGCTAACGAAGACGGGTCGGTTCTTTTTCCACTGCCGCATGCCGTCTTTCTATCTGCTAGATGAGCGTGTTACATCTTAGACCATATCATTACTAACCATCAGGATAGTGGTCAAACACTAATCGATCGTTTATAGAAAAAAACTGATATTTTGCCTATCCATGAATAGGTACAATGGTTTCCAATTTTCATTCTAAATGGTGAATTTTCGAGCTTCACCACCGAACAACGTTTGGAATTTTAATGTTGGTCATTTAGGATCCAGGCTGACGTGATCCGCACCCAAAGCGAAGTACGGACACGGTGTAGGTACCGACCGACGATGACCGTGAAAATATACTTAAAATTCATAACTCAATTGCAAAAGTTTATCTAAATTTTCGCAATTCATTTCGGCTATGAAGAGTTAAAACTGCTTGTTAATTGATAATTCTTCTGTTTATGCTTTTGAGTATTCTTAGTTAACAATGTATTTTTTTTTCAGTTCGTCGCGGTTCTCATCGCAATGGCCGTGGCCGGGCAATGCTCGGTGGTGCCAGTGGCACTAAGCAGTGACGCTAGCAGCTTTTCCTACGATGTTGCTGACCCGATCACCGGCGACTACAAGAGCCAAGTGGAGTCCCGCGCTGGCGGCGCTGTCGTCGGCCAATACTCCCTGGTTGACCCTGATGGCACCAGGCGTACTGTTGACTACACCGCTGACGACCTGAATGGCTTCAACGCAGTTGTACGCAAGGATGCCGCTGTTGTCTCCGCTCCAGTTGTTGCCGCTGCCGCTCCCGCTGTTATTGCCGCTCGTTCCTGGGCTCCATCAGTAGTTGCTCGGTCTTGGGCCCCGTCAGTGGTAGCCCGTTCTTTGGCCCCATACAGCTACGGTTACCCCAGCGTCTACTCATACAACCCTTACTCTTACCCCCTTTCCTACTACTAAGTGAATAATAATTGTATCCCATCGATTTTTACTGTAAATAGTCATCTGTTTTAATAGTAGTGATCTTGTAACGAATAAATGAACTTGTAACAACTTAAAAAGTTATATTTTTTCTAAACATATTACACACATTTTTTCTGAAATGACGATAAAGAGGAATTGAACAAAAAATATAAGGAGATCTAGATTTCGTAGTGAATACAAGTAAACATATTTATTCGATTTTTATAGATTTTTTTTTGATCACAGGAATACCATGTAGATCTAGTATCCTCGTGACCGAGCGCAGTCGAATCATCGGGCGTTAAAAATGCTTAAAAGCAACGCTTTGGAAATCAGAATTAATCAATTTTAGTTACATTTTTTGTTTACTGAGTTATATTAGACTAAATATTAGTTTGTTTAAACGCGCTTATCTCAGAAACCGCTGGTCCAATTCCGAAAATTTGTTTCAGTGTTGGATAGTCCATTTATTAGGGAATGCTATATTAAATTAAAAAATATAGGCGTATAATGTCGCGGGCATTGCTAGTATTAGATTAAAACATCATAGCGTCATAGGTACTAACAACAAAAACACTCTTCCCAACAAATATTTTGTAAATCAGTTTCCACAATTAGATTGTTTACTTCACTACCTACATCAAAATCCATTTGTAGGTAGAACGAGTAGGAGAACGTAATAGAAAGACTGCATCCGTTCGAGCCTTCCAGCTAGTGCCGAGTATGGCACTGCGACTTATATAATGTACCTTATTGCTCCATAAATATAGGGATTGCATCAAAGGCGGACTCGAAGTACCTACTACCTAACAAAATTAACTGCAAATAACTTCAAATAGAAAACCCTATGTAAGGTTTTTATATTAAACTTTATATCTTTCAGTTAACAAAGAAGAGAATTTGTTCTATGCATTTATTTGCCAGCATCATAGTATTTTTTGTGCTAAATTCGTAAGTACATACGAAATTCCACAAATGGTTAGCTATAACGATACCAATTAAGGAGAAGGTGGTTCCAAGTGCTCTATTAATCCATAATCTAGATGCACAGGGCGATTTTGGTGGAACTCCAAAAGTAAGCAGTTTACTGCTCTGTTTGTGTTTTCTTTTATAATATGTTCTCTTGTTTGTATTCTTTTATTGTACTTTTTTATATTTTGTGCCGTGTGTATTAAAATTTTGTCAATATATGTTTTTATTACTTCATTTACCTTTATTTACTGCTTTCTGATAAACAATTCTGCTAAAAACTCCGAAGATCTTCGTCAAATTCTCATCGATTAGGGGACCAACAACAAAAAGGAAACATCACAGTAATCGGCGAACATCCATAAAAAACCTCCTCTGTTATGAAGTCTTAACCGATTTTTAAAAAGAGGAGGTTTTCTATGGATACAATCATCATTATTCTAGCGATATTCCCGGTTGCATCCCTCTCGAGAGCCCGGACTCCGCTTTCCTACTTTTACGTCTCCACTTCGCACGATCTACTATGGATACAATAAAGGGTACAAATAATACACAAAGTATTCCTAAGTTGATGTTTACAACGAGATATAAGTTATATGTACCTACCTAATTTACTTACCTACGTAATAGAGTCACGTCCCGTATTCGACGTCTATATTAACTTCCTGATTACAGTTAAATCCTCTCCATCAGTCTTAGTTGGGGTGACAGTGACTAATGAAATGAAACTAACTTATCCTACTATCTTACTAATATCATAAACCCGAAAGTTTGTGCGGATGTTTGTTATCTTTCACTGGAAATTTATTTATCTCTATATTCTTTTGGAATCGAGGCTGCCCACCGCCAACTTAACTATGTTAACTTAGCTCGCCAGGTTTTCAAAGATGTGAGCTAAGGTTTTTGAAAAAATGCTTTCCAAAATTTTGTACCCGTCAGCAACTGTGACTGAACGTGGACTGTCCTGTCGAGTGCAACATTTTGGAAAAAAACAAAACAAAAAACTAGTCACCCAAGGGTATGAAAAACTTTAAAATAAAAATCAAGAAAGCATAGTTTACGAACGTGTACTAAGCTAAACCAACTAAGTTTAATCAGCAGTGTCTGTGTGTCTTTTTTTGTCTTTACGTGGCGAGGGTGAAACCGCTGGGCGAAACTAGTAGATAATAATAGTAAAGCTTCTCAAGAGGCTCTCAAGACTCTATTCAAGTAGAGTTGGGTAGAGTAGCACGTTGTAGTACTAGGATACGTAGCTATTTATTTATTTTATTTACGGTGAGTACAAAAAAGCGTTTTAACTATCCATTTCCATCCGAAACTTAGCAAAGATTGAATTATTAATGAAACAAAGAAATTATAAAAACACCGCACTCTCATGGATCGCAGGATCTTTGAATGATTGTGCGGGTTATGCATAAGCAATACATTATTCTAGTGCTCTACTCTATCAACAACTTTACTTCTGCACAGAAGGCTTAAAGGTATTCTAAAATGAACACACAAAAGATTGTAGAAAAAGTAGTTTTATTTACAGATTCGTATTTACATACGGAAGTAATTATCTACATTATCGATGGCACTTGTCGTTTGTAACTGATTACCAGTAGCTCAGAGGGGCGGAGTAAGCCGAGTATGGGTAGGCACCGTAGGAGTAAGCGCGGGCGACAACCGGGGCGCTGGCGACCACACCGTGGGAGTACACGGAAGGAGCGGCGACTACACCGTGGGCAGAGTATACTGAGGGCTGATACTGAGCGGCGTATGAGTGAGCTACTAGGGGAGAGGAAGCGGCATATACGGTGGGAGCTACGTATGAGCGGGCGGCTACTACTGGAGCGGCAGCGGCAACAACGGGGGCAGCGATACGAGCGGCTACGACAGCGGGAGCGGCGGCAACTACAGGAGCAGCCACACGAGCAGCAACGACAGCAGGCGCAGCAGCAACAATCGGAGCAGCGACGACAGCAGCATCCTTACGAACAACTGCGTTGAATCCATTCAAGTCATCAGCGGTGTAGTCGACAGTGCGCCTGGTGCCATCAGGGTCAACTAGGGAGTATTGTCCGGCGACATTGCCACCAGAGCGAGTCTCCACCTGGCTCTTGTAGTCGCCGGTGTTAGGGTCGGCTACGTCGTACGCGAAGCTGCTGTAGTCCGTGTCTACTTTCGCCAGGGGCACCACCGAGCATTGCCCGGACACGGCCATCGCGACGAGAACTACGACGAACTGAAACAATAAAATCTTTATTAGGATGGTAACTTTTATCCTTTTGTGATTTTTAACTTTGCTGTCTCTATGGGTACTCTTACAATCTTTGTACTTTTTAAGTATCAGGGCACAGTCTAACAGCCGTATTCAAGCGAGCTTGACAAACTACCCTATGCGTGGCTTAGTGCTTTGTCTTGCTCTCGTGACTGATAATAATTAACGTCAGCGTAAATGTGACAAAAGCTAAATCCACACATGGGGTCGTTTATGAATACGGCCATAATGTCACTGGTTACCGAATGCGGAAATTGAAATATGTATTTCTTTAATGCATAGGTGCAAGCTAAGAAAGGATTTTTACAAATTTTCATGAGAACAGGACTTATTCGGGTAAATCCACAAGACACAACTAGTAGTTAACAAGAACAAAAAAAATCTAAGCACTTTATCACATTCTATTTGTTGGAATTTCTCACTGTCCTTAGTTTCTCATTATGGAATTCTCAAGTGTGATAATTTAAGATGAAATTATAATTCAAAGGTCCTTCATTATTTCCTAGTAAAACTAGAACTCAACCGAAGCACACAAAGTCGCGATAGGAATATTAATAGTTCACCTTAGCTGCCATTGCGTTAGATTGAGTTTTTCTGCTCGAATGAGTACTGATGGAGTCAAACATCAGGTTTATATAGAGCTGGGATCCGAGGGCGTGGCGTACGGGCATGGTCGCTGACTGATCTTTAAAGATCGACAATACTGTAACGAGTTTCCGGACAAGGGTTCCGTATAAAAATATACGCAAAAGCAAGAAAAATTCTCAATCTTGAAGAAGATTTATCCACTTATATAGGTTGTCAAGTTTTGTCGTTAACAACATACCCCTAACATATTATGTACCACTTACAACAACACAAGTGACACAAGTGGTTTCAAGTGGCATCATTTGTACCAGCTCACTACTTGACTATCTGATCACTATCATACCAAATAGTAATGGCGATGGTGGTCTATGATGAGGCATGATTACCTTATGTCAGCAATCATCAGTATCAAAGTGTCATGCAGAAGTAAACATAGGAAAACAGCAGTGTCACACGTAAGTCCCGATCCCGCTGGAATATCGGGATAAAAAGTAAACTATGTGTTATTCCAGGTCTCCAGCTATCTACATATCGAGTTTCATGCGAACCGATTACCGGTTCAGCGGTTTTTACGTGATTCAGTAACAAACACACACGCATACATACATACATACACACATTACATACATACTCACTTTCAGCTTTATAATATTAGTAGGATAGGATATTTATTCCTCATTGTTCTGTTTTAGACCGTCGACTGTGGAACCCTAAAAGCGAACAAGGTGCGTAATTTGTAACGTCAACGATTCCGGAAGAGCAAGGCCGTGCGCGTATTAACGCGGTAAAAGAAAAGAAATGTAAACTATATGAAGAGTCAAGGACAGGAGATAGCCGGCAACAGATACAATTATTTCTCTGTGACAGGTGTGTCATTCAGGTCCGGGATTGGTTTGAGGAATAATTATGTAAATTGCATTCGATATCTTGGGCCCGTGGGGAACTAAAGCTTAAAGTTAGTTAAAGGCTTTAGAATTTTGTAAACATTAAGATTTCAATATTATTAGTTTTAGCTTCCCTTGACTCAAGGATTGGCTGCTACTTACCAACGAATAGGTGTGTTGTTAATATTGCTATTCAAAAAGGCAATGTAGACTTATTTTGTGGGACCTAGGGACTTATTTTTGGAATTATAAATTTAATTATTTTAGTGAATTATGATGGTGTATTAAATAAATACCAAAAAAAAGTAAATTGTTCATCTGCAAAGTCCAGTCTAGCGGATTAGACTTGAAAACGTTATAATTTTCTATTTACAAATTAGAAAACCTCTTCAGTCAAAAGTGCTTCTGTGAGGGTGATATAAGTAAAGGACGCTGTTGTACAATATTGTACGTAACATGCAGACACTGTTACTTTTACATAATCTAGGTATCTATATGTTTATAATCTTGATCTATCTATCTTAGTCTTTTAAAGTAAAATAAAGTCTTTTTAGTTAGGTACTATTTATAAATCAAGAACGGCTGAACAGATTTGGCTGAAAAAATCCTTAAAACCAGGAGGAAGCAAGAACCGGATTGACACTTTTTTTTCCAATGAGGCGGAACAAAGTTCGACGGGTCGGCTGGTTAATAGAATTAGGAAGCCAGGAATTAGGAACCTAGGAAGGTACTTAATGATATTGTCTGAATATCAATTTGTTTTTCTTGTGCCTAAGAGAGAGACTTGACGCAAATCGGTAATTACTTACCTACATTTTGCTAGATTGAAATGGTCAGCAAGTTTTGTTTAAATGAATACAAAGCAGACCGCTGCGGTTTTCCCCGCGTATACATTTTTAATTCCTTGGGAATTTTAAGATTACATTGAGGTGTAGGTAGAGGTAGTACCTACATAATTATATTGTCATTCGGGATTACCAACTATCACCATAAGACTTTGTTTCGGCTGTAAATATAACTTTTTTTGTGTATACCTACCATGAGGAAAGATTTGTATTTGTGTGTGTGTGTATGTTTGTAATGAATAAACTCAAAAGCTACTGTGCCAATTTCAAAAATTCTTTCACCATTAGAAAGCTACATTCACCCTAAGTAACATAGGCTACTTTTGATCCTGATATTCCCACGGGATTAACCTTCCATTCAGTTGTTTTCATGCAATTAGCGGTACCTTCATACCATAGGTACTTAACTACAAACTCCTAATTACCCCTCTTTCTTTGTTGCCAAGTCAAAAGTTCAAAACCGGCTAAAGATAAAAACCTACCATATTTTTTTCTTCAAGGCAAAATACGTTTCCATAAATAGTTCTTTAATTTTAGGGCGCTATAAATAAATATTAGGTAGGAACATATATTTATAAAAAAACTGCTATAGTTGTAAAAATAAACAGGAGAAAAAGCACACTTATCCCTTGATTCACTTGTTACGTGCGTTGGCCGCATAGTGCAGATTAAAAAAAAACATGTTTTGAAGTGTAAACGTCTATTAGCGCGGTACGCATATTTTTAGATGAGATGAAATATCTGGACTCGCGACACCGTTACCGAGACGCAGCTATAGTGTGTGCGTATATGCACAATTGCCCACACTATAGCTGCGATAAATTTTCACTTCTGTCGGAACTCCCGTAATGCAGTTTTTTTTTTAAGTTTTTCGTGACTATGTTTCTTTTCTAATGTATTAGAAAAGAAACACAGTCACGTGAATGTACCTGTCAATGTACCTATTATTGTTTTGTTTTGGAAATTAACCTTTAAGTACACGCGTTGTTTCGGATAACGTTCCGTCACGCGTGGGGTCCAGAAGTATCCCCAATATAAATTTACAAATATATTCAAATTTATTAATATTTTTTAGAATCCGTTTTAGATTATAAGAAAAGACATTATAATATGTATGAAAAATATTTATTAATCATAAAACAATCACTCTTCAGACAGTCGGGAACATTTTTATCAAAGTCACAAACTCCTACATAGAATTTTTAAGGCACATGTTTAATGTACTAAAATTTAACAAAAGAGTTAACTTCTGACTATCTTACTATTTTTTTCTAATAAAATAAGAATTAAAAACAAGTAATTATAGGAAAAATTTACAATAAACATAAAAGAAAAAAAAATGATAATTCTTGAAATATACTACCCTAAAAATTATTCTCTGGGTAGGCATGGTAACAATAAGTAATGGCTACTGAATGAGGCTTGCAAATAGTTTTCTTGCAAGACTCCTTATCCTTGGATCTAGAACAATAATAGCATCTTCACTTCATTTTTGGGACAATTTTTTCATCTGAACTAGGCAAAGACTGCTCTTTGACGATCAACTTGCACATTATTGTTCTCTTAAGGCGTGTCTCATATGCCTTCGCTTTCAGAGTCTCTTACATCGTATATAATTTGTGCAATTTGATTTTTAGTTAGTTGGCGCCTCATTTTTCCATTTATACAACGCCAATTCTAAAAAAGAAACAAATAAAAACATAATCAAAGTGAAAAAGTAACTACGTTAAATCACGGGTTGGGTCTGCAGGTATCCCCATGTAAGCAAAAATGTAACTTACCTTAGCAGGAGAGCGCCGAACTTCCACTCGCCGAAAGGCCTCGGGTCGCACTGAGATTAGCCGAAAACGCGAGATCGTAACTAGTCAATTTCAAAAAATACCGATAAAAAACAGCGCGTGGGGTCTGCTTAGACCCCGCCCGTGACGTTAAAGGTTAAGTATTTATCTATCGATTTTTAACCTTTTACCGAAATAAAATAATGAAATACTTAGGTATAGCTACAGTGAGCTAAGCATCAAATTATCTAAGTGCATTAAGTATGCTGCATTTGCTCTACATTTGTGTCTCAAGGTAATCTTCACTCGATTCTCAATCTTCATTTTACTACTATGTAACTTAAATTATTATAATTTTCTGTTCTGCTTTGTTTTAGAATATTTCCCACTTGACTTTCCTGCTAATGTTTATTTTTTAGGTAGATAGAAACTTGAATTGGTTTAAATATTAATCAAATAAATAAATACTACATGACGTTACAGACAGTGCAATCTAACCCCAAACTAAGCACTAGGCTTGTACTATGGGTAATAAACAACGTATATACTACATATTAGACTTTTTTTTGATGTGTAGGCTAGGGCTATAACATCTATAGGCTAGGGTATACCTAAAAGTTTCCGTGGCGATACAGGCCGTGGCGACGCCTCGCCACGCTGTAGGTATATATGATGGAATATAATATGTACTATACCGAGAACGTCAGGAGTGGAAGAGGATTGAGGAGGCCTACGTCCAAGATTGGACATGAAAGGGCTGTAATGGATGGATGGATGGATGGAATATGTACTATATGTAGCGAGTCGATGTTTCACATCTGCCAGGCGTCCCGTTACGGATCACATTTTTTTGCAAATACAGGCACACATGATACATAGAAAACACCTAGACCAGAAATACCATACCTATACCCACAGACCTAGAAACTCTTTATGCCTATACCATACGAAACTATTACCAGAAATTTTAAAAAGTCTGAATCAATAAACTTCTTTAAGAACTCCTTTTACCGAAACCGTAATAAAAAAACCATTCAAATGAAACCTTTTTATTAAGAAACTTTTGTAATTTTGAAATAACAACGGGGGGAGACAAAAAGAGAAAAGAGGATATTTACATCACATAATTAAATACTTCGTCAAAGGCATTGTTCCTGGCACTTGAGGAATGTAGTGAAACCTCCTTTCATTGTCAAATACCTCTCCGAAATAGGCACCTTCGTCCTTGATTTGAGAGCGTTAATCAACGTCTAAATTAAAATTACTTTTAGTTAATTTCTGCTTAAAGTTCAATTAGTAAAAATGGTTGAACATTATTTTAACCTGGTCTTTTTGTTTTCTGTTGTTTTACCTTTTGGGACTAAAGTAGCGTATTATTATATTTAATAATCTTGATTTTCTACTATATACCTACACTACGTATAAATGATGACTAACTTTTTTTATCGTGTCTATTACTGTGACATAAAGTTTCAAAGTTAAACAGTGATAAACGTTACATAAACTTGGTCATCGTTTATAAGTAAGGTTGTAAATTTATAGTATAATCGGTTTAGTTCTGGTGAAGAGGCGACCACTTGGTAATTTACATAAACTATTATATAAACCCGTAATAACTATATTGCCTATTCTGTGACTCTAGTCTCAGTCTGTCTCGTTTTTTCTTTAATCTCTGCAGATCCCAAAATCTAAAAAAAACTCTCTTTAGAGAGAAGAGTGCGAGAGTCTTTCTTCTCTCTTATCTCTCTTCTTTCTCTTCCCAAAATCTAGTTAGTCTTTCTGCAAATTGTTTCATGTAATCAATGACGCTTTAGTAATAAATACAAAACATCAAAATATCTAGTTACATTTCCCCGGGTCTTAATCGCCTATCAACATATCTATATGAAACCCACAAACTTTTACTAAAAACTTAGAAGTGACCTACTAATCAGTAAACCAGGAAACGAATTTACTTAACCAAAAGTGTTGAGATTTATTTCTATATTTATTTCGCTGTATAAACAGGTTATAAAGCGTACTTAGTCATTGAGCCTCGGGCGCTTGCTGATGATTAATTAAATTTGTCGATTTGTACCTCCATTCCATAAATAATCCAGTTAAATGTCAATTAGAATAAATAATTCACGATAGGTGTTTTCGAGACACGTTTTGGGAAAAGCTGGAGTTAGTGGTAGCGCACTTGCCCGGCAAGCGAGGGGCACAGGTTCGAATCCTGTCATGGGATGATTTTTGATGAACTATTTCTCCTAATAAAATATTTCTAGTAAAAATGCCTTAAGCAATAAAAACATAAGAAATATTTACTAAACTGCAAATCGCTTTTAGCGATAAAATCGCCTATTTGTACAACGTTTTACTTTTAAGCTTTCCGTGTATTTGTCTTTTTTTGATGTAGGTAGCTAGATTTAATTGTAATTTGTTCGTTGTGCAAATAAAGCATTAAATATCTATATATCTATGTAAATTATTGGCCATAACGTATTTAATATCTAGTAAAAGACAGTGATAAAGTTGTTTCTAAGAACAAAAATATGTTTAGAAATAAAATTAAAATGATGATGTTTTTGGTTTTAATCGTGGTGCTTTTATTGCATACATTAAGCTACGCGAAAATCAAAGAAAATGAATAAAAAGTTACCACCAAAAATATTCATAGGTATTCTCATTCTCATCTACCGAAGCTGAAGAAAAATAAAATAAAAAGAAATTTTTTTATTGAGACAACATTATTATTATGCGTGAAATATTTTTGAAAACTAGTAAATACATCCATTAGAGTTAAGAGCGAAACAATCCACATGAAACAAAATTGCCTACAAATAAAACAATCATTTTGTACCGAGTTAATAAATATGGATGTACGCATTGTTTGCACAGCAAATAATATACAAAATAACATACATAAGTTGGACAAATACAAAGAAAACTTAAAACTAAACGTTGCACAACTGGGCGGCCTTATCGCTAATAGCGATTTATTCCAGCTAATCCTTGGATGGAGAAGGTCATAAGGCAGGTCAGATTTGGATGAATTATAAATTAATATTCTATTTTAATTGCTTAAGCCTGCCCTGGGCTTTCTTAAAAATATTATCGTTTTATCGTCTATCATGCGTTGTGTTTTTGCAGAAGTACCTATTGTTTCTTTAAAATATTTCTGAATTATAAATTATCTTAACATTGGCTAGATTTTGCACGTAGGTAGGTACTACCAATCTACCCCATTACTTATGCACAAGTCATCGGCATTTACAGAAAAAATGTGTAAGTCCACATTTTCGGCACATTTATCAAATTGCCTTAAAGCCTGAAATACACTGGGGAAATTTGAGCGACATATCGTGGTACATATTCAAATTTTACACGATCGCCTGAGGGAGGAAACCAGAACATATCCACATCAGTACATAATGGGTGGAACGTTTTAAGCCCAATTTAAATATAGAAAGGTTAATCATAATAACAAATAGCAGTATCGATATCGTATTAATAGGTATATTTACATAGATTTATTCTTAGAGAACTACCTGAGGCCCGCGGTTACACCCGCGTAAGTCCCGATCCCGTGAGAATATCGGAATGTTAAGTTGCTTGTAAATCGGTCCGGTAGTTTCGGAGCCTACTCGTTACAAAAATACAAACAATTTTTTTCTCTTTATAATATACAACACGCAGTTTCGCGGCGGTAATATCGGGATGAAAAGTAGCCTATGCTACTCCTCGATAATGTAGCTTTCTATCGGTGTAATTTTTTTTAAAATTGTCCAGTAGAGCCGGAGCCTATTCGTTACAAACAAACAAATCTTTCCTCTTTATAATATTAGTATAGATGGAGGATAAAGTAAGCGAAGTATTTATAAGTAGGAATAAAATCAAAAAAAATATGAGCTGTCACGGGACGCCTGGCAGATGTGAAACATCGACTCGCTACGATATTGTAAATATTATATTCCTTCAACTGTAGTTATATATACTTATAGCGTGGCGAGGCGTCGCCATGGCCTGTATCGCCACGCGGATTTTTAGGTTTACCCTCGCCTATAAATGTTTCACATCAAAAATATAAGAAAATGTTGGGAAAGTTTGTCGAAATTCCTCCTTTAAGTTGAAATAAGAAGTAATATTCTTAAACTTAACTTTAAAACAAATAGTTTTATTCAACTAGGTGTTATTTATTGTTATGTTAAGTTACATCTGATAATAAAATCTGATCTGATAATATTAGTTTATTTTGATTTACTTTTTTATTGTAGGTAATTAAATAATTAAAACTTTGTATTTGACCGAATGAATAAATATCTGATAATTTTTTAGGTAATTTTTCATTTATTCATTTAGTGAAGATGTCAAGTGTTTCAATTGATGTATATTTTGTGATATACCTATACGGCTGAATACTGAAACAATTATAGGTAGGTACTTAAAATTTGAGGCCTACTTAAATAATTAGGCAGCTTCTTAATTCTATGCGGATTTTATGTTCAGAAGCGGCTTTAGACATCAAATTTTAAGAACCCTTTCAGTATTCGGTTGATAAGTTCACAAAATATAATATGCAAAAATGTCTGTTTATCATGTGACCAAGCCTTGGTGGTCTAATAGTTACATTTATCAGTTTTGAAATCACTGAGATTGTTTGCCAAATTCTTGATACAAAGGTGGTGGTGGAACTAATCCCTCTATATGACTTTGGTATGACTTTGGAATGTTAAATGCTGTGCTAGCGTCAGTCGAAGCGTATGAATCTTGAGACCCAACTTCAGGAGTAAACAGATGCTTGACATCTCGTTTAGTTCTCAGAATATCGCCATTATTATCTTCTCTTATGTTTACGCCTTCAAAAATGCCATTAAAGGCATTTGTGTATGCATCGCTTGCATTTATTGCAATGAGTATTAGTAGAAGCGCCATCTGCAATCATAAATTATTTGGAGTTAACCATTAGATATCCATTAGCGATTTCTTAGTGCCCTTGCTCGCAACTGATTCAAAATGTCAAAATTGAAGATGCTCGTTGTTTTATTTTGTTCTTATTGAAGAATAATCGATTTTTAACAAGGGTAGATAATATATAAATTTAAAGCTTTTATTTTTTTAGAGAGACAATGATAAATCAATGAATTTGCCTAAATTCTTATACCTAAACTAATAATAAGTTGCCTACAAACATTCAGAGCAAAAAATAACAAACACACAAAATGTAAAAATAAACTATTCAAGATTCCTCTATCGTCCAATCACCCTGTGTGGGCTTTGGCCATTGCTTGTCACCTCCCAGTGCCAATTCATATAGCAATTGTTCATCCGTGTTCAAATACGGTGGCCTGTGCGTGCACCCACTAAGGTAGGAGAGTCAGTACTCGTCCTTGCAGTCTTCCAATCTTCTAGGTAAACGTAATTTATCATCACTTAAATTAAGATCTGAAGATTTTTTTGTAGAAAGTGATTAACCAATTCTTATAAAAAAGTAAACAATTGAATACCTTTGACAACATTGTAGCACCTTAACGAATTGATAACTAATATAACAATAACCGAGATGAACCGTATTTATATTCTGAAATAATAAATCCACGAACACTACAGGGTTGGTCATTATTTAATCGAACTCCTTGAGTTTATTGCACTTCTGGTATTTTATAGTAGGTCAGATGCAATTGTATGATCATTGATAGCTTAAGCGAGGCCTTCTTCAAATCTATGAATAATTAAGATAGGCATGATAAATTGAGTGGGTTATCTTTGTTGGAGGTTATTTTATGGCGTTTATAATCACACCTCACGTAAAATAATTCTACCTAATTTTAAAATATCCTTAACGAGAAAAATGAGGTGGTAGGTATTATCAGATGCAGTTATACTGTAAGTTACGATAATTTCTGTCTGTCAACTTTAAAGCTTCATATATACTTCTGAAATAACAACTAAAACAAAAGAGTGTATTTTTATAATGATCAATTTTTTTTTATACTTGAGATATTTTGTGAAAGCTTTCACTGACTGTTTTAAGTTTAGTGTATATTAGTTTTGTGGTTACAAGCAAAATGTAGAACATTTACAGTTTGTTAACTAGCGCGACACTTGTCGTAAACTTAGATTCCCAACTATTCATTGTTGATGAACAACAATTATGTGTAATCAATTTACATAATACACGTTTCAGATTTAATTAACATCTGAAAGCACTATTTCGAAACAACGGTAACATCTAATGCAATAATTTCCTACTTTGACCCCCAAATCTACAATGCGATGATTACAATGTGAATATAAATACTGAGTGCAGCAGGGTCATGTCAGTTGAGAGCCAAAGTTGAGAATAGCAACACCATGGCAACTAAGGTAAATAACTAAACTTAGTTATAAAGTGTTTTAAGAAACAAATTATCTACTCTTAACTTTCGAGGGGCTTTCAGAAGCTTCCTGGTTCATTGGTTTAATATCAGTGTCAGTTATCGACATAATAAATCTAATGGGTACTGAGAATGTTGTTGTCTAATTTAATGATTTTTTTTTTGCAGATCTTCCTGTTAGCCTTCTTTGTGGCATCCGCACAAGCGAGTGGCGGTTACTCCAGCTTTTCTTACGGTGTGTCAGATCCCAACACTGGAGATATAAAAGATCAACACGAAAAACGAGTTGGGGACAATGTAGTTGGCAAATATTCTTTACTGGAATCAGACGGAACCAAACGTGTCGTGGAATACTCCGCCGATGCTGCCACTGGATTTAAAGCTGTTGTTCGCAAGGAACCTGGAGTCGGAGCTCCTGGTGCTCTTGGGGGTGTTGGACCACATGGACCCATATCTCCTGCTGGACCTCTTGGACCTTTAAGTCACGGACACGGTCCTATTCCACCTGTTGCTCCGTTACATCCTGGTCATGCTTCCCCAATTGGACCTTTGGGCCATGGCCCAGTTCATCCTCTTGCTCATGGACCCGTAGCTCCAGTCGGTTATTTAGGTCACGGACCAGTAGCTCCTTTAGGTCATGGTCCTCTTGGCGCGCTTCCATATGGACCTGGTTCTCCTTTGGCTCATGGCGCTCATGGACCCATAGCCGGAATCGGCGCACCTGTTCCCTACGGAGCTCCCGCATACTCAGGAGCTTATGGTAACTCTCCTTTCGGCTACGCCCCTAATGCAGCTTTAGGGAATCCCCATGCCCATTTGATAAATCCCAATGCCCATTTGGCTAATCCTCATGCCCATGTGGCTAATTCTCATGCCCACTTGGCTAATCCCCATGCCCATTTGGCCAATCCTCATGCCCATTTAGCCCAAGCTGCAAACGCTCAACAAACTGCCCACGCCGCTGAGGCTACCCGCGTGGCTCATGCTAACAAAGTTGCTCAACTTGCCCAGGCAGCGAGTGCAGCTCATCAGGCTAATGTTGTAAAAGCCAATCATTTGGCTCAAGCTACACATGCTGCTCAAGCGGCGGAAGCTCAAAAGGCTCAAGTAGCTCAAGCTGCTCATGCCGCTCAGCTTGCAAATGCTGGTGTTGCCGGTTTGGGTCACCAGGGTCTAGCTGGTTCTCTTGGAGGGTACAATCCGTTAGGTCAGAACGCCTCTCCAGCGGTTTCTCACTACTCTTATTCTACTGTTCATAATGGTCCCCGTCCTTATTCCACGTACGGAGCGCAGGGAAATTATGGTGGATACGGATCTTATGGTGGTTACGGTGCTGCTGGACTCCCTGGTAATGCCGGCCTTCTCGGTGCCCATGCTGGTCTTTCTGGAGCCTATGGTGGTCTTCCATCTCCTCACGGTGGACCTCATTCACCTTTAGCCAATGGAGCGTACGGAAACCAAGGATGGAACGCAAAACCTTTAGGATGGTGATTAACTAACTAGACTGATGACTGTATTATTATTTTATGAAAATTTTAATAAACATTATATCAACTTAAGTTGAACTTTATAAACTGGTTTTATTTTTTCAGTTTTTTATTAAGATAATGCGTAATTACAATAATTTAATGGTAGATCGTTTGCGTAAAGTGAAAAAAAAATGTGGTGAGCGTTACCATGGCAATTAATTCACTTGCATTACCAACTACCTATAGTTGCATTAAATTAAGAAACTGCTTATAAGTTTACGCATTGTTATTATTTTTCTATTACAATGATGTTTATGGACAAACCCGTGAGAAAAAAGCAACTGATATGATTTTGAATGTTGTAAATAATGGAAAGATCTCTTGAGAATATCATTAATTAATTTGTTTTTTTTTTCTAACTTACAAATATATTTCCACACTCTGGTTCACATGGCTAATATACAGTTTTTTTTATCTAAAATAGATCGTTGTACTTTTTATAATAGGTATTCCTTTTTATTTTAAAGATATAAAAGATAAAAAGGACTAAATGACTTTCTATAAACAGCTCATACTTATAATCGGGTTAAATTATGACAGGCAGATAGCTATGAGAAGAATTTTTGGTGTGCCATAATGTGACGTAATAATAAATTTACAATTGAAAGAAAAAAACATAACTGATATAAGTACTTTGTTGATTAATTGATTTTGTATTTATATAGTAGCTAACAAGTAGGCAGGCAAAATAAATAAAAAACCAAAACTATATTTTAAAAATAATAATTTATTAAATCACAGCAGCAACTTTCATCGTATCACACAAATCTATTTACAAATTCATTAAATTAGTAGATTTTGGAGTAACCGAGTTGGGAGCCGTACAGACCATGACCACCATACGCACCGTAGGCTAAACCAGCGGGAGCATACGCGGCATGACCCAGGGGAGCGGCAGCGTAGGCTAGAGGGGCAGCATGGCTAGCGTAGGCCAGAGGGGCACCGTGGCCAGCGTAGCCAGCGTAGGCGAGAGGGGCAGCGTGGCTAGCGTAGGCCAGGGGCGCAGCGTGGCTAGCGTACGCCAAGGGCGCAGCGTGGCTAGCGTACGCCAGGGGAGCGGCATGAGCGGCTACTACGGGAGCAGCATGGACCAAAGCTGGGTCCTTGCGCACGACCGCATTGAAACCAGAGTGAGCATCAGCGGCGTAGTCAACGGTCCTCCTGGTGCCATCAGACTCCAGCAGCGAGTACTGTCCGACCACGGAGTCACCGTGACGGGTCTCGTGCTGGCTCTTCACATCACCAGTGTGGGGATCGGCGACACCGTACGAAAAGCTAGTGTAGTCGGCTCCGTGGATTGCACTGCCTTGCGCAGCGGCGACCAGGAAAGCGACGACGATGAACTGTAATTTAAAAAAGTTGTTAAGCCTTCAACACTAAGTGAACAAAGTTTTTAAAAACAGTCTTTGTGATGATTGCTCCAATCCAAATCAAGTTCACACAGTCACTTAGACAATCTAATTCGACGTTCAATGAATCACAATCGACTATCACCGGCGAACTCTTGGCCACAATCACTGTATAACTATTAACAATTATGTGTTATTACCTTAGCTGCCATTTTAATAATGTTTTATTGTATTGCACAGTGAACTGCGAATGATTAACCCCAGTCGCAGCGGGACTATTTATACAAATCGAGTACAATCATTCTGTATACTAATAATAGGAAGTAAAAGACATGTTCAGGCTCTAGGTCACAGGTTTTTTAACAGTTCAATTTCGTTGGTCTTACGCGGAACCGACGGTTTAGATAACTGACCAAGCTAATTAAAACCTTTGGGTAACGGTGCTTAGGTGCGATTATCCTTCAAATGAATACGAAAATTTTGATTACAAAAGTTGTGAGGTATTTTGTAGGCTCGCGTTTTTCCGCCCTCGTGTAAAATTAGATATTGCTTATTGGATATCAGACGTGTCGTGTATTTCAAAATTTCTGAAGTATCGGTTGATCCTACAATTCCAGTCAGTTTTACTAGTTAGTTACAATACATCCTATGACTCCGGGCTAAGTCATAGGGCAAAGCAGACTCGTCCATGATCCGATACCTACGTAGATCGGTGCTAAGGACGGGTCGGTTTATCTTTCGCTACCGTTTTTCTTCTCTAGATAAGCGTGATACATTTCAGACCATATACCATCACTTACTATTATTTGTTGGGGTCAAACGCTCATAAACCAATTTATATTATCTTTATAAAACTCAATGTCCTGACTGACATAGTATATATCAACACAGAGCCCAAAACCGCTGGTCCTAGAGACAAGAAATTTGGAGAGTGTGTTCTTTGTGATGTGTAGGCATCCACTAAGTAAGGTTTTTTGGAAATTCCCAGTAGGGTATCGAGAACCGGGAACTTTTTTGAGAACCGGGATTTTCGGTACCAGCCTAAGAAAGAACCGGGATTTCCCGGGATTTTCGGTACTTTCGGGATTTTGTGTAAACCTCTGTAAGATGCTTTAAGATTTGCTTTGTAACATCTGGACGATGCTATATTTAGCTTCATTTTTTTATATAGGTTATATAGGTTTATATAGGTTTCCGTATTCCAAACCGGACTATTTACTAAGACTCCACTGTCTGTCTGTCTGTAGTATCTGGTAGTACCACTTTGGTACGGGGTAGCTCTCCCTTTAGAGAACCGAATCTAGCGTTTGGGGACACGATCTGTCTGTAACTGATCCCAGACGGTTGCCCTCCGGGGTGGCCGGACGGAACAGCGGACCCATCTCTTCATACCCTAGCTGGTTATAGCTTGGGACGCTATAACATATATATGTAGGAGTATTGGAACGGGTTGCTGTCCGTCTGTCTGTACGCTATAACATATATGCGTAGGAGTATGGAACGGGTTGCTATGTCCGTCTGTCTGTCACCAGGCTGTATCTCATGAACCGTGAGAGCTAGACAGTTAAAGTTTTTATATCTACAAGTTTTTCCGTTGCCGTGCGTTAGTGCGTTTTATTTTTACTAGCGCCATCTAGTAATATACTCGGCCAGTAGTAGAAATTAATAACATTGCGTTCACGAATTTCGATTGGTCCAGTGTTCATATTAGAGTTCCGTACCCAATTGTGATAAAGGTACGGAACCCTTTGTGCGCGAGTCCAACTCGTACTTGGCCAGTTTTTTACGTCATAAATCAATAATTTAATCACAAATTATAATTTAACAAATATTAAGTCTCAATTAACATTAGCTAGACAAAATCAAATTCCAAAATCACATAATTGCGTAGTCACTCATCATTTAGTAGTATCTGGCATAAAATCAAGTTAAAATCAGACTAATCATTTAAATGAAGTAAATTATTTAATACTAAAATACGGTTTAAATATAAAAAACCAGTTAGAAAATAAGAAATAAGTGTAAAAATAGTAAAAAAAAACAATATTTTTGCCGTCCATCACACGTAATATATTTTTCCCGAAAGTCCCGAAAATCCCGGTTCACAGATTTTTATTCCCGGGATTTCCCGGTTCTCTTGAACAGCAAAAGAACCGGGAAATCCCGGGATTTTCGGTACCGGGATTTCCCGGTTCTATACCCTAATTCCCAGGGGTTCGGGACTTACGCGGGTGAAACCGCGGGACTCTGCTAGTCGTTGATAAATAAAACCTCCACATTAAAATATATTGTAATAAGAACCTAAACGGACTTTAAATGCGTTCAAAGTTTTTATGAATTATTCGATTTCTCGGTAAACAAAGAACATAGGTACTTGCTTGTAAGTTATGCTTGCTATTTTACTGTGCCCCGTACAAAGTTGGAACTTACCGAATATTTCAGGTGGAGAATGTGTAGTTACATCGTTAGAAATTGACTTATTATGTTAAACTACCTAATTAAATACTTTGAAATATAAATATATGAATAGATTGACATAAAATCATTCTAATTTTTACAAAATAGTTTAGTTACATTTTACCGGGTCTTAATCTCGTATTATTATTTATTTTCCTACCTCTACGTTTCAACTATGTTACAATGGTCTTGGTCGCGAGGGGACTAAGACCATTGGCTCATTGACCATTAATATAGCTTGTCAGGAAAATCTGAGAATTTATAAACGAATTTAATTTAATTTAACGCTTTGTAATTTGTTAGAGTATGATTGGACCGCAACCAATTTTTAGTTCCTTTTTTCTATCACCTGTGTGGCTCTGCTTGCTTCCTTCCCTTTCTTGACAGTTTGTTAAATAAAATTTACTCAGTTGTTTTTTATCAAATATTTATTTTGTTACAACATCCACGCAAATTCCAAATTATTGTCACGCTGCCTAACATTCTTCCAACCAGTCCCGCCCTGGGCCTGGTTTGGCCAATATCCCTCGAGGATTAAGTAACATAGGCTACTTTTGATCCCGATATTCCCACGGGACCTACGCGGGTGAAACTGCGGGACGCAATTATTATGTATATACCTACAAGTAACGCACTAATCAAGATTCTCTTTACCGGGAGCAGTTTCCAGCGGAACTATTTCCCACATTAGGTACTCTCCATAGAAAAAGAAAATCCTTTAACATTTTCCGATCCTGGTGATGTTTTTGTGTGTTTATTCCTTTTTTTGTGAGATAAAGTAAAAACGTCACCGTAGGTAAAAAAGAGATTTTTAGCCTTGTTGTATACTCATCGACTCGCCGCTAAAATAGTCCAGCAAAAGTAAAGTACCTATTCCTTAAATTTATTCTCTCCTATTTTTTATTAATAAAAAGATAAGCTAAGTAAACACCGAAGTAGGTATCTTATCTATGTAGCTTTATGCCTATTCGAAACGATTTACAAAAGCGAACGTCGGTAGCTTTGTGTTTTAAAACCAGATAACACTAATTTGTACCGATCGCAATCTCGGACAATAAAAGCAAGTATTCTTGCATACTTTGATTGACATTAAGATTATGTAGGCCTTCTACGCAATTTGTAGGTGTTGGGCATTATTTGCGTAAACTAAACATTTTAAATACTTATGTACCTACTTGCAAATGCAAATGTAAGGGAAGCGCAGTAGGTTTCTTGGGTGCGTTCTTGGGTTGATTTGTGTTCTAGCAAAAATTACCAGGTTTAACAACTAAAATCTGTATAATAGGTTTATATGTAAAATAAAGTCGTGTTAGTTACATTATTTATGACTCAAGAACGGCTCAACCGATTAGGCTGAATATTGGGGAGGTAACAAAGTTCGCCGGGTTAGTAAGGCGGTAAGGCTAACTTATATTTTTCAATTCGCAACCCTAAAACATTGATTTTTAGCTCCTAGTTATTATTCAAGCTTTCAAACCATCTTTAATTGGAATGCGTCTGCTTATTTTACGAAATAACAGTAAATATTTAGAGTTTGATTCAAATGTACCTATGTATGTACAGTGTAAAGTTTATTTTAGATCTTACAGCTAAAAAATTAGATCCTGACTATGGTCCCAGCAGCTGAATCACTGGGATTAGGACTTATACGCGGTAACCGCGAGGTGCTGCTAGTTAAAGTTATAAAAATAAAATTCGTAAGCGAATAGGTTTTAAATTGTTTTATTTACAAATTCAATATTTACATGGTCATTGATCAGTCGGAGTTCAGTAGTTGTAGTAGTTACCGTACGGGTAGTAGGATTTGCCGTAGGGGTAGTAGGAATAAGGGAAGGGAGCGGCATATGGGTAGGCGAGACGAGGAGCGAGCGGCGCGATGAGGGGAGCGGGAGCGATCAGAGCCGGGTCTTTGCGGACGACAGCGTTGAACCCTTCAGCGCCGGCAGCGTAGTCCACCGTCCGCCTGGTGCCGTCAGCGTCCAGCAGCGAGTACTGGCCCTGCACGTTGTTACCGGCGCGTGACTCCACCTGGTTCTTGAAGTCGCCAGTGTAAGGATCCGCCACGCTGTAAGCGAAGCTGGAGAAGTCGCTGGCGCCGGCCACGGCGAACAGGGCTAATAGAGCGACGAACTGCGAAAGAAAGAAAACGACTGAGGCGACAATCCTGGTCGAAGCATTGAACAGTTTGTAGGAATTACAATGTCTATGGGTAAAATTTAGTATTAACATTTTGGATTAACCTCGAAAATTGCTAGTCATTGGAACGTGTTCTTATTTCTATAGGTTCAAAATAACTTCACACAATGGTCCATTACAAGTTGCGACTCAATATAGCGTGGCGAATTTGTCTTATAAAGTAACAAAGTTTAGTGAACCTTACTTGACCTTGGCAACACTATAGTCAGATTTTAACGGACGAATACTAAAACGACACTTAAAATTTGAGGGCTGGTTAAATAACTGAGCAGCTTTTAAATTGAAAATTAGTATTTGATATTTTGAGTGTCATTAGTTTTTTGAAAAAAGCTTTTCACAATTTTGCAACCGACAGGACTTGAACCTGCAACCGTACAAAACCGTTATACTGCGCTATCCAATTGCACCACAAGTCTTCAAAGTGTAGGAGACACTTAAAAATAAAAATATGATCTATTGTTTAAATTACCACAAAATCTAAATTTTGTGGTAATTTAAACAATAGATTAACGCTACTCTAAAGTAGCGTTTTGGTATTTGAATGTGAACTTAGTAAACTTAGGCAAAAGGAGTCAAAAGTGAAGTCATTTACCTTCGCAACCATTTTGAAGAATTGAAGATGAAGTTGTGACTACGTCGAGGAATTCTCTGAATGTGATACTTTTTGTTGATCTGCCCTAGGTTTATATAAGCAAAAGTATTGTTCCAGTTTTGTTTAAAGTGTACCTTTTTTAAAAGAAATTCAGGAAATATTATAAAAGTCAAGTACGAATCGGGCCGGTGCACTGGACAATAAAAGGTCTCGAGTTATATGGACGTGTTTTAAACTAGTTTACTTCTCGTTGGTAGTATCTTGATCAACACCGATATCTGATAATTGAATAAACAACCTACCTAAAACTTATACATATACCATAACTTAACCAAACAAAATTACATTATTTAACTACCAGCTGCGCCCTGTGGTTCCAATACCACGGGAATGTCGGGAAAAATAAATAAATAATTGCACAACGTTACACACAGCCGCGCAATCTAGATTTAATTGTTAAGCTTTATTTTTATTTTTTAAGCGGGAATTAAACTCTCAACCTTCTGGATTCCCGTCGCCATAGAGGCCGTCACGTCGTTCAAAAGTAGTCTATATGTTCAGCTATCAGCATATCCAGTTTCTTCGCAATGGCTTCAGTAGTTTTTTCTTGAAGGAGGATTAACAAACATTCTCGTTTACTTACTTACTCACACACAAACTTTCACATCATAAAGAGGAAAGATTTGTATTTTTGTGTGCATGTGTGTCGTATGTTTGTAATAATTAAACTCAAAAACTACTGGACCGATTTAAAAAAAATCAATATCACATTCAAAATCCCTTAGAAAGCTATATTCACCCTGAGTAACATAGGCTACTTTTGATCCCGATATTCCCATGGGATTGGGACTTACGCAGGTGAAACCGTAAGACGCAGCTAGTTTATAATATCAGTAGGATATGTCATGAAAAAAATACGACGATAAATTGCAAAAAATCTATATTTACTTCACATGATTACATTCAACATACAATTTAACAACAAACATAACTATTCATGTTTCAACGCTCACTAATATTTATACCTACGGCAAATATTAAACTAATTTCCTTGCGTCCATTACTGAAGGTCGCCTACTAAGTTACAATCTTATAATTATCGGTTTAGTCATAAATATTTATAAATACTTGAAATATAAATGCAAGCTCATTGTCCATTTTTGTCGCCTCATTTGAAAGGGCAAACCTAAGCCCAGGGGTTGGTAGCGAATGTTTGAACAATCGAAGACCTGGAAACTGCTACAGCTGGGGCTGGTGTGGGAGCAACTGTTGTTGGGGCAGGCCAGAAGTAAGCTAGGTTCGGTTCATAAGGCTGTGTAGGATAGGTTGACGACGTTTGCAAACTTAGCTGATTCGGTTGAACATTCGGTTGAGGGTAAGACGGTATTCTCTCTTGTATAGGCGCTGGTTGGGCTTGTTGAGTCTGATCCTGGTTTCTACTATCTTCCAAATTACTCCCAGCTTCAATAACAGCGTTTTGGTAACCATTGCCGTTCTGGTTAACGGTGCTTCCTTCATTATTAACAGTTGCACGGAAACCTACATGGTCATCAGCTCTATAATCGACAGTTCTTCGAATACCATCAGGTTGGAGTAAACTGTATTGACCCTGAATAGTGTCTCCTCTTCGGCTTTCACGTTGACTCTTTATGTCCCCTGTATTAGCATCGTTTACTTCGTAAGCGAAATTGTAGTTTGGAGTATCTTGGTACTGGAGCCGTATAGCGACTGGGATTGGCTGATGTAACAGTGTGCAAGTCGTTGAGACCAGCAAACCGGACAGTACTAACTGCAAAATAATCAAGATCTATATTTAGTTCAGTCGAAGGTTAATCGCCCTTGATTTTAATATTTACCAGTTACTTTGAATGCATTTAGAATTTGAACACATTTTTGTAATGAATTTGTTTTTTCTAACTGAAATTAGTCCAAAACAATAATCTTCTTATAGAGAGATTTGTGGTATCTGAATTGATCTGAGGTAATATAAAAACAAAAATAAAAAAATAACATCAGAAAGAGGAGAACATAACATTTGCTATGAAAATTGACGTGTTATCGTTTATATGACCTGATTTTTTTCTGGTCTGTATGGTCTATAATGTACAAAATTTAATACAACGGTTTTTGGTTATTTACTTACATACAAACTTAAACATTTAATATATCGGACCGTTTAATCAATACGTAAAATATTATTACCTTATACATGATGCTCCTGTTTGGTCTAAACAACATTGAACTATGATTTGTTTGACAGAATCATTTGAATTTATATGCAAGTAAAATGAAATCGATCCCGAATTGTGTAATAGGATTGAGTATCACAGAGCTGAAATAATTGGAGCGTTATCTGAACGAGATTGAGCTAGACTAGACTAGATAACTACGAGTACGTAGGTATTCATAAAAACTGCTATATATTTTTACTGTAAAATGAATATATTTAAGGGTCCATGCCTGACTTACTTACAAGGGCAACATCTCATCTTTAAGTCTCTAACCTAATAGATGGATTTTTATTATGACATAGTTAATTATTAGGCGTAGAAAGGTGCTCTTACTTATAAACGATGACGAGAAAATATCTACCTCTTATTTGTTTTTCGTAATAATTTTATAATAACGATAACGCGATCCAAGATTGACATGATATTGAATATCACCATCTACTTCTTTACGATACCTTTTCGTACCAATACTAGGCATGCCTTTTAAGTTCTGTCGTTTGTATATTTGACGCCAATTTTAAAATTAGAACTTTTCAAAATTCAAATTTGTTAGAATTTCGAATATCAAAACAATTGAAAGCATTAGGATTAATGCAATTGTTTAGTCACAGCGTTGGTTTGAATCTGTCAGGTCACGTACGAAAATGAATCTTACTAAAGAAAATGTTCGTGCAATAATTTTCTATAACTTTCGAAGAGGCCTCACGCGACTTCAGTGTTTCGAAGAGTTAACTGTATTCCATGATGAAGTCCCATGTCTGCGGACCATCGAACGCTGGTATTTGGAATTTGAGCGTGGACATACCACACTTAGTGACAAATCTCGTGAAGGACGTCCAAAATCCGCCTTCACTGAAGATAACATCGTTGCTGTGAGACAACTAATCGTCGAAGATCGTCATGTGACATATCGAGAGATAGAGGCGTTATTAGGCATCTCAGGGACAACTATTCAAAAGATATTGCATGAGGCGCTTGGTGTGAGAAAACTAGTTTGCCGTTGGATTCCGCATTTGCTTTCCGACGATCATAAGGCGGCCCGCGTCAGATGGTGTAAGAAAACTTTTCAGAGGTTCAACCGAGGAGAGTCAAATCACGTCTACGACATCATCAGTGGTGACGAATCTTGGATCTATGCCTACGATCTTGATTTCAAACAACAATCTACAGTCTGGGTTTACCAAAACGAGCCAAAGCCGACTAAAGTTCTTCGCTCTCGAAGCATTTCAAAGAAGATGGTGGCTACGTTCGTGGCGAAAACCGGTCATGTTGCGACGATTGCACTTGAAGATCGTAGAACGGTTAATGCGGAGTGGTATATCACAGTTTGTTTACCACAAGTCATCGCCGAACTTCGGAAATCTAGCCCAAAGCGACGCATCATCCTGCACCATGACAACGCAAGCTCACACACTGCTCGTCAAACGATTGAGTATTTGAAGCAGGAAAACGTAGAAATTCTTGACCATCCTCCATACAGTCCTGACCTAAGCTAACAATTTCTTTACATTTCCTAAAATTAAGAAAACTCTTCGTGGTCAAAGGTTCCAGTGCAGTGAAGAAGCGGTCGACGCTTTCAAGTCAGCCATTTTGAACACCCCCACTTTGGAGTGCAATAAATGTTATAATAACTGGTTCGAGCGAATGGAAAAGTGTATTAAACTTCGTGGTGAATACTTTGAAAAAACAATAAAAGGTACTATAAGGTTATATAGTTTTTTTTTTTCTTCAAACGACAGAACTTAAAAGGCATGCCTCGTAAGAGCATGCATTTAAATGCATTTTCTTATAGTTTTTTCGCATGATAAAACCCAATCGTTCACACTCTATATCCATATTCCAACCCATGACCTTCGGATTGAATGTCGAGGTGTAATATTCCACTGGGTATATATAATTTTACTTATTTATTGTATCAAAAGTATAGCAACAACGCAACGTTATCGTTTGGGAAATCACAAAAGTCTGTTTTTGTACTGTTATTTAAATTTCAATGATGAATATAGCAATTCTCAAGACAATTTATTTATTAAGAGGACAATCTACCTACTCGTTCTCCATACAAACGTAGTCCACTGTTTCCTCCCTGGATAAAGCAAATATTTAAAACCTATATCTGCTATGACATGCCCCTACGTTCTGATTTTATTCATTTTTGAATCAGAATAGAAATAAAACAGAAAAATTAGAAACTGAAAAAAATCAAAACGTAGGGGCATGGTCAAATGGTCATGGCTGATCCAGGAAGGAAACAGTCGACTACGTTTCTAAAGTTTGTATGGATAAGGAGTAGGTAGACTGTCCCCTTAATGCCTGTTGGTTCTGTGAACATAATATTTTATGAAAATGTAATTTTCTTTAAAAAACGTATTTTGACTCGATCTCTAAAGAAACTATATTTATAGGTTTCCATTACAACTGCTTGTACCCAATAAACAATTTCAGAAACTTTATTGACTTGATGAGACAGTGCCGATCGCAAAAACTGACCGTATAAAAATCTTAATATTTTAAATGAAATGTTTCTGCAGACTGCTAATATTAAGTTTCCTTATACAAAAAATTAAAATGAACATATTCGTTTGTGCCCAGTTTTATGAAGTAGGTACTAGAACAAAATCATCTAATTGATGATGATGGCACTTCACTGAAAAAGAACTTTGAATAAATAAGTAAAAATACAAATTATTTGGAGTCGACACAGCAATCGTCAAATCATTTTTGACCACACCTTGGGAACATTGATATGGCCCCAAGAAGGATAAACCAAGGTCATTCTTGGGACCAAGTGGTTTATCCAACACCGCGCGGAGATAACTCCAGGTTAGGCTCTCCAGTCGCCTTTTACGACATTCAAGGTAAAGAAAAGAAGTAGGCCTATTGTTCTATGCCGGCGTTACACGACTCGACTACTTACGCCCTTACTTAAAAAAGATGATTAACAGATGTCTAAGTTATGTAACGTTTGTCTCTGGCTGTCAACTTTGAAACTTATACTCTTACTTATAAACGATGACTACCTTTATGTAACGTTTGTCCTTTACTGTGACATGAAGTTTCAAAGTAAACAGACTGTGACAAACGTTACATAAACTTAGTCACCGTTTACATTAGCCACTGTGACTAAGTTATGTAACTTTTGTCTGTCAACTTTAAAACGTCATGTCACAGTAAAAGACAAAAAATACATAGATTATGCATCTGGTAATCACCGCTTATAAGTAAGGTAGTTAGTTACTAAGTTATCGGCCGATAAAAATTCGCCGTCTACGATTATAGATTTATCAATATACTTACAAAATATCCAAGTCATTTAAATTACTAAAGCTTTAAGCAGACTTTCTGTAAAGTTTAATAAATAATTTACAAGTCGACGTTACAGTACTGTAGTTGTTCTGAATGCCTTGCTTGAGTTGTCCCAAGAGACTTCGATTGGTTATCGTTTTACTTTATTGGCATCCGTTCGATATTTATTATTAAAGAAAATATGGAGTTACATGCCTTAATAAATTGTTGCTTTTTGTCTTCTACAGTTTTATTTGAAAGTATTGTAAACAAAACTTGGTCCAAATTGCTTGTATGATAGTGCTATCGAAGTGAAAAACAATTCATGGCTGGTCCATTTTTTGGCTGGCCAGCCAAAAAAAAAGATAAATGTTGCAACTTGCCACTTTTTTTATCTCTATCTTTTTAAACAAGGGCCTCGGCCCTTGTTGCTAATACCTCGGCATCAGCTACTATAAGATAACTACGATTAGGCTTACAGAGGTAGAGATTTATGGAGACGCGATTTTACACACGGAAGCTCCCGGTCCTGAAAAAAAGTATAGCATATTATATGTAGGGTTCCAAGTCTGCTCGCACAATTGTGCCACGATAGAGTGCCGACAGTATAGTAATTGTCATATTGTACGTGTATTTGTCATATTTGACCACATTAGTCTACTAAATATCAAATCAAACGTCAAATTCATGGCAAATATGACCATTAGGTACTATCCGAACGATTGTGAGAACAAACTCCGGAGGTTTCCACTCTCCAGCTACCTACATACTGAGTTTCTTCGCAATCGTAACATAATAAACTTATAATATTATTAGGATCCTAAGATCAATGACTGATGTGAATATAATATCGATTACCCGGACCGGACAGCTACTCACTTGGCAACAAAACAACATCATCATTTCTTTGTTTACAACAGAACCACAACAAAAAAGGTGTTACGCAAGTGTAAGATCAACGGAAACGAGCTCATCATTTTCGGCCGTGGCATTGAACTATCAACTGCACCCGCCTTGAGCAACCGAATATTATACAATAGATTGCGGTTGGCGTAAGTTATTAGTTACTAAACTTATGATTTTTATGATAGGTACAGTTTTTCTAAATCGATCGATTCTTTTGTTTTTATTTTGATCGGCTTTTGTATCGATTTTTATAAATTTTAGGGTTCTATACCCAAAGGAAAAACAGGGAAAAAACAGTATTGCTAAGATTCCGCTTGGCGGGGAAGGGTTGACTGCCCAGAATACGTTTATTTTTCTATCTCAAACGGTTCGAGCTGTACGTCACTTTTGAGTAAAAATTGAAAAATGTCTACTTTTTTGCACATTTCGGGGCATCACGTCCACAGATTAAGCGATAGCATTGTTTTTTTATTCGCCATGTTTTCACTAATATTGATGTTTGTAAATCACTTTAATTTTTTTTTAATACTATAGTTAGTAACTTACAGGATGTCCCCAAAGATAGATTTAGTCTTATAAACTTTACTTTCTGCTAAGTTTGAGCATCTGTGGTGTAAAAAATATGTACGAAACCTGTCTGGCCGACTATTGAAAAAAATTGCCTATAGAATTCTATAACAATATTATACTAATAACTTTTTGTCATAAGTTACTAAGCTAGTGCTATGAATGGGGGCGGATCGTCTTACATAAAATTTTAACTCCTATCATCGGAGGTCCGAAAATGTTTCACATACCATTTATAATCATAATGATCATTCTTCATAAAAAATTTAAAAACTAAATATTAAAATATATAATAATTGAAATTCATAATATCACTATTCATACACTTCATTTTACTAATATTTGTTTTAATATATTTGTTTATCATAATGCTCGAAACTCATAATCATTCCAATAAATAACTTTGATATTCATACATGTGTTTTATTCTAATATTTATAAATTTCTTAATCATAAGTGTTTTATGCATAATTATTGAAAATCATAATATCTTTATTCATACATTTGTTTCACCTACTATTGTCATCTTACTTGAATTTTGAAATAAAATATACGGAGCACACCGACTCGGATAGGTTAGGTTAATGTAAGAACATGATTACGCGCAGCGCTTTGGCGAGCGAGCGCAGCGAGCGTGCCGCGGCAGCGGTCGCCAAAGCGCCTAATTACTATAAATAAAAACTATTACTGTCATCTTCATCATGTTATAAATAAAAACTATTACTGTCATAAAACTACTATTGTCATCTTACTTGAATTTTGAAATTAAATATACGGAGCACACCGACTCGGATAGGTTAGGTTAATGTAAGAACATGATTACGCGCAGCGCTTTGGCGAGCGAGCGTAGCGAGCGTGCCGCGGCAGCGGTCGCCAAAGCGCCTAATTACTATAAATAAAAAAACCTGATATATCTTAATCATAAGTGTTTTTATTACAACATTATTAACTAAAGAGTAATTTCTAAGAAGAAATATAATAATAGAATAGAAAATATAATTACATTATGAGTTAACTCCGTTTCAAAAAGAAGATCGCCAGAACACAAGTCAAAAACCATTTATAATTTCACAAAGAGTTTGATTGGGGTAGTTCATAAAAAGTTTTGTTAAAGTTGCCGTTATTAATACAAAAATTATGATAAATGTCTGTTATAAAGTAAGCTATTCTGAACAACGATATTATGAGTTGAAATATGTTCTTAGTAACAATAATTATAAACTAAAGCAATATGATCATTAAATGTTATGAAGAAAAAAATTATGATTTTAAACTGTTCTTGGTAGTAACAGTATTAATAAAAAAATTATGATCATTAACTATTATGAGCTCCGATGGTAGTAATAAAAATGTCTGAATAAAAAAAGTATGAGTGATAAAATTATGAAGAGTGATTATTATGAATTCAAATCGGTAGTAAGACAAACAATAGGACTTAAAATTTTATGTGAGCCAATATGGACCCGCTATGAATGCATCGAAGGTACTATCTTACATGAAAAAGTTGAAACAAGTATTGTACAAAAAAGGACACTTATTAAGATTTAATATGTCATAATGTTACAGCAAATGCTCAAATTGTCCTCCTCTTGCTCTTATACAGGCCCTTAACCTTTTTATAAACGATCTCTTAAGGACACGATTATAATTTTTTCTCCTATTTGTTGTGCCGCTTCGTGGACGCGTAGACGCAGGTCTTCAATTGTGGTTATGTTTTTTTAGGGTTCCGTACCCAAAGGGTAAAAACGGGACCCTATTACTGAGACTTCGCTGTCTGTCTGTCCGTCCGTCCGTCCGTCCGTCCGTCCGTCCGTCCGTCCGTCCGTCCGTCCGTCCGTCTGTCACCAGGCTGTATCTCATGAACCGTAATAGCTAGACGGTTGAAATTTTAACAGAAGATGTATTTCGGTTGCCGCTACAACAACAAATACTAAAAACATACTAAAGTCATGAAATTCAAAATGGCTGCCTTATCTGTCAAATATACCAGTCTGCCTTCACTTACCAAGGAGTTTCTTAATTATAAGTTTCCGATTGTCTTTGTGCCAAAGTTTTTTTTTTTTCATTTTTTTTTAGTGGTGTGGTCGTATGATGGAAGTAAAAATCGAAGCTAAATATGTCACATTTTCCTATCAAATTTTAAAATTGGTAAACCATTTTTTGGTTCGGTAGGTACACAATTGTTATAGTGGTACGGAACCCTTCGTGCGCGAGTTTCGCACTTGCCGGGTTTTTTGTATACTTGTTCTTTTAAACACCCCCAGTAAAAAAAATCAAGTGGATTCAGATCAGGCAAACGTGGAGGCCACAATATTGGACCTAATCGGCCAATCCATCTTCTTGGATAACTTTCATTTAAATAGTTTCTCACTCGCACGGCATAATGTGCGATGAGTCAACGTGCAAAAGAGATGGCTACCTCAACTTGCACAATTTGCACAGCTGGCAGCTGACCAACCCAAGATTAGCCAGGGAAGACCGATCACAGTACCAATTTAAAATTAACTATTGGATCGGTATATTAAATGGCCAAATTATTGGCCCTTTCGAATTGCAAGGCAACCTAAACGGGGCCAACTATTTACACTTTCTCCAAAACGAACTCCCGAGACTACTCGAAGAGGTGCCATTGGCGATCCGGCGAAGAATGGGGCTTAAAATGACGGCTGTCCTGCACATTATGCCGTGCGAGTGAGAAACTATTTAAATGAAAGTTATCCAAGAAGATGGATTGGTCGATTAGGTCCAATATTGTGGCCTCCACGTTCGCCTGAATTCACTTGATTTTTTTTCACTGGGGGTGTTTAAAAGAACAAGTAGGTATACAAAAAAAACATAACCACAATTGAAGACCTGCGTCTACGCGTCCACGAAGCGGCACAACAAATAGGAGAAAAAAATATAATCGTGTCCTTAAGAGATCGTTTATAAGAAGGTTAAGGGCCTGTATAAGAGCAAGAGGAGGACAATTTGAGCATTTGCTGTAACATTATGACATATTAAATCTTAATAAGTGTCCTTTTTTGTACAATACTTGTTTCAATTTTTTCATGAAAGATAGTACCTTCGATGCATTCATAGCACTAGCTTAGTAACTTATGACAAAAAGTTATTAGTATAATATTGTTATAGAATCCTTATGAAATAGGCAATTTTTTTCAATAGTCGGCCAGACAGGTTTCATACATTTTTTTTTACACCACAGATGCTCAAACTTAGCAGAAAGTAAAGTTTATAAGACTAAATCTATCTTTGGGGACATCCTGTAAGTTACTAACTATAGTATTAAAAAAAAAATAAGGTGATTTACAAACATCAATATTAGTGAACACATGGCGAAAAAAAAACAATGCTATCGCTTAATCTGTGGACGTGATGCCCCGAAATGTGCAAAAAAGTAGACATTTCTCCATTTTTACTAAAAAGTGACGTACAGCTCGAACCGTTTGAGATAAAAAAAAAAAAGTATTCTGGGCAGCCAACCCTTCCCCGCCAGCCGCCCGTGCAGGGATATCCACTGGTCTCCGGACACCCTGTTTATATAATATGCATTTCGCTGTCCGTCTATCATAAGGTGGTATTTTTATTTTTTACTTGTGTATTTAATAGAGATTCCGAAAACACCCTCCCTAATTATTGTACTTATAAGCCTTTAGGCGCGGAACGGTATAGTAGCAAAATGGTAAAGTGGTCGCAAAATGGTAAAGGAGCGAAATGGTAAGAGAGCATAACGTCAAAAGCGCATATTGGTAAAAGAGCAGAATGCTAAAAGCGCAAATGGGTAATAATTTTATTTCTTACTATACTCTTCGTATATGCACAAAACAACTTTGCTACTTTCCTGAATTATAGGCTGGGAAATAGGGATTTTTAAGAAATACAAATAAAAGGCATTTTTTTTACAGAAAATCCATTATACCTACACATATAAAAAATACATAATATGGTATTTAAAAATATTTTTTCAATACCAAATAACTTAACGTAACCTTAACGGCTCACATTTTTTTTTGGTTTTGCATCACGGAGATGGCGATTTCGAGTTCTTTGGGTGGCACGTCGCATCGCTTGAATAACAGCTGAAATAAGTGTAGGTATGTTGATCAAGTGCGCTTGACTTGCATTTATGTTTCACGGTGTTTCTTATCACTTAAACCACTCTGCATATCGCGAGACTGCACTGCACCGTTATTTTGATTTTTAACATCATAATTATAATATCCAATAATTATTCTGACAGATGAATTAGTTGAAGCAGACAAGCTTGAGTAATGTAATCTACTGTTATAAAGTAGATTAATAATCACAACACTTGAAAAGAGGTACGTATCTGTAAGATGTTCTTAATAAGTAGGTACTTATAGGGGTTAGGGTGTAGTAAAGAGTAACTTTTTTTTTTTTCCTAATTTTTTTTATTGGAAATGGGTATTAATAAGCAATACGCAAAGATATATATATTTTTTTGAAAATTGTAGTTTTTTTTTTTTCAAAAAAAAACAAAAAAATCGAGTGGTAGTGGTATTCTATTGACACCCACTTTTTATGATGCCAATCGATTGAGAAGAGCTCCAGGAACAATGTTTCCATAGACAATTTTTTGTCAAACCTCATCACGTGCGACTACAGGGGCTCTAAAGTACTGCTGACACTTGGAAAAAAATCTAGTGGTAGTGGTATTCTATTGACACCCACTTTTTATGATGCCAATCGAAAAAAATATACGGATCACCCCGACTTGGATAGGTTAGGTTAATGTTAGAACATGATTACGCGCAGCGCTTTGGCGAGCGAGCGAAGCGAGCGTGCCGCGGCAGCGGTCGCCAAAGCGCCTAATTCTATCTATAAAGTTCCTGTAGTCGCACGTGATGAGGTTTGACAAAAAAACTGTCTATGGAAACATTGTTCCTGGAGCTCTTCTCAATCGATTGGCATTATAAAAAGTGGGTGTCAATAGAATACCACTACCACTAGATTTTTTTCCAAGTGTCAGCAGTACTTTAGAGCCCCTGTAGTCGCACGTGATGAGGTTTGACAAAAAACTGTCTATGGAAATATTGTTCCTGGAGCTCTTCTCAATCGATTGGCATCATAAAAAGTGGGGGTTAATAGAATACCACTACCATTAAAAAAAAACGTTTTTTTTACTATTATTTTTTTCGAAAATTCAAAAAAAAATTAAAGTTCTTTACGTTTCCTATGTTTTTCTACCATATTCCATAAAAAAAAAAAAAAAAACAATGTTTTTCATTGGTACACCCCGACCCTTATGGGCTATAGGTATCTACTAATAATCTGATCTATAAAATGCCTTGTCCTGACTGACTGATGGATCTACGCACAATTCAAATCGAGAGTGGAGAGTTGATATTTGGAGAGCGTACGTTAATAATTATTAATTATACGTTATAAATTAATATTTTAAGCATAGGAAAACCTTTATCGTTATCGAATAATAGGGGGTAAAACTGGACGAAATTAAAGTCCATGTAGATCCATGTTCGATTTCAGGAATATGAATTGAGCGTAATTGTGTCTAAAAGTTAAGAAAATAATTAATTTATTGACTTGAAAACCCAACCGTTTTGTGAAGTTCTCATATGAGGTCTGTAGCTATTTAAGAAGGTAGGTAGGTACTTATGATCAGTAAAGAATGTACAAAATATTTTGATGTCTTCATCATTATAATAATACAAACAAAAATTAAATACTTATCCAAACAATATTTTACTAAAATTAATTTTGTTTCCACCACTACAAAGCTCATCAAAGGTCAACGACATAAACACCTGATGCGCAAGAGTGAATGAACGACTCATCTCAATGGTGATGCGTAAAACTACCAACAAAGTTACGTTTTGCTGCTGTGAAAATAAAACAGCGGAGCTTATTATTGAACGAACATTGTAAAGTCTTGTCGTTTTAATAAAGTTGTTTAATTTTAGTTAAGTACTGTGTTTATTTACGAAATGATGTTCCGAATAAGGATAATTATAAACGCTGAACCTTCGTTTATATATAGCTGGAGATCTGGAATTACACATACCCATGTGTAATTCCAGATCTCGATATTAGCTTTTTGATAAAGCCACTTTTTATCCCGATATTAGCACGAGATCGAGCTACACTACACCGCTGGGCGCTGATAGTACCTATCTATATCTTATCTATCTATCTATACATATAATAAAATCGTAACTTAGCGGTGTCTGTTTTTGGAAGATATAAAAAAAAGATAAATTGTAGGGGTATCTATTAACGCAGTAGAACCTATTTTTCTATTTTTCTGGTTGTCTGTTTGTCTGTTTGTCTGTTTGTCTGTTTGTGTGTGCCTTTGTGCCCGCTAATCTCAGAAACGGCTTATCCGATTTTAACCAAATTTGGTATGCAGATAGCTTTAGACCCCGATTAACATATAGGCTATTTTTTGTCCGGATATTTTGTCCGGTTATCCGGATAAAGTGATTTTTCTGCTTTTACTTAGTTAGTTTGAATGTTGTATTGAAGAAGTATGTTGTGTGGAATCAATACATGACTAACCGGATATCCGGTCGAAAATAAAAAAAACCGGATATCCAGTTTTTTTTCAGGAAATTCCTAAAATACCGTATACCTTTGTCTCTCCATATATCCGGATCCTTCGGACATACGGAAATTCTTTATAAAGGTTGTTTTTAACCGACTTTAAAAAAAAGAGGATCTGCTCAATTCTACCCGCATATTGTTTGAATGTGAATATGTTCAAACCGTACTCCGGCATATAAAGTCCGATTTCGATCATTCTTTTTTTATTTGGAAAGTGAGAGTCCCGAGTTGGTTCCATAAATTGTTGGTAAAGATCTGATGAGAACCTTCGGAATGATGAGCAGAATAGCATCCCGCAATGCTGTAAATTACTAATTTTTGGACTTCCATCAATAGAATCGGCTTATTAAGAACAAGGTACAAATTGATGGACCACCTGAAACCACCTTCTCAAAAATTCTTCAGTGATTAAAGTTACGGTTACAATTTTGATAATTTTTAGTGGCAGTCGAAAATTCAATAAAAAGGATTTAAAAAAATATAGCTGGAATGGGGCAGTTTTACTGAGTAGATGCTGATTGCATGTAGTTTACGTGGCACGATGGCAGCTGTGGATTCCGATTCGAGGGTTCCGCGTTCGAATAGGCCACCGTTCCTTAAAATGCGCCGCACAGACCGGCGCATTCCCTTTTTAAGGAACGGTGGCCTACCGAGCCGAGTGATGGCTTCCGATTCGACGGCTGCGCGTTCGAGTTACGAGTCCCGGACACGACGTTACGTTTTACCCTCCAGATGGTCGTCCACCTTGCCGTTGTGAGGGGACTCAGTAGCTGAAAGCTAAGAGGCGCACAAGGTGGGAAACCGGGCTTGCCAGGCTTCTAATCCGTAATCCCGCGTCAGCGGGCTCGGGGGTCCTTTCCGCAAGAAAGGGGCCGCATGGAATAACCACTATAAAAAATCACCTCAGCCTCTGGTGGTGAACTCGGTGAGGGAGGGGGGGCTTTATCACCGGCTTTGGGGACCTCGAGACGGTGGCGTGACCGTGCTGAGGGAGGGGAAACGGAGAGGGATTGTCTATCGGGCAGAGGCAGAGATGAGGCTTGGAAAGGCCGCCGTTGTCGGGTAAACCTATGGTAGGCCCAACGAGAGTGGCCTGACAGTGCATAAGGTGCAGTACCCACGTAAAAAAAAGATATCATTTAGTTAAGCTACCCAACTTCAGCTTACATAACAGAAAGTCAGTTGCACTGTATGTTGGAGAACTTATTTTTATTGTTTTGTCCTTAATTCGGGTTTTGATTTTTTTTAATTTTCGATAAAGGCTACTTCTTATTATATATAAGTAATGCGTATGAGCATGCAACACGTTACCTACCGCTGCGCTGTGCAAAATCTACACTTAAATAGACTCTGCTATGATTCTCTTCTGTTCAGCAACAGACTTCCCTGGTCGTCCGTTCAAGTGTAGACTTTTGCTCAGCGATGGGTAGGTAGTCCGAAAAATATTATAATAATTCACTAAGTAAGTAAATCCGAATCCTCTTGGAATTAAAAAAAATACTTACTGATAATTTATAGGCATTATTTTACAAGAAGTACCTAAATAATAACTGGATAATACATAGGTATACATAATTAGTTGCATGTTGGATGGATAATAATCTGATTATTATTTAATTGGATGCCTTTATCACAAAATAATCCAGTCTCCAAATTTCAGTCTCCTCAGGACAAAGCCTTTTATAGCTATAGATAATCGATTGATTAACGCACCGATACACTCGATCCGGGTCAGTTTTTTTTACAATATGTTATGTTATGTTATGACAAAAAATAAGGGCGAATGAAAATGGTTTACGCCACCGTTTAACCTTATACTTATCTCTTTTATTAATAGCCTACTTTATCAGGCGGGTTTACTACTTACATTTAAAATTAAGTGTACTAATACTACACCTACCTATCTATTATTTTAAATGCCACTTGAACCTCCTAAAAAATATCATAGACAAAGTTGTTGATCTTTTGACTACACACGAGCTTTGGTGAGCTACGAAAATAATCAAAAAATTTAGTTACAATTTTTCCCGTCGAATTGAACTAAACACTTTAATAACAAGACAAAAAAATAAAAAGTAGAATGATAATTAAAGCAAAAAACGATCAAAACAGGAACAAAAGAGAATCTTAGTAGAAAACAAAAGAAGATCACAGGAACTAAAGCCGATCCAAGCAAAAACAACACGGTGATCAAAGCATAGAAAGAAAAGAGTGTCGAAGCAAAAACAAAAATCGATCGAAACAAAAACAAAAGATGATCTAAGTAGAAACAAAAGATGAACTAAGTTGATCGTTGTGGTCCATTAGTAATTTTATTAAATTATATCAAATCCAGTACCTAAGTACTTTTACAAGATTTTCGGGCAAACTCCCTTTGGATGAAGTAAAGTCAGTTAATATTAATACTGCTCTGGTGTGATGAACATTGTTTTTTTTTACTTTTACTTGTGAATTGACTAAGTGATAGTAGTTTACTATGACGACACCATAGTAAACTAGTATCATAAACCACAAATGGTCTCTATCTAGTCTCTATCATACATTATTTACTACATTATACATTACGTCCAAACCTTATTAGTCTAGCCGTACGTAGGCTCATGTTTTCGAGGTCGTAGGTGGACGTTGCTATTAGATTATTTGTAACCATAGCTTCTTTTGCTTCTACGGTGTACATAATAAAGTTAATAGCTTCAGTATGATCAGATTAAAATAGATAAGTATTTTATTGAACCATAATTTCCAAAACACATTGCATAAACAAAAACTTACAGCCAATTATAATAAGAGTACAATGAGGGGCCTTATCGTTAACAGCGATCTTTTTCAGGCAATCTTTATGTAACGATATCTTTCTCCTGAATAAGTATAATCTTTTATTTGTTCTATTATAAATATCTACTAAAATAAAAACATTCTTTTGTAAGAGTACTAGAATCTTTAAATATCTGTTTTTTATAACCCATTTTGTTTTTTTTGTTGTATGTGTGTTAACTATATATTATTTATTATATTATTATTATTTATCAATATTTATAAAATTCAAAGTCCTGACTGATCTATATATCAATGCAGAGCCCAAACCGCTGGTCCTAGAAACATGAAATTTGGAGAGAGTGTTCTTTATGGTGTGTAAATAACAACTAAGAACGGATTTTTAAAAAATTCTTCGGGATCGGGACCTACGCGGGTGAAACCAAAGGACGCTGCTAGTAGCAAATAAACGCCTGTCCATGTCTATAAGTTCAACTAGTTGCACTATAATTTTCAACTTAGTTGCATGAATCAATGGTCGAATGTTAAAGTCAGTCAGTGAATGCGTGACGACATTGAAAGGTTGCCAATGATTCAGCTAAGTATTTACTCTACTGTCGATGGAATGCGGATTGTAGGCCACGGAGTAGCGGCAGCAAAATCACTTACAAAATAATATTCTTATCTGCTAATATTATAAATGCACAAGTTATTTTGTCTGTATGTCGGTACTGAATGGGTTTTGATAAATTTTGGTATATGGATAGCAGGGATCTTGGAAAAAGACATAGGCTATTTTGACTCCGACATTCTGCCGGGATCGGGAGGGTCATGCGAGGGAAAACTGCGGGGCGCAGCTAATTATTTATTGAATTAAAAACATTATTATATTTCTGTTTCTAATCGTTATAAATATGTAGCTATTGCAACATATATACCATACATTATACTTTTATTTTAAAATAATTTAAATTAATAATCCAAAAATGAGTCCCTAGGTATAGTAAATATGTTCATATACTCTAAACAGAAATATAGTAAGTTAGACCTCCAATGAAAAGAAGAAATAAAAAAAAATATTAGGATTACTTGTATTTATTTAATTTACAAAATTGTAAGCCGCTGTGCCAGCGGCAAAAGCTGTAATTGTCGCCAATGGATTTTTACCATTATATGAATATTGTCACATTAATATACCTAGTTGTTATTTATATTCTTATAATAGATTAAAGTTTGGGAATTGTTATATCTGTTGTTAGTTGAAGTAAAGTGAGTACAAACTAATCGTTTTCGCTTCAAATTCAAGGTCAGTGAGTCCGGTTTAAAGAAAATTAATTTTATCGAGATTTTTTGTTGCACGCGTAGGTAGGTACACGATGGGCGCCTGTGATTTGAAGTTCATAAGACGTGTTTTATTATTTTTTGAATGTGTAAATTAAAAACTATTTGTTATCATTATAAATCAATTTAAAAAAAATGTACCTACGAGTGTCACCAACACTTGCAGTTATTTTTTTTTTAGTACGAATTTCTTTATGGTTTGTGCTGTAGTTGTGGGCTTAATTGTTTCTAATAGCCTTAATTTTTTGCAAGTTGCAAAAATTCTTATCGGATGCCTACATCACATTAGAATAACATTTAACATCATAACATTTTTGTGCCTATAAATAAATAATTATCTGTATTACCTACCTACAACTAAGACACAAAAACAACAAACTCTCCAAATTTTAGCTCTCTACTATGGGCGGTTTACGCTTTGCGTTGATCGGTCAGTCACTCAGGACACAGCATTTTATAGATAGGTAGGTACCTATTATACACGGTGTATTTCCAAAAGTCTTAGAACAAAAGTGGTTCGCCTAGAACATCTAGAACAACCCCCTTTCGGCTTAATACCTCCTCCTCGGAACACCCTGTACAGAAGATTTCTTTCTTGTGTAATTTATTTTAGATTTTTACATTATTTTGGTACAATAAAGCATTATCAAAGTAATAAATAAACCAAAGCAATGAAACTTAGTAGTTCAACCTCGTTGCATTTCAATTTGGTAAAATTCCATCACATGAAACCGGAATTTTATCCAAGATACGAGATCTACGTAAGTAAATGTGACGAATTTGGCCAATCCGGATTAGATTCCCGTTGGGGATTAAAACCTTTTTAGTAGGAACTATAAATAGTACCTACTTATTCTTAGTCTACGAGTATAACTACTTAACAACTATGTACTTAACGGGAAAAGATACTTTTGTTCCGTGAATATCTAGCTTTTAAGCTTAAAATACACAGGCAACACTGACACTGCAACTTGAGAGCCTTCACCTACAGCACACATTATAAAGAAATTCGTACATGTGTGCTGTAGGAGTGGGCTTTGTTACTCGTGTATTTTGAGCTTAAAAACTAAATATTCACAGGTACGAGTTGGCAACGGGCGACATGAGGCGGCAGCGGACGACGTGTCGCGGTGACACTGGTCGTGGTCGGAATTAAGATCCAGTGCTGCAGTAGGTAACTTTGTTACTGTAGCTATTTTGCTGGGGCTCGTCATTTTTGGCACATCTCCTATATTGTTAAATTAATTATTCTTGTTGTTTTATTATATTTTTTTGTTTTTAATTTTCTGTATCGGCCTATTTGTCTAATTTGATCATATAAATCGTTTTAACCGTGTGCTTGTCCAAATAAATGTTTTCTTTCTTTCTTTTTAGTAAAACATATTAAGTCGATAAGGAAAATCTAAATCTATTTTGCAAGACGCTACCCTAGAACCTTGATTTCCACCTGATTAACATAATTCAGACTTAGAAACCATCTTAAATTTGAATAAAGGTGTTATAATTTCATTAAGAAATATCCACCAATATTTGGAATTTGGATTTTACAGCTGCATTCATATTTAACGTTTAAGCAGCTGGTAAGCAATCTCATAAATATGCCTAACATTTTTGTGCCTATACATAAATAATTATCTGTATTACCTACCTATAACTAAGACACAAAATTGCAGAACTACCGCTAGGTTCATAATACTCTGCACAATTATTATACTACAAGTCATTGTAAGCTAGTGGAACTAGTTCGTGGCAAAGTTTTCGCTACCTGCTAAAGTAATTTTGACCGCGACAGTACCTGCCTTAAATGTCTGGCTACCATAAACTTTACAAGCGACATTTAAAGTAATTGCTATTTTAATAAAATTAGATTATACCATTAAATCATTTGCTCAACAAATTAATAATGTTAATGAAAATTGGGCCTGTTTCACATACAATTAATGTTGTAAATTAAACTCTATAAATATTTTGTCTTCAGCAAAGCGAAGAACTTGGAAGTAAAAGAGGGAGCCAAAGGGCAAGGGACTGTGTTAGGGAGGAAAAGGGAGGAAGGAACGAACATTTGACAGATTTGAGTGAAGAATAATGACATGTAAACATAGTAAATTATGATATATGAAAAATGATATACATGTGACATAATAGGTAAGAGTAAGAAGAAATTAATACCTAAGCAAAGTCTGTGAGTAAAATATTGTGACATTGATCGTTTTATGTTTCTGTCCATTCAACAACTGAATATGATTTCGAAGGACAAGGTGCCGAAGATGACGACACATGTCTGCGAAGAACTATATCACAAATAAACTTAGGTATTCTAGGATCAATCGTTTCTGAGGTCTGAGATGATAACGGATGATCATCGACGAAGCGCTTTGATGACTGATGAGTTTACAAAAACCCCATACTGACTGGGCTACAAACTTCTGTCTTAAAATCATAAATCATTCAGAACCATAATATTATGACGCACTACCACTAGTAGCCTTGCAAAGACTTCCTCGTTCTACGTCGTGTGTTGAGAGAAAGGCACGTGTGTACGTTTATTTGTTTTGACTTAGTACTTAATACAAATAATAAAGTAGATGGACAGCTTTACTATGTACGCAATATGAACTCTATTTCAAAACATATACGGCTTAAATTCGAATAGTTACGTATAAATAAGGACAGTTTGGTTGTTATAATATGATTTTGAACTTTATGATTTGGTGGAAATATTTGATGATAATAGAATAGATTATTTTTTTATTGATGGCGAAATGGTTTGATTTGATTTAGAATTGGAAACTAATGGTTACACTTAGGCGGTTTTCTAATTGCACTTCGTTCGTCCGATCGATGCGCTCAGTGCGATGAGTTTTATATGGGATTTCACCCGCCTAAGTCCCGATCCCGTATAATATCGGTATAGTAAGTAGCCTATGTTACTCAGGGTGAATGTAGCTTTCTAATGGTGAAAGAATGAAATCGGTCGAGTAGTTTCGGAGATTACCCCCAATATACATACATACATACATACATGTTACCAACGTTACCTCTTTATAATATTAGATAGATTGACACGACCATGTGCCTTCAATTTGACGTTTATCATTAATCATAATAGTTTTTGTACTTTTTAGGGATCCGTACTCAAAGGGTAAACACGAGACCCTATGTCTTAGACTCCGCTGTCAGTCTGTCTGTCCATCGGTCCGTCTATCACCGCAGGCTGTAGGTAGGTATCTAAAACAAATATTTAAGGGAGCACCCATAATAAAAACATGATTTTTGACATAAAACGCAACGATACCGCGACGTACTTTTACCACTGGCTCCATCTAGTTGTGGGGATTGGTGCCCGTGGTAAAATAAATTTTAACGTTCACGTTGCGTTTATGGATTGGTTGGTCCAGAGTTCATTTTGGGATTCCGCACCCAATTGTGATAGTGGTACGGGACCCTTCGTGCGCGAGTCCGACTCGCACTTGGCCGGTAAGCTTTCTTTGTAAATGTTTATTCTACCACGTGTTGGTAGTAAAAAGTTTGGATTCTTTTTATCGTTATCATTGATATCAATTCAAATCGATATAGATAACTCGTATTACTTATATTGTTTGTACGCAAAACACACGTGTGATAATGACAGTTTTGTGTAATTATTAGATAAGTATTTTTTGAATGAGAGTACCTGTACTAATGAAAAAATGTCGTGTGAAATGTAAGTAATCGAAAATCCGCAGTATGAAGATTTGTGATTATGCTACATTAGCAATTAAGATTTACCCCCTGACTTATAAGCGACGACTAAGTTTACGTAACATTTGTCAGTGTCTGTCAACTTTGAAACTTCGTGTCACTGTTAAAGACATACGTAACATAAAGTTAGTCATCGTTTATAAGTAAGGGGGATATTATCCAGACTGCTGAAACTAAGAATATTTTAACATCAATTGTTGCTTCAAACTACAAAAAGCTTACTTTTTACGAAGAAAAATTCCCGAATAATACAAAGTTTTTAACAAAGTAATTAGCTTTGTCAATTTATATTAACAAAAACGCCTAAAGTAGATATTAAAATGAAAATAAATTCAGGACAACACCGGGCATTCAATCTGACATTAGCCTGTCATTTCTAAAATTGATATTCTATTATCGGCAATCTGTTAAAACCGTCAAACAGTAGGTATAGAGCGCAAGCGAGCCGAGTATATTAGCTCACTTCAGCCCAAAATACTCGAGACGAAAGCGCGCGCTATTTTCGTACCCCGTGTGAGAGAATGTTCTATTTTAGCACCTGCTCTTGTCTCAATAACTCCTTGCTTGTTCTGAGCTCCTGGTACTTTCGAGGCAGAAACGGTGCGGTGACGTAAGTGACGTGCCGCTGTCAGTGTCAATACGATGTCAGGATACAAGGGAAAGCTGAAATTTTGAAATGCGTTGTACAAATTGATATTTTGTAGCGGCAAATGAAAGCTTTCGTAAATTATTAAATGAAAAGAAAAACGTTGATAGTTATTTGACAGAATCTCATTTATTATTAAATTAATTTGGCAACTATATGTCAATACAAAAATGTATTATAGTGATAGTTTGTTATTTGTTCAGTATTCAATGGATTTTACAAAAAATCTAGATAGATCTAGAACAATTACAGTAAGTAAGTACTTCAGCTTGTGTATTTTCAGATTCCTGAAACCGGGGAATTCCTTGAAACTTTCAGTAATAAGGTTATTGTTACCAGGATAACAGACAATAGAAGGATATCAAATACGGTTCCTTTCCTAAAATGTGCGTTTGTGTGCGTGAGGCACCCTTCTGTTTGTGTGCACCCACCTGTGTGATTGATGGTTACTTGGTAACTCCGAGTTAATTGTAACTTTAAATCATTTTCGTAGTTAAATAGAAAATTAGGAAGAGCAAATTACTTTTCAATTCAAGTAAAGTTGAAGTTAACAATTTTAGGGTGCTGTTAATATTTATATTTCTATAACATTACATCGTTTTATTTTGTAATTAGTAATGTCAAACAGACCGCTAGAAATCTTTAGAAACACTAAAATAGAATAGACTGCCCTTATCGCTCAAAGCTGTCAAAATTTTCCTTATTCTAGCGCAATATTAAATAGGTACACACAATATAATTAAATTTTAGTGTACAGTTGTATAACAGCGAATGAATTTAAATATAATCAAAGGTTTAGTTGTAGGTATCGATTACTCGCAATGAGCATACACTGTCCTGTATGACAGACAGACCGAGGCATGCGTCTTCATACACGACACATGCTTTGCAATGTCTATAAGTAGCTCAACGTTTTAATGACGGCTTTATATTAAAGTTTTTAAATTATACTTATTCTGCTTTTGAAAAAATGCTTTCAAAAACTTTAGTACCCGGCGGGATTCGAACCCGCGACTATTGGTAATCCGAACCAACGCGTTAACCGCTTCGCCACGGGTAGCCCTCCAGCCAGGTCGAATTTAAGAAAGCACCTCTTCGTGTGTTCTTGCGAGGGCCTCGTAGTGAGTGTGGATTCCTAAGTGTGGATTAACACTAAGAAATAATGTTTACTTATACTTAATCTACAAATTACTGTTTTTCTACAAAACTGAGTCGTTTTCAGCAAATCAGATGCATATCAAGAACTCGTAACTTGAAAATGCAAATTAATTCCATTAGTGCCCATTTACAAAATGTCACTAACAAAACTTTTTCAAATTCATGTTCAGAAATTACAGTAATAGGTTGGGTACTTAATAAGAAAAACAACTGTAATGGCAATTGTCGTTTGTATAATACACACTCAGTTAGAATTGTTTATTTATTCAAGACATTAGAGGCATGAAAATATTTGCGCTTCGTTGTTGGTTCTATACAAAAGTGTAATTATGTTGGTACTTAACTGTACTAACTATAGTTGAATGTTAATTATATTTAAAGCGAGATTTGATTCCAACCCTCACAGTAAGTTTTGCTTCAAAATCAAACATTATCTTAGTGTGCCCGCTTCGTTACCCATACATTCAAAATCCATGAACTTTTCAGACTGCTTGACGCTTCCCAATATAGCTTCATAGCTACCGGCGTTCACTCCCCTGAGTATTAGATATAGAGATTCGTGTTCTCGCTCGCACGCTTAGCTTTCCCCAACTTTTCACATTGTGTTCGGGCATGCGCGGTGCGTCGCGGCGCACGTGGTGTGATTTCTCCTTGAGGGTTATGGGCTCCTGGTACGAAGCGCGCCGAGGGCGGACGCGACGCGCCGCTGCTGCCCACTGGCGCGGCCGCCCTAACCCTCCATCCGCCCAGAAGCACACACGGCTGCGACCGACACGGTTCGCTTTACCCCCGAGTGGAAACTCGCGCACGTGAATGTTTTTCGCGCGAAATTTGAATTTCCATCTTGAAATGTTCTAAGTCTTTTGCTTGTAAAATTCCTCTTGGTCTTCTCCTTCGATCTTTAACTAATCTTCAAGGTTTATCTAATTTGTTTTCCTAGTGTTTGATTCAGGTGTTCAGTGGGTGAGTGATTGTGTAAGGTGTCCTGGTTTGCTGATGAAATCTTCGTCCTGAGCAGCGCTGCTTTCTTTCCAATATGAGGAGATACAACACTTTGCCAGGTACCTAATATAAGATCAAATTAATTATAGAATTATTAAAAAAGGTAGTTAGTATATGGCTAATAGGTACACTTTATCATGTTCATAATTTTGGAATAAAAATATAGGCTTGATGTACTTACACTTAATATTTAACTTGATTATTTAAGTTTACGAACCTAGTTTTAGAACTATTTCATCTATTGACAAAAACAGTTTTTAGAAATCGGAATTTTGATCTAAACCGGAAATAATTACCCAGTAAAGTAGGTACTTACTGGTACTTCGAAAAATATGAAATTCATGGATACACTCCAGCTTTTTACGACAAGGGCTTTACGACTCGAAGGAAGTTGAACGCTAAATTTGTGTTTTAAGAACTGTTTAACTGAATCATTTTATTCGTGGTGAACAGCAGAACAGCCTTAAACATGATGACTGGGTTTTATTAAAAAAAGTATGACGTTGTTATTGAATTTTATAACTTAGGAAACAATGTTGTCTTCTTTTCTTAGAGATATCAGGATATTCCCAATTTAACGTTTCTTTAAACTTTGTTTAGCCTTATTTGTAGATTTATAAGTAAACGATGACATTGTTTATTTTAATTAAGTAACCTAACAGGATATTATCGGCCAGTTTCATCATCATACAAAGTAAAAGCGACCACTTACTTTGAGTTTCACTATCGCTGAAGAAACTCGGCTTTAGTCTGCAATTTCCATAGTGGTAAATATCTTTATTAGATAATCTATCGAATTGGATGCGAAAGATCTCATAGGGAATATTAACTCTGTCAATCCTGTTTGCATAAACTGGTAGTTCTGCGAACAGGATAGTAAACCTCGCGAGCACTTTATTGGAAGAACCTACATAGGTATTTAAAAAAACAGGAGGTTTTCAGGTGAGGAGCTTGTGATTAAAATGTAGTTCTAGGAGCCCCAATAATATTGTACCTACCTTGTAGGACCTATCCTATAGATAGAAGTCGATAAGTAGTGATCAAACTACTGTATTCAGACGAACTATCCTGCTCATTACTCCGAAGATCCTCATCAGGTCTTCACCAAATTTCGATTAGAGAAATTTGAAGTTACTACCTTGTTAATTAAATACCTAAAGGGGCTAGATTGCGCTGTGTGTAACGTCGTGCAATATTTATTTATTATTATTATTTGTTGTTACCATTACGGATACTCGGGGCTATGGAGCACCCGGACCTTTGGAAGGCGTGCGTGGGGCCGAAGCCAACACGTAAAGGCCTGTTTTAGTAACATTTAAATTTAAATTTTGTGATGGACACCAAACCGGCGGTTATCCCTGTCTACACTATAAAATGCAACCAAGGACAACCCCCGGTTTGGATAGAACTATTGTGTAAACTACGGGTGAAAAACTACTTGGGCTATGGAAAGGGGTTGGTAGTGAATTGGATACTGGGGGGAACTATGGGGAATATGGCGCCTGCCGTAACAATGTTCAATAAACATGTAAAAATGGCAGGCGGAGACTCGCCAACTCACAAACTGGGCCACCCTAATTAAGCCGAGCAAATTACAGCCAGGGGGCAACAGGGGCGTGAGTGGCTGAAGGATGGAGCAACCTCACCGGATTTTAAACCATCCTAGGTAATCCTGTGGAGCGGGCCAACTCATCACTGACGTGAGGTGTCCATCCTCCGAGTATTTCTGCTCTCGCGACTCCACTCCGACCAGCCGGTGAAGGCAAGCCAGAGGCGGGGGACCGCTTCCTCGTCAGTGTTCACTCCGACCAGCCAACTAAGGCAAGCCGGAGGTGAGGAACGGTGATTTCCCCCTGGAGCGCTCGGGAAGCCGCGGGGTCGCTACTCCCCGACACCTCGCCTCAAGGTGCCCTGCGGGCTTATTATTATTATTATTATTAAATAAAATACCTACCAAATAAACCAACATCTTACCGACAGAAAAGTGATGGAGAAGCTGTCTTGAAAATTTAATGACAATTTAATTAGTTTTTTTTTTCCTAAAAATCTTGTTAACAGTTTCGAATAATGAGCTTTTTAAAGTACCTATCCCGTTCCTGGAATGAAATTACGAAATAGCCGGCTGATGATAATGTTTCGGCCACACTCATTACAACGCTGAATTTATTATCACTTACACAACCCATTTTGAAGGAACAAGGGTTTACCCATAGATGTAAGTAAGAAATAGATCGTTCAAAGTAAAGAGACTCAATGCTTCAGTGGTATAGACGTAACATCTTAAACTGTATAGAGAAAACTTAAAAGGACAGTCTACCTACTCTTTTTCCATAAAAACGTAGTCGACTGTTTCCTCCCTGAAAAAGACATTAGAGCAAGTATGTTTAATTATGCCATAAAACCTTCTGCCATGAACTGTTTAGAGAAAACTTAAGAGGACAGTCTACCTACTATTTTTCCATACAAACGTAGTCGACTGTTTCCTCCCTGAAAAAGACATTAGAGCAAGTATGTTTAATTATGCCATACAACCTTCTGCCATGAACATATGACCTTACGTTTTGGTTTTGAAAAATTAAAACGTAGGGGCATGGTCATGGCGAATATCCGACTTATGGCATAGACATATTTTTTCTAATATCTTTATCCAGGGAGGAAACAGTCGATTACATTTGTAAAGTTTGTATGGAGAAAAGAGTAGGTAGACTGTTATCTTAATATTTTAACTGTTTCATCGATGGGAGAACTGGCTTTTGAATAAGTCATAGGTTAGATGTGATGTAATTTCGAATCAAAATCCAACTTTGATTATAATTTAATGTTTAACTAAATTATTTTATTTCATTAGTAGTAGTAGGATGAAGGGTGCGTTGTTGCAGAATATTGTGTAAAATTATTTTTGCTTTGTATTCTGCAACAGTAGGTACTTGTCTTTAGTAAATAAGTTCTGCTTAGTAAATAAGTACCTATTTAGGTTATGCACGTAAATAAGCTTGTCAAGAGCGTATACGCCATCAAACTGCCTATCAGTTTGGCTGGATTTAATTTTTGGTTATGTATATGAATAAATTAATAAAAAAAATACAGCTTTAAAATACATTGTACATGTTACATTACATTTTATTAGATCTATTTTTTTATTGCGTATTCTACCAAAAAACCACGACAAGGAACCTCAGATCTAACGTATTATTAGATCACTAGCTGTGCCCGCGACTTAGTCAGCGTTTTTCGGACACCTAGCCATCGCTGTGCAAAAGTCTACACTTGAACGGATGACCAGGGAAGGCTGTTGCTGATCAGAAGAAAACCATGGCAGAGTCTGTTTAAGTGTGGATTTTGCACAGCGCAGCGATAGGTAACTTGTTGCATGCTTTTTCGCATTACTTATTATAGTAGCCTTTATCGAAAATGTAAAAAAAAAAAAAAAACCCGACTGTCCGAAAAAAATGGACAAAACAATAAAAATAAGCTTCCCTACATTCAGTGCAACCGACTTATTTGTTATGTATGCTGAAGTCGGGCAGCTATACTACCTACATGCAATCTTTTTTTTTTTTTTTATGCCCCTTATGCACCGTCAGGCCACTCTCGTTGGGCTCCCTACCATAGGTATAAACTAAACCCCCATGGTGTCCCTCGCTCGCCAGTTGGAATTCCTCATGGACTACATCCATCAACCGCGACAACGGCGGCCTTTCCAAGCCTCATCTCTGCCCGAAAAACAATCCCTCTCCGTCTCCCCTCCCTCGGCACGGTCACACCACTGTCTCGAGGCCCCCAAAGCTTGTGATAAAAACCCCTACCTCCCCCCACCCACCGAGTTCACCACCAGAGGTATTTTTTATAGTTGTTGTCTTCCACGTTGCCCCTTTCTTGCGTAAAGGACTCCCGAGCCTGCTGACGCGGGATTACGGGTTACAGCCAGGCAAGCCCGGTTGCCTACCTCGTGCGCCTCTTAGCTTGCAGCTACAGAGTCCCCTCACAACGGCAAGGTGGACGACCATCTGGAGGTTAAAACGTAACGTCGTGTCCGGGACTCGTGACTCGAACGCGCAGCTGTCGAATCGGAAGCCATCACTCGGCTCGGTAGGCCACCGTTCCCTAAAACGGGAATGCGCCGGTCGGTGATTCGAACGCGGAACCCTCGACTTGGAATCCACACTCTGCCGCAGCTGCCATCGTGCCTCGTAAACTACGAGTACATGCAATCTGCATTTACCCAGTAAAACTGCCCGATTACAGCTATATTTTTTTATCCTTTTTAGTGCATTTTCGCATGCCACTAAAATTATCAAAATTGTAACAGTAACTTTAATCATTGAGGAGTTTTGTGATGAGAAGGTGGTTTCAGGTGATCCATCAATTCGTACCTAGCTCTTTATAAGCCGATTCTATTGATGGAAGTCCAAAAATTAGTAATATAGTGCATTTTGGGATGCTATTCTGCTCATCATTCCAAAGGTTCTCATCAGATCTTCACCAACAATTAATGAGACCAACTCGGGACTCTCACTTACCAATTTTTTTTTTTATCGAAATCGGACTTCATAACCCGGAATACGGCGTGAACATATCCACATACAAACAATATGCGGGTCTAATTGAGAAGCTCCTCTTTTTTTTAAAGTCGGTTAAAAACAGCCATTATAAAGAATTTCCGTATGTTCGAAGAATCCGGATCCTATGTCTCTCCATATGGAGAGACATTATACGGTATTTTAGGAATTACCGGATATCCGGTGTCTGTTTTTGGAAGATATTTTTTTTATATCTTCCAAAAACAGACACCGCTGAATTACGATTTTATTATATGTATAGATGTCAACACAACGACTTGTTCTTTCTTTACTTTTCATTTCTCTATGGACCAGATGATGCTTGTTATACCGAACCTTTATTTTCGGAGTCTACACGGTTTAAGCATGATTAGGCAGCTAATTGATGGTATTTCTCGGTTAACACAGTTTTGTTAGCAAAATTTTGAATAGGTTATTGGTATGAAGGGCCCTTCTATATTTAGTTATAACAACTTAAGGCGAATAAGAACTAAACTGAAAGAAAATCCTTTTTAAACTTACACCATTTCCGTCCATCATTATTATTAGACACGGGTCTAGATCGCGTTATAGATAATCATTGTTTTTCATTACCTTGACGTTTCGGCAAACGGATCACACCGGCCATGGTCCCGAGAAGACACCGATATCTATAACGCGATCTAGACCCGTGTCTAATAATAATGATGGAAGAAAATCCTTGTCGGATTCATCGATAATTGTTAATTATTTTCTGACGCAATGTTTTTAATTAGGTATTCACGTTTAAAGCATTTGTATTTGACATTTTCGTTTTGTTGTTTCCAAACCTTAGCACAAGATAAAAAAGACAAAAGCAAGATCAAAAAAAAGAACAAAAAGAAGATCATATCTGTACTGTAACCCTCACAGGACTAAGACAAAACTATTGAAGTGATAATCATCCAAATCGGTCAATCCGTTTAGTCTCTGGAGCCTCACAAAGGAACAAACATACCTACATCTATATCTATCCATACTAATATTACAAAGAGGAAAGATTTGTATTTTTGTGTGTGTGTGTGCGTCTGTATGTTTGTTATTAATAAACTCAAAAACTACTGGACCGATTTAAAAAAAATATTTTACTATTAGAAAGCTACATTCACCCTGAGTAACATAGGCTACTTTTGATCCCGATATTCCTACGGGATCGGGACTTACGCAGGTGAAACCGTGGGACGCAGCTAGTAGCTACATATACTGGTAAATTCATAAGCCCTTTCTTTGCGTTGCGCAGTCAGGTGAATAGAAAACCTCCTTCTTCGGTTTTAAAAGAAAAAGTTAAAAAAAGCACAAATCACAGGGTCAAAGGATTTTCGTTTTTAATAACAGAAACACATAATGATGAAATAGCTACTTTAAGGGCAGATGATAAGTACCTCTTTCATTTTCATGAGAGAATATCCAACTTACCCAAGGTAAGTATATCAAATATAGTACCGTAACTCACGATATCCATTACTAAGCCTCCAGGGGCAAATCCCTAAGTTACTTAATATTAATCTGTGGCCTCTTAATCCGGGCCTCTTCTATTATGCAGGCTGGAGTACTCTGCAAATACAAATCACTTGTTTTCCTTGGTGCAGTTGGGTAGTACAGTTGACCGGACCACGTTTAAAAAAAATTAACAGTCGTACAGTTAGCCGGACTAGGCTTTGTTTTCTATTAACCGTGGTACAGTTAACTGGACCACAGCTCTCGAGCCTTATAAGGAGACTCCAATCAACACATCATTGAAAGGCTATTCGTATTTTGTATTTTGTACTTGCTTAAAAAGAAAAAAACTTAACACTTTCAATCCACGAAATTACAAAAATAAAAAAAAACTTAACACTTTCAATCCACGAAATTACAAAAATAAAAAAAAATCCAATACTAGCGAAGCTTTTCCAAGGCATGGCCCAATGTGATTTCTCTGTTTATAAGTTGTAACTGAACCTGCCTTATGGCATCATCTCTCATTATATGCTCTAGTTGACGTTTCCGAGATATTTTTTTAATTTGGAATTTTACAACTCTTATTTGCATTTCTTTGTCAATAACATGTAAAGAGTTTAGTAGTCGCAATATATTTACTGAATTCTTATTTAGTGTGCGATTTAACTTCGAATTCCACCCCTCGACTGTATTATTGGTCCGGTGGCGTTCACTAAACACACTAATAAATTCGCATAATTTACCATATATCCAGTACTTTTCAAAGTAATTAAAGAATTTATCCATATCGGACAGGGCTTCTCCTTTAATATATTGCCATGCCTCGGTTATGGTCTCCTTCGGCAACAGTGGTAAAGCAGCACACAAGGAAATTATTCGCCTCTCCACTCTCATTTTAGTGTGTCCTAGAATCTTGGCCTTTCGCCATACACATCGTGACCAATGGTAATAGCACCCGATCACTACTACTTCCGGGAATATTCTCTTAATTGAGTTTATAGCAGCTACTTCGTAGTCACAATGCAATTTTGAGGGATTCCATTTTGTTTGTGTTTTAATCAAATAAAATATTATGTCATAACTAGTTTCTTTTTTATTGCACATTAAGATATAAAGTAGGGGAACTACATTTGTAGTTTCGGCCGAACTACCAATATCACCGTGAATTGTGAATAACTGTGTAAATGGTGGACAACAGCTTTTGTAAGTTGCGTCAAAAAAAAATTCTTTTATCTTAGAAATTAATTTTATGGCTTCTTTTGAGCAAAATATTATAATTCTGTTTTCTTCTTCACAATAGTCAGCTAATATAAAATCTCTGAACTTTCTAGGTACTTCTACACTTTTTGGATCTTTACACGCAAGTCTTTGCACTCCTAAATTGTCATTTCTGGCTTTGTATAAGTTGTGTTGAATGTTTCGAAATTCAGGTAATTTCGTTACAAGATCGATTCCACCATCTTGTAGTTTTACAATAGCTTCATTGAATAATTGTGGAATAGGTCGGTCAGATTTTACAACGTCTTCTTTTAAAACGGCCATCGCTATATCAACATCATTTTTGATTTCGTCTTTTGTGCATTTATTATGAGGGCGTTCTTTAATCACTCTGTTGTCCTGATGTGAAAAAAGTGAATTGTAAAAAGTCATTAAGGATAAAAAATAATTCAGTGATTGAACGACGACAGTAAAACTACTAGATAGAAACTCAACAGTTAAAATTTAAGAGTAATAAGACTAAAGCTAAGTAAAGCATAAATGATTATTACTTGAATCGTTATGAATCCCGTGCACTTCATTTTCTTAAAACAAGCACACCTCCACAACTCTGCTCCATTTTTGTAACAGCTATTTTTGTAATACTGGTAGCCATTACACAATAAAACTGTACCCCCCTTTCTAGTAATGAAATTTAAAACATTCGTAACGGCTTCCTCAGCCATAGTCTTAATTTTATTATAAAAACACAATTTAATTAATATTCAAATCGATCAAATACGATGATGACAAATACGAATGTTATCAATAAGTGTCACAGTTACAAGGAAGTGAAATTACTTTTCAAGGAGGTGAGATAACAGATCCCTTTAAAAAGTATTTATACTGTTTTCCGTGGTCCAGTTAACTGTACCACGGTTAATAGAAAACAAAGCCTAGTCCGGCTAACTGTACGACTGTTAATTTTTTTTAAACGTGGTCCGGTCAACTGTACTACCCAACTGCACCAAGGAAAACAAGTGATACAAATAAAGAGAAATGCCACCGCTTTGAGAGTTTTTCAGAGTTTATCCACAGTTTTTTTTCTGTTGACTGACCTCCATGGTACAAGTCGCTGGGCAGGTCATAGCGCACTGATTTTTGTGCCTATTTGATCTGCGTTATGTTACGCTGTTGTCGCACGTTTTCTATTGAAAGTGATGGTGACCGTCTACGGAACTATTAGTTCCACGGACGGCCACCATCACTTTCAATAGAAAACGCGCGGCAACAGAGCAACATGGCGCTAATCAAATCGGCACAAAGATCTAATGTCATTTTGTATGGTATACCAATTCCAACGTACTTGTATAGTTTTCATTTCAGTGTATTGACTCCACCTTGTATGGGATGAATAGCTGTACCGTGGTTTCACCCGCGTAAGTCATGATCCTGTGGGAATTAAAAAAATCTTTTATTATCGGAAAACTGATAAAAAGGGTTTTTTGCGCGCTATTTGATGACACGATTAGGGAATATCGGAATAAAAATTGATTTCTAAGGATTTAATTTTCCTGTTCCAGAGATTATCTCCAACAAACATATAACCAAACTTTTCCTTTTTATAATATTTTACATTCCTAGTATTTTTAAAAATTGTTGAACAATATTATTATCTTCCTACATTTTTTTTGGAAATAGAAATTAAACTTAGCGTAGATAAATCTATCTTAAAAAGAAATCCTACTAATATTAGGTGGAATTTTGTCTGTTGGTAAATAAGTAAGAAACGTGTGTAGTTGTAACATAGAGCCCTGAGAGCGCAGAGCCCAAACTGCTGGACTTTTAAAGACATAAAATTAGGAGAGAGTATTCTTATTGGTATGTTTGGTCCACTAAGAAAGGGACTTCAGAAAATCTCGCGAGACCGGGACTTACGCGGGTAAAACCGCGGGACTCTGCTAGTTACGTATATAAATACGAAGAATCCAACCAAGGACTTCTAGATGATCATAGACACTGTAACTACAACATTTAAAATGATATACTGCCTCTACATCCCGTTTTCAGTTTCACTACAGCGATTGTCCCTCATAATTATGGTACACACTGGAGCCTGATAAATGATGGACTAGACGCTTCATCAATCATTTGTCGCTCGTGTGTACTGCACTTAAGTTTTTATTGTTTATTCTGTGAAAAGTGGGCCGTTTTGTTCGGTGATGTCCGAAAATATACGATGTTTTTTTCTCTTATAGAATACTTTTCTTAAGTAATAGGTATATAAGAATTGTATAGAAAAATAGATAAAGTGTTGAACAACACATGGTAGGTATAACAGTATTACGTTTACACCCTATTTAAGTTAATCTCATGTTTCGGTTTTAATCGCGTGGTGTTTATTACTTTTAGCGTTGTTTCAATGCTCAACATTTCGAGATCTCTACAGGTCTCTTCATCAGGATTGACTGCTTGCTTGATTGTACCTATGTACCAAGCTTGCGAAAACAGAAGTAAAACGTAACCTATATTTCAGCCTAAGATAGAAGTGAAATTTGAGTACCTAGTTACCTGTCTAGTTGATAAAACCACAGACAAATAATCTTAATTTATAACAAAACCAAAGGATTAAAAAGTATATAAAATGGAACTTTACTATGGCGGAGTGATGGGGTTTAAATTGAGTTTTAAAAAGATTATAGGAAAAATAAATATTTATTTTTGTATAATATACTTAATTTTTATGTAATATTAATAAATTATGTTTATAATTATTAAATTAATACTTAATTATGCACCTGTCATTGTTTCGGTGCAACACGACACGACATTCGAATATACGCATGCACAGTTAATTGTGATCGCATCAAACAGCTATTTATATTGTAAATATCCTAAAATAAAATAAACCCATCAAAAACATGCTTGTAAAAAAGCACGAGACTTCTACCGTAAAAGTAGTGAGATTCATGTTATACCAAGTCGGTTATTTTATTCAGTCCCTCCCTACATAAGGGACCTTATGTCTTAAGTTATTATTATTACGTTGTTAGATACGTAATTAACTAATCTAACAAACTAACAACATCCTATAGAGACCATAATATCATTATTTAAAAAAAGTTAAGTTTTAGTTAATAAAACAAATTTCATTTGCGCTCTGTCAGTCGGTGTAGTATTGAATAATGATTAATTATTTATGAGCTCGACATTTCACACTAATTAACCTGAACACATCGAATTCAAAATATCGAAATTGCATATTCAAATCTAAACCAAATTTTACACACTATATTCTAATATATAAAATTTCCATGTCACAGTGTTAGTTACCGTACTCCTCCAAAAACGGCTTGACCGATTTTTACCAAATTTTATATGCGTATTCAGTAGGTCTGAGAATCGGCTACTATCTATAATTTATAAGGCAAAACAACGTTTGCCGGGTCAGCTAGTTATATTATAGAATCATCATTAACCGAGCGAAGTTTCCCGTTGCATTCCTCACGAGTCCACGAGAGCCCGGTTCTGCTCTTACGTCTCCACTTTGCACGATCTTCAGCATCCAATGTAGTGAGGGCCCTTGGGGCACCATTTGCACGCATGTCCGCCCCTAGGTCGACAAGGAACCACTTTTTTTCTTTTATCTGCATTGTCTTAGACTTGAAAGCTGCCCCCTGAGGAGGGAGTTCCTGACGCCTAACACAATATATACCAAAAATGTAGAATCCAGATTTAACTTTTGTGCAGAATTAAACTAAATAATACAACACACTTTTTAAACTTACACGATTTCCGTCCATCATTATTATTAGACACGGGTCTAGATCGCGTTTTAGATAATAATTGTTTTTAATTACCTCGACGTTTCGGCAAACGGATCTAACAGGCCGTGGTCCCGAGAAGTCTCGAATTGTCTAATAGTAATGATAAATTATAACAAGTATGATAGTTCTAACCAACTTAAATTAAGTTAGTTAGAACTATCATTAAATGATTTATTATTTGAAAAAGAATTAACCGCATTTTAAAATGACACTATTATTTTCATTAGACCATGTAACGAATGATACAACATTTTGACGACATCTGTGGCGCGTCGTGCGAAAAGCACGGCTGCAATAAAAAAGGCTGCGGGTTCGATTCCCGCCGGGTGCAAGTATTTATGCTTAATAAATAAATATTTGTGTCTGGTCTGGGTGTCCCTCTATGTATAAATATGTTTGGATTTACAAAAGAAAAATAAGTATAAGTAACTATATCCGTTGTCTAGTCACCGTAACACAAGCTTAGTCGCTTACCACGGGGCTAGATGGCGCTGTGTGTTGTTCACAGAATTTATTTATTTTAATACCTAGTGCCACCACAAACTAAACAGGTAAATTGGTTAAACGAGATTAAATTATTAAATACGTTTCAGCGTCACGTGTTCAAAGGACGCATCAAAGTTTGTCAATCTGTCTGTTGTAACTTTCGTCTTCTCATTTCTCAAGTTGTTTCACTTTGTTGTTCTCTTGGTTTGACGTGGATTTATTCAGTAGACTCATCACTCTATGTGCCTACCTACGAGTATCTCTATTTTGTGAAGTTTTGGTGATACCTAATAGATTATTAAATTATCAGCACCCTTATTCTATAAATCGATGTCTATTAAAAAGTGATGATCACTAAGTTTAGGGTAAGTCACTAAGTCCAGTTGTGATAGTGATACTAGAGTACAATTTTTCACCCGTTGCACATCGGTTACAAATCGGATTAAAAGGTTAGAGCTGTGAACATTTTGGAATATTTATCAAAATAGGTACATTAATATTATCAAACAAACCAGTTGATCAGAATATTTTTTGAAATTACAGCGTTTATTGTTCGATGTGGCTGGGCTGTCCTAAAGTTTAATAATCGGGATTAAACGTGGTCCATGTGACTCGCAAACGGGCAATATAATATCTTTATTAATAACTTAATCAAAATCGGTCCAGTGGTTGCGGAGATTAATCCCAACATACAAACGTAGATCCATGTTACCTTATAGCGTTACATACCTTTTTAATTTACTTCATTTGTTTAATTGATTTATTACATTATAAATATTAAGTATAGGTAAACAAGGAGGTAAATACGTAAATTAGGTATGGACTACATTTTTTTTAACACTGTATCGTTGACTTCAGAAATACCTCTATTAACCTGAAGTTGGTATATTAACGTGGTATATTGTCAGAAACTTTCTACATTAGTCCGGCACTTAACAGTTTGGCCGCTTGACTGTTAATTTACTAACTTGTCAACTTCAAATTGACTACATAAGTTTTGATGTTAGGGTCCCTCCACATTTTAAATGTCATTTTTATTGCAGGATATTTTATTGACTTCGATTTCCACTGATTATCTAGTGAAGCGAATTTTTGTCTGATTCTAAGACAACTTTATATCGCTATGCCGTTGAAAAAAAAAGTACTATGTTGTTTTTGATATAAGATCACTCCACCCTAATATCTAGGTCTGGTTATAAGTCTGTCCCTATAATTTTAAGTGCTTTTTAGACTTGTCCAAAGCTTTTGATAGAGTAAATTATAAAATACTATGGGACAAGCTGGAGAGTGCGGGTGTACCGGTAGATATTGTAAACATTCTGCGGTATTGGTACAAATACCAAAAGAATCGTGTGAGGTGGAACGGAACCCTGTCTGAGGCCTACACCCTTAAGTGTGGCGTTCGGCAGTACAGTACAATGCCATGAGGCGAGGTACGATGGCCTTTTCCACAGACATTGGAATTCCATTTTGTTGGGTGAGAAGCGAGCATTGTTCGGCGTTCAATAAGTAATATTTTTTTTTTATTTTTTTTGTGACTATTCTTATCCTTACTTCCTTACTTCCTTACTATATATATATATATATATATATATATATATATATATTATATATATATATATATTTATTTATATATATATATATATAATATTATAAATGCGAAAGTAACTCTGTCTGTCTGTCTGTTACGCTTTCACGCCTAAACCGCTGAACCAATTTTGATAAATTTTGGTATAGAGATAGATGGGACCTCGGAGAAGGACATAGGCTACTTTTGATCCCGTAAATCCCGCGGGATCGGGACTTAGGTAACATCCCTTTCATGCCTAAACCGCTGAACCGATTTTGATAAATTTTGGTATAGAGATAGATGGGACCTCGGAGAAGGACATAGGCTACTTTTGATCACGTAAATCCCGCGGGATCGGGACTTAGGTCGTATACCTGAACCGATTTTGATAAATTTTGGTATAGAGATAGATGGGACCTCGGAGAAGGACATAGGCTACTTTTGATCCCGTAAATCCCGCGGGATCGGGACTTAGGTCGTATACCTGAACTGATTTTGATAAATTTTGGTATAGCGATAGATGGGACCTCGGAGAAGGACATAGGCTACTTTTGATCCCGTAAATCCCGCGGGATCGGGACTAAGGTAACAGCGCTTTCACGCCTAAACCGCTGAACCGATTTTGATAAATTTTGGTATAGAGATAGATGGGACCTCGGAGAAGGACATAGGCTACTTTTGATCCCGTAAATCCCGCGGGATCGGGACTTAGGTCGTATACCTGAACCGATTTTGATAAATTTTGGTATAGCGATAGATGGGACCTCGGAGAAGGACATAGGCTACTTTTGATCCCGTAAATCCCGCGGGATCGGGACTAAGGTAACAGCGCTTTCACGCCTAAACCGCTGAACCGTTTTTGATAAATTTTGGTATAGAGATAGATGGGACCTCGGAGAAGGACATAGGCTACTTTTGATCACGTAAATCCCGCGGGATCGGGACTTAGGTAACAGCACTTTCACGCCTAAACCGCTGAACCGATCTCATAAAAATCGGTCAAGCTGTTTCGGAGGAGTGTTAGTTACCGTACTCCTCCGAAACGGCTTGACCGATTTTTATGAAATTTAATTTTCGTATTCAGTAGGTCTGAGAATCGGCTACTATCTATAATTTATAAGGCAAAACAACGTTTGCCGGGTCAGCTAGTAATAAATAATAATGTAATGTAATAATTGTGTGATAATGTAATGTATTTTTGTGACATCTTTTATTTTATTTTTGATACTTATATTTTTAATTATGTATTTATTATATAATATGGAATTTAATGTGATTCTGAAATAAATGACTTAATATAATGTAAAATACTAATAGTAAAGTGGTGCCTATACTTAAGTTGAAAGGATAACTACTCTTTTCTCTATACAAAACAAACGTAGTCGACTGTTTCTTCCCTGGATAAAGACACTAGAGAAAATATGTTTATACCGTAATTAAGACCTATATCAGGCATGACCAATGACCAATGCACCTACGTTTTTTATATTTTTTTATTTTTTATAAAAATTGTTCATAGGCTTTAAAGTATAAACATAGGTATATTTGCTCTAATGTCTTATTCAGGGAGGAAATAGTCAACTACGTTTGTATGGAGAACGGTAGGAGTAGTAGGTACCTATTCCTCTTTTTTCCCCTCTTAATAATATAGCAGAATTAGCTTTATTGAGATTTTCCATGTGCAGCCAAATGAATTCTTATTGACATGAGTCAATAAAAATCAATAGGAATCTAAAATCGCTTTTTTAATAATGATATATTTGAAATAGGTATATTACGTATCATACACGCGCGATTGGATAATGACGTGTCGTTTATCATTAACGGTTCAACTGTTTATGCTCTGTCTATTCAGTGAATGAACATTTGATATTAGCACCACCTAAAGTGCGTAATATTTTTGTTATTATCTACTAGCTATTTGTACAATACCTATTTAATACTAATTAAAATATTTTTTTTAGTTTTCTAAATAAATATTTTCATAATTATTTATCTATCTACCGGTAAATGACGCACTTCATGTAGGATTTCGTGTAAACTTAACATATTCAAAAAAAATACCTAGTAGGTAAGTACATAAATATTAAAAAAATATATACGAACTTTATGTGAATTCTAAGTATCAAATATTCATTCACTGAATATAAACAGAGCATAGTATAGGTCTTGTTCATAAACTATACAAGGTTTTTGGCGGGAAAGCGGAGACAACATGTCGTGCTCCAGTTTTATTTTCGTTAAACTATGTTGTAAACCCGGTTAAATTGTGTAATTTTAGTGGAATCTTATTCAATTTAGTTCCGTGAATGTGCACAAGTGTAGGGAAACAAAATTGAGTGTTAAACATGAACTTTTCGTCGTTCCCTCCTAAGCCCCTTGAAGGTTATGGTAAAGTTGCCACAGCTTTACCATAGCTCCTGACTTGAAACTATGTGCCCGATCGGGCTAATTTTATGCAAAATACTTGATACTGGCAAGATGTACAAGATGTATGACGCCATAACTATAATAAGAAGAGTGTTGTAAACTCAGAAAAAACTCGACAAATTACATCTCGAGAGTCCGGGGCCAAAAAAGAAAGAAAAAAAACTTCACAAGTCACAAACTACAAACTAGAGGTTGTATAGGTACCACTATTAAGTAGACGTAAAACATTCTTCTTGTAGTTGTTCCTATATTTTATGTCTTTAAAACGTGATATCAATGGATTCTATTCTGGATAAACAAATTAGTAGGTACACAACAAAAGATTATGTAACGTGGTATTAAAATGTATTGTCATATTATGGGAAAAAATCATATGGTTCTCGGTGGAAAAATACCATTTCAAACGCTTATTTTCTGACATGTGTCAAAGCGAAACTTTCCTTTTACTCCAGAGAGATATTATATGTTTTACTAACATTTTAATAAATAATATTTTATGTATCTAATAGGTAATGTAATGTATCTACTAAAGCTTAGTTAAGCAACGGATAATAAAAATAGGTAGGTATCCGGATAGATTTTTAAAATATTGGTAATTACCTACCTACTACTATTATTAGAGTACTACTTTTGATCCTGATATTCCCACGGGATCGGGACTTACGCTGGTGACACCCTGTATACGAATAGAAGAGCTATTCGTATACAGGGTGTCCGGAGACCAGCAACCCGTTCCATTCCTTCTACGTATATATGTTATAGCGTCCCAAGCTATAACCAGCTAGGGTATGAAGAGATGGGTCCGCTGTGTCCGGAGACCAGTGGATATCCCTGCACGGGCGGCTTGCGGGGAAGAGTTGGCTGCCCAGAATACGTTTTCTTTTTCTATCTCAAACGGTTCGAGCTGTACGTCACTTTTTATTAAAACTTGAAAAATGCCTTCTTTTTTGCACATTTCGGGGCATCACGTCCACAGATTAAGCGATAGCATTTTTTTTTTCGCCATGTGTTTACTAAAATTGAAGTTTGTAAATCACGTTGAATTTTTTTTTATTACTATAGGCAGTAACTTACAGGATGTCCCCAAAGATAAATTTATTTTTATAAACTTTACTTTCTGCAAAGTTTGAGCATCTATGGTGTAAAAAAAATGTACATTATGCCGTGCGAGTGAGAAACTATTTAAATGAAAGTTATCCAAGAAGATGGAATGGCCGATTAGTTCCAATATTGTGGCCTCCACGTTCGCCTGATCTGAATCCACTTGATTTTTTTTACTGGGGGTGTTTAAAAGAACAAGTATACAAAAAAAACTACAATTGAAGACCTGCGTCTACGCGTCCACGAAGCGGCACAACAAATAGGAGAAAAATTTATAATCGTGTCCTTTATCGAGATCGTTTATGAAAAGGTTAAGGGCCTGTATAAGGGCAAGAGGAGGACAATTTGAGCATTTGCAGTAACATTATGACATATTAAATCTTAATGAGTGTCATTTTTTGTACAATGCTTGTTTCAACTTTTTCATGTAAGATAGTACCTTCGGTGCATTCATAGCACTAGCTTAGTAACTTATGACAAAAAGTTATTAGTATAATACTGTTTTAGAATCCTTATGAAATAGGCAATTTTTTACAATAGTCGGTCAGACAGGTTTCATAATTTTTTTTACACCACAGATGCTCAAACTTAGCAGAAAGTAAAGTTTATAAAAATAAATCTATCTTTGGGGACATCCTGTAAGGTTACTGCCTATAGTAATAAAAAAAATTTCAACGTGATTTACAAACATCAATATTAGTGAACACATGGCGAAAAAAAAAACAATGCTATCGTTTAATCTGTGGACGTGATGCCCCGAAATGTGCAAAAAAGAAGGCATTTTTCAATTTTTACTAAAAAGTGACGTACAGCTCGAACCGTTTGAGATAGAAAAAAAAAACGTATTCTGGGCAGCCAACCCTTCCCCGCAAGCCGCCTGTGCAGGGATATCCACTGGTCTCCGGACACCCTGTATATTACGTTTACATACATAACTAAGGCCGTATAAGTGGTTTAAGATTTTATTCTTCAACATAAAAACGAGTCTAAGTCGAACATAACACTTCTATACTCCGTTTTTTAATTGTAGATAAACTATGATTTGACACATCTTCCAGAAGAAAAAATGTCAAATGCAAAGAACGAAATCGTCAGTTTATGGTCTGAAATTAAAAATCGTACTGTAGGAAAAACCCGGTAACGGCAATTAAAAAAAACACAATTTTAAAATATAAATGTACCTACTATCGCTAAACCACTTTCAAATCTCTACTACCAGTCGACTGCAGCAGCGGTCGTTTGGCCGGATTCGTCGAACGAAACCGTTCTAACCTCCGATAGAAGATAATCCGATATTCCTTTAAACTCTTGTATTTTGTAGAACAAGATTTCTCAACCGTGTATTATTTAGATAAGATTTTGAAGTAATTTGTGCAACTACAAAAAGCTAGGACAATAGCGTTTGATCGAACAAAATGAGAAATATTTTTACGTATAAGGCCTCGCCTACAGAGAAGTCGAGTGTGGGAACGTACTACAGGTTAGACAAAATAGTCTCAAAGGTATTTTGTGCAAGCACAATGTGAACGTGTTAAAAACAAACATAAATACGTATAATTGAAAAAAAATTTTTCCTCCAAAATCCTAAGGCTGGCAGCACACGTACATTTCCGTATACGTTTCCCGTATTCGGATTCCTGGATGCTTCAAATCTATATAAAATGTCTTGATTACAGCATACGTTCGTTTTATTTCGAAAATATACGGACTGTAAACATTCTAATAAAAAGAATCGCGCTAGGGTCACGGAATTCCGAGTATATACTCCGTATTCGGAAAACGTATCCGGAACACGTACGTGTGCTGCCTGGCTATCCTGCCCGATAAAGACTCGAATCCAGCGATGGAGCGAGATATTATATCTCGCTCTCATCATCACTAATTCTAGTTTATAAATCACCTACATCAGCGCTGATCCCGTGACAAAATCGAGATAAAAAGTAACCTAGGTGTTATTCCTCCAGCTATCTGCATACCGAGTTTATTTGCAATTGGCTTGGCGGTTTTTGCGTGAAAAAGCACGAAAGTAGAAACACACTTATGCATAAGTACAAATTTCACCTTTAAAATGTTAGTAGGATTATAATATTTCATCTTCAACATACGAGTATCAAAAATAATATTATGTTCCAGAAATATTATTAAGTCGACGAATCTCTTTGATCTTGTATAATAAACATTGTAATCATTTCATTATAAATAATTAAGCGAACCCTCTGTTCTGAAATATATTTCAGTTTGTATTTCAGAAACATTTTTATGGTTGTTTTGTTTGTAACCAAAACAAATTTTAATTGGTAGGTATTTTTTGACTTACCAAGTATGTAGGTTAGGTTCATAAGTTAAAATTAAGTAGGAAGGTTGCAACTTTTACTGAATGGATCTACTGTTTTTAAGGTTCTGTTCATAAAAGGTATAAGCACGGAACCTTAAGACTAAGATCCTAAGACTCCTCTTAATTTTATATTTTTCCGGGTCTTCATCGCGTGATTTTGCTTTTTAATTTCAACATGGTCGAAATGTCGAGGTAAGAGAATTAAAAAGCAAAAATCGCGCGATTAAGTCCCGTAACAACATAAAATTATGACTTCCAATCGTTTAAATCGTTAAAAAGTTTATAAGACTCCTCTGTTCGATTGTCTGTCTGTCACTAAAAACAGAATCAAATAAATATTAGAGTTTTTTGTTTTGTTTCCCATACAACAAACATGATTTTTTAAATATGAGCACAGGCACGAGGCATGCCTTTTAAGTTCTGTCGTTTGAAGAAAAAAAAAACTATATAACCTTATAGTACCTTTTATTGTTTTTCAAAGTATTCACCACGAAGTTTAATACACTTTTCCATTCGCTCGAACCAGTTATTATAACATTTATTCCACTCCAAAGTGGGGGTGTTCAAAATGGCTGACTTGAAAGCGTCGACCGCTTCTTCACTGCACTGGAACCTTTGACCACGAAGAGTTTTCTTAATTTTAGGAAATGTAAAGAAATCGTTAGGGCTTAGGTCAGGACTGTATGGAGGATGGTCAAGAATTTCTACGTTTTCCTGCTTCAAATACTCAATCGTTTGACGAGCGGTGTGTGAGCTTGCGTTGTCATGGTGCAGAATGATGCGTCGCTTTGGGCTAGATTTCCGAAGTTCGGCGATGACTTGTGGTAAACAAACTGTGGTATACAAACCGTTCTACGATCTTCAAGTGCAATCGTCGCAACATGACCGGTTTTCGCCACGAACGTAGCCACCATCTTCTTTGAAGTGCTTCGAGAGCGAACAACTTTAGTCGGCTTTGGCTCGTTTTGGAAAACCCAGACTGTAGATTGTTGTTTGGAATCAGGATCGTAGGCATAGATCCAAGATTCGTCACCACTGATGATGTCGTAGACGTGATTTGACTCTCCTCGGTTGAACCTCTGAAGAGTTTTCTTACACCATCTGACGCGGGCCGCCTTATGATCGTCGGAAAGCAAATGCGGGATCCAACGGCAAACTAGTTTTCTCACACCAAGCGCCTCATGCAATATCTTTTGAATGGTTGTCCCTGAGATGCCTAATAACGCCTCTATCTCTCGATATGTCACATGACGATCTTCGACGATTAGTTGTCTCACAGCAACGATGTTATCTTCAGTGAAGGCGGATTTTGGACGTCCTTCACGAGATTTGTCACTAAGTGTGGTATGTCCACGCTCAAATTCCAAATACCAGCGTTCGATGGTCCGCAGACATGGGACTTCATCATGGAATACAGATGTTAACTCTTCGAAACACTGAAGTCGCGTGAGGCCTCTTCGAAAGTTATAGAAAATTATTGCACGAACATTTTCCTTAGTAAGATTCATTTTCGTACGTGACCTGACAGATTCAAACCAACGTTAACCTAACCAAATTAATCCTAATGCTTTCAATTGTTTTGATATTCGAAATTCTAACAAATTTGAATTTTGAAAAGTTCTAATTTTAAAATCGGCGGCAAATATACAAACGACAGAACTTAAAAGGCATGCCTAGTATGAGCCCAAGTATGAGGCTATGTAATAAAACGCCCAGCGATTCCTTATGTCTTTAACTTTGACTTCTGTGCGAAGTAAATAACGTAGGTACATACTTATCTCTATGTCTAAACCGCAAATTATTGCGGTCATCTATACTATTAGCACTTATTGCTTCGCTTACTTTGCTCGCTTCTATTAGCACTTATTGCTTATTAAAGCAATAAGTGCTAATACAATTTTTATTTTTATCAATTTGTCAACTCGCCCTCATCGGCCTGGTTTCACAGAGGGCGAGTTGACGACGCAACCAATATTATGTGCTACGTATTATACGTGAAATGCCATAAAGATCCGAACGATGCTACTAAAATTCCCAAGAGCAGGCGAATTGATTGCGGACGGACTATCTTAAATATTTTTATGGTTCTCTCCGCTATTGTTGGGATTATGCGAAAGAGTTTAATGACAGTTATGGTTAGGACACTTCAAGGAGATATATGGATGCTTTCAAAATGTATATAGAATTTACCCGCGTAAGTCTCAATCCCGTGGGAATATTAGGATCAAAAGTAGCCTATGTTACTCCTTGATAATGTAGCTTTAAATTGGTGAAAGAAATTTTAAAATCGGGCCAGTAGTTTTTGAGTTTATTCATTAGTCATTACAAACTTATTGACACACACACACACACATACAAAAATGACGACGATAATGTAGCTTTATCGAAGAGTAACATAGGCTATGTTCCCACGGGATCGGGACTTACGCGGGTGAAACCGCGGAACGCAGTTGTCTATAAGTTGTAATAATTTCAAATTAAAAAAAATGAAGTAGGTACCTAAGTACGTGGAAATCAACAATTTCAAACTATCGTTTAAACACTTCTGCACTATAATAATTATGATTCCCCTATAAAATATATCCGGAACTCAGTCTCGAAATTATCCAACGAACATACTAAGTTACGCGCTATCTCGTCAAGTAATTTCAAACTCTGCAAGTCATTCTGAAGCTACTCCGAATGCGGAACAGCTTCCTCGATGGGATTTGAATCAGTTTGGCCAACTCCTTAAATATTTATGATATCCCGAACATAGTTCTGTAAGATTTCAATAAGGTTATCAAATGTATCATTATGATTGTGCTGTCTGGTCTCAGAACCATTATTGGGAATTTTGATTAACGGATTCTGGGGAGTTCCCCTGTAAATCTCATTGAACCTCGTAAACAAACAACAGACTTTTCAGCTATTCGTATAATACGATCATATTATCATCCGACTTTAGTTTCTGTTTCGATTGTCTTTTGTTTCTATTTTGATCGTAATTTTGTTTTCGTTTCGATCGCATTTTGTTTCCGTTTCGATCGTCTTTTGTTTCTATTTCGATGTAGTAGGAAAAACAAAACTCCAACTGTATTGATCTACTGGGAATTATCCGATCGAATTTAACTTTAATTCCTAGTATATTTCCAGAAATTTCGTCAAAAAAATAAAGTTATATAAAACAGATGACCGTGTAGTAGGTACAGTTTCTAGTACGTTGCAGTCCAGAAAGCAGAAGGCGCAAGTTAGGTTTTTAAATTTATGGGTACCAACCTATACGCTTTTTGTTGAAAACATTTCTAAAATATCCTCCAAGGTAGAACCATAATGTTTTAAAGTATGAGGACCTCAATGCTCTTAGCAAACAGCACCCAACTCCACAAAGTTAAAGTTTCACTCCATAATTTAGTAGCCCGCCTCTGACCTCGCATGAAATAAACACTAACGTACCAAATTACTTATTAATTAGGCACGAATTCTAAGCGATATTGTAATTTTCAATTAAATTCCTTCAAATATTTTAAGAGCTGTGCATACAGTGAATGTGAGCTGTTGAAATGTATTAGGTATGTTAGCATTGGTGCTTACGTGCGATATGGGATGGTAATTAATTAAAAATGCGTGTGCCGTGGTGCCCGTAGCGGTCTAAAACTTGGTTCGAAATGAGACTGAAATGAAATAAATAAGACATCGCAAAAAACACGTTTCAAAATCGGTGTTGCCGTGTTTGTGTAAAATCTTGACAGACAAAAACACAGACATTTCTCATTACAAACGCATATATCTGACGACCTCTGTGGCGCGTCGTGCGAAAGCGCGACTGCAATGCAGGAGGTTGCGGGTCCGATTCCCGCCGGGTGCAAGTATTTATGCTTTTAGAATAAATATTTGTGTCTGGTCTGGGTGTCCCTCTATGTTTAATATGTATGTATTTACAAAAGAAAAATAAATATAAGTATTATATCCGTTGTCTAGTCACCGTAACACAAGCTTAGTCGCTTACCACTGGGCTAGATGGCGCTGTGTGTTGTTCACAGAATTTAAAATTATTTATTATTATTTTTATTATATATTTGCAGTCTCCATAACCTTTGACGACATCTAACGCATATTGCCGTCTCCATTACTTTTGACGACATTCGAGTATCTATTCTAACTCGAAATTTTATAGCGTAGGTCACTAGATTTTACAGTATAATCTATGCGCACTGCAAGACTATCCTACAAATTCTCGGACGCTCTGCGAGATTAATTGATGGTAAACAAACTGCTCATTTGCGATGCTCATTTTGTTTTATAACCGACTTCTTAAAAACGAGGAGGTTCTCAATTCGACCGTAGGGTAGTGGAACCAATAAATGAACGATTAAGCCGAATCGCCAACTTTGAATACCTATAATTAAAATATCATAATAGTTAAAGTTTATTTTATGCTTGTTTTTGACGCCTTAAATCCTTAAGATTATTTAAAAAATAAAAATAAAAGTCTCACGATACCACGTTTTGTATAAAATAAAAATAAGAAATAAAAAAAGGGTTTTCCCCCTATAGTTGAACACTGAACCCTAATTATGAACGTTTTACACCCAATAGTTGAACCAACATTTTGATATGATTTACAGAAGCGTCAGGAAGCTAAAAATGTTTAGCTTACAGTGTATTTTTAAACAGTTTTACTTATACAGTGAGTTCGGGGACGGTAATTAAAGCCGAAAGGGGTTTGTTCCAGAAGTCTAGGCGAACAACTTTTATTCTACGACTTTTGGAAATTCGAACTTTTTTTTCGAAAATTTTGAGGATATCTTTCACTGAAAAAAAAACAGTCGTAAAGTCGTCCAAAAGTTGTTTGCCTAGCTAGACGCCTAGAAGAATCCCCTTTCGGTTTAAATCACCATCCTCAAAACACGCTTATTTGAAAAATGAAAATAATTCAAAATAAAGACAGTCACATTTATTTATTAAAAAAGAAATCACAACTACACAACACATGAATTGCCTTTACTTTAAAAAACAGCTGTTTTTTTTAGTGAAACATAACCTTAAAATTTTCGAAAATAAAAGTTCGAATTTCCAAAAGTCATAGAACAAAATTTGTTCGCATAGAAATAATTAAATTACCATTCCCGAACACACTGTATACCAAATACAAATAAAAAAACAATAGTTCAACTTTAGGACACAAAACTAATAGTTGAACGAACCGAATGTAAACGATATTGTTTGGTTCAATTTTTGGTGATATATCCTAAAGCTGAAACTTCCGATTTCATACTTCATGAAAACCAATAAATCTAGCAAAAACTGCAAAAAATACCCGTTCAACTTTTGGTTTTTAGTTAGTTAAATAAACTTGGGTCGTCCTCAATTAAATTATGTTCACTTTTAACGACTAGGTAAATTATAATGATTATAGTAAATATTCTACTTTGCGCCATTACATGAACGCCGTTCATTTATTGGCTAAAGTAAAAAATATTAAGTCCATCACTTGAACAGTGTTTTATACACTAAATATGTTAAATAATATAAATATATGATTTGATTTCATTCACTTAGTAATTCAAGATTTTACTTGACAAGAAACCTTTTACTTGTATCAATAATTCTTCTTTTAACTAAACGATAACGTTAAATCCGAGGAGTACTCGCCTTAAGTAGGTTTCCATAGAACTATGATTTTTGGCGGGAACTACACGCAGAGCGGCTGAAATCAAGCGCACCTGGACGCGTGACTGGCGATGTTTAGATGGAGGCGGGCCGAGAAAATATTTTCATATGCCAGAAAAAAAAACGCACTCATAAAAGTTAAACAGCTTTTTTTATTTTTCAACTTTTATTACGATTGTTCATCATCTGGGGGGCGTTCATCTTTTGGTTCCACTACCCTATATGTTTTTTTATTCTTTATACGATGAACATTACAATATTGTCAGCGCTACAGCGGCTTTTAATATTTATTTCGCGTGAAAGGAATATGGAATATGTTAGAAACATCACCTGTAGTACTAGAACATAATATCTTCCGACTTTGACAAGGTTTTATAATTGTTAGTAGCACCACTAAGAACTAAGAGACAAATTAGGGAAAAAATAATTTAAAAAGGTTTAGCACTATAAAACAATCCTCAAAAATAATGATAGATGACATTGGCTTTAAATAATCGTCGCTCCAGACTAAAAATAAATAAACTGACGATATTTTTAGATCAATCAATATTATTGAAACCGCAAGATGTGATGAGTATCAATGTAAAGGAATTGAGTGAAAGAGGACGTCTTAAAAAATATAAATGGACTGTTTAAGATAGGTTATAAGAGAAAGATGAACGTGAGTGATGAAATGTATAAGGAGATACGTAAGAGGGAAGAAGAAATAAAAGATTATCATTGAATAAAAAAATATTGCCCGACATAACACACAAGGCAATCTAGCCCCAAACTAAGCACTAGGCTTGTACTATGGGTACTAGACAACGGACATACTTCATAATTAAACTTTGTTTATTGTAACTACATAAAGAACAATGGCAGGTCGCCAAACAACGTTTTTATCAATTTAAAACTTAGGCGTCTAGATATAAAAAAAATACTAGAAGAATCTACAGAAGTCCCAGAATACATAAAACTAACTAAAACACCGTAAATCACCGAAGTTAAAAAGATAAGAGTATTTTAAAATAGCCTTCTCGGCCGTTGTCGCCATGTTGGATTAATGATAAATTAAAAAAACAGTTGCGTGTTTTTTGATATTAGAAAATAAAATACATACGTGATTAAAATATAGACGTTACACGCAATTACAATAACAGCATTACATAATTAAGTTGTTTTGACATTAAGTTTCAGTATCTCGACAAATGGCATCTCGAGAGTCCGGAGCCAAAAAATAAAAAAAAAGTTTCAGTCTAAATATGGTGCATCGGAAGTTGAAGTAATAGTAATAATAACTTATTTTTTTATTTTAAAAACGTTCGTCCTTTTGAATAAACTAATAGTGTCAAAAACCACCAAAAAAAATATTGAAATTCATTCGTTATACACTCATTTTTAGACGTTTTTGTTGGGTGATATCAAGACCGCCTATGTTCTTTGATACTTACATAAAAAACACCCAGACCAGAAACAAATATTTATTTTTTAGTATTTTTAAGAATCAAACACGCTACCTTCTGCTGCTAAAGCCCGACAGGCTTTGGCCCGACGCGGCCCAGAGTCCGTCCATTGAATATTTCTAGTTTGTTGGTTACATAGGATCGTCGCAACGAAAGTATAGCTGTATCCGAAAAGTTCAGGGTGTATTACTGAGAGCTCCAAGATTTCAAACTTGCAGCTTTCATCAATTTGGCTCCTAATTCCACTTAGAGTTTGTAGTTTGTAACGACGTCCTGACTCACACTTCCAGTGATGGCTAACTTTTTAAAGAGATCTATAACTTTTCACCAAGTTTTTGACAAGGAGCGAATCTGTGTCTTATTTATTGAATATATTAGGGAGACGTTGGAATATTTATTGATAACCACAATATTTGGAATTTTACGAGGTTATATGGGAGTAAAAATAGAGAATTTTAAAGTCTTTTTTTTTCGATTTTGTCTGGTACCATAATACCACCTATCAAATTTCGAAGATAATAATGTATACTATACTAAATTTACAGACACATTTCGGTTTTATTCGCATGGTGTTTTTTATTTTTTACGTAGTTTCAACGCTCAACGTTTCGCGACTTTTACAGGTCTCTTCTTCAGGATTGTCAATCCTGAAGAAGATCTACTAGTAATCGCGAAAACAGAAGAAAAATCTAAACTATACTACCTAAACGAGCTGCGTCCCGCGGATTCCTAATCCCGTGGGAATATTGAGATAAAATGTTGCCCATATTACTCCTCGATAATGTAGCTTTCTAATCTATTTCTAATAGTGAAAGAATTTTTGAAATCGGTCTAGCAGTTTCGGAGCCTATTTGTAACAAACAAATAAATATTTACTGTGCTAATATTAACTAATACCTCGGTTGGTAATCTATACATAATGTGTGCTAATATTATGCACACACCTATTATATTAGGCATGTAGGTACATGTTTGACATAGCAAGCACCTACAGAAATAAAGGGCTATCAATAAGCTCGACCAGAACAAAGTAAAGGAAATTGTGAGCCGGAAAATAGCTATTATATGAAACCCTTTTAGTTACAATACGAGTATGTATACCTAGCATGTTAGCGAGTAGGTATATATTTACTTATTAATAAGACGTGGAAAATGTCGAGTTTTGATAGTTAAAAAAATATTACAGTTTTTTTCATCATCTTCATATTATTATTTTTTACGTGTGTACTTTATCAGAATACTATGTCAATAATGTTATGAATATGCGTATCTGCACCCGTATTATCAAACTCGTTAAAAACTGAGTTTGATCGGCACTTTCTCTTCTTCTTTTCGTATAGTGGTGTGGCTCACCTAGTGTTAGAGTTTTCAGGTCGTCCTAAGGTCTCTAACTTGACCTAACTACTGCTATCTATCACAGATAACAACAGGGAGTAATAACATTCGAAGCAATTGACGAAAACTTGTATCACTAGTGCTTGCTTAAAAGTAGCAGCACATTGCTCAGCTAACAACGAATTAGATAATACAGGTGCAGGTCGCCCAATCCAAGTCTCAATCACGTATCACGTTCAGGTCAGTTCAAAAACAAAAATAGATTAAAAATAATATTTAAAGTAACGGCTAAATAATCAATGGATACAAAGTATTACCAGATGTTATAAAAAGATTCTTGCTTTATTAAATTAATAACAGCTCAATAAACACAAAATGAAAAACCTACCAGCCAAGTTTGGGTAACTTTAAAACAAGAGATTAAATGCTCCTGCAGACTGCAGACTTCGCTGATTTTGGTCTGTCCATTTTAATGAATGTACATACTGCAACTTTTGAATGTTTTAGCGATGCTCTAGGTTGTATCCCTCTCAAGAGCCGGGGGAGCGCTAAAACACAGTAATTGTGGACTAAACCTACTGCAAAAAAGATTTGCCAATAATCTCTCCAAGGGAACACACAGTTCCCACCATGCACTGCGCGGCGAGAACTCTAGATTCGTTAGTCCCTTCCATATTCCTTAGTCGCCTTTTCCGACACCCACGAGAAGACATGTGGTTTCCCTTTTCTATGCCGGGACTACACGGCCAAAATAAAATTTCAGAGTGAACTACTACTATCATTGCGCTACTTGTTCAATTCTTGGTTCGGTAATCAAACTAAATTGCAACTGCACAATTCAGGTGGGACAAAAATAAACATACCAAACCAACTGCTTTTTTATGTGGAAAGTTTTGGCCGTAGTATGTCATCCAACGATCGTTTCCATAGCGCGATTCTCTTGTATGGCTATGAAAAAGACCTAATAATAAAATTGATCTTATGATGTTTATTACATTTATAATTTTGCAAAAAATGTATATTTCTAGCCAGGCGATTATATATATTAGACCACATCGTTGTTACTATCATCTATTGAGATAGGTACAGGAATCATCCGCCAGAGCTCGTTGAAGTATACCGCAAGGTTTCGGCGAGCTCTGGCAATTGCGGCGTGAAAGGCACCACGGTGCCTTTCACGCCGCAATTGCCAGAGCTGCCAGAGCCAGAGAGAGGGTTTAGTGGTTATACCCCTGGCCGCCCACCATCTTGGCCAGGGGGGACCCCCACACACCGGGCCGCTCTCTCCCATGAGCGGCCTGACGGTCTTAACTAGATTCCCCTCGATAAAAAAAGGTACAGGAGTCATGGTCTGTATTCTCACCACAATAACACCAAAAGTTGTTGTAATATTAGAGACAACCTGGCATTGATACCAAATAATCGCTGTTGATTCTTTAACCTATTAATATCTATCTAATCTAATATATAAAATTTCCATGTCACAGTGTTAGTTACCGTACTCCTCCGAAACGGCTTGACCGATTTTTTTGAAATTTTGTATACATATTCAGTAGGTCTGAGAATCGGCTACTATCTATAATTTATAAGGCAAAACAACGTTTGCCGGGTCAGCTAGTCTAATATATAAAATTTCCATGTCACAGTGTTAGTTACCGTACTCCTCCGAAACGGCTTGACCGATTTTTTTGAAATTTTGTATACGTATTCAGTAGGTCTGAGAATCGGCTACTATCTATAATTTATAAGACAAAACAACGTTTGCCGGGTCAGTTAGTAATATTTAAAATTAAATTATCAATATTATAAATTGTGACTCTGTGGGGACTCTTTTCAAATCGAACTTTTTATCTTGTTAGCGATGAAATAACAAATGAGGCTGAGGAGAGAGATCATTTATAAATCTTTCCGCCATTTTGAAACTTTGCGAAAAGTATTTTTAAGTTTTACGCTCGCGGGCCTAAGTAACGGACCGGACGTTTAGTAATCTTAAGTAGGTAGGTAAAAATGGATATTATGAAAACATTAATGTTATTTTAATGAGGTTCCGAAGAACTGGAGATGCCTCTTAGCACGGTTCTTCATCAGGCCACCGAGATCAGAAATCACTGGAAAAATATGCTTGCCAGATCACATACCGGAGGTCACGATCCTCATCAATAAGGGTACGACAAAGGAGGTGGGAATGAGGTTAGAGTGGTGAGCACGTAGCTATATCGATTCTGCTTTTTAATCGCAATAATGCGCAGCACTGCGCCTGACTATAAGATACATGAATAAGAGAAAGAGCGAAATACTCCTAGTATCCCAGCACCCGATGTGTGCAACGAGTGAAAAACTGTAAATACTTACCATAGTTTTAGGTAAGCTTATTCAACTATTCACTCAAAAACTTAATATTTATTATTCTCTACAAACTGAATAGGTACTTATTCAATTTACAAATTGCACCTCTGAATAAGTTAGCGACTACATTGAAATAGAAATTTCTCTAGCATTCGTTCGGGGGCTGGTTCCACAACGTTGTTAAAAATTCAGAGGAAGCATTTAGAGCTGCCTGCATGGGACAATTTTCAATTGACTATGCATCCACTTTATTTTCTCTACTTTTCATTGTAATTGATTCAATTAGGTATGATTTATCAATGACATTTATGAACCAAATAATTAGGACTGAAATGTTTGCGATGTTTTGATCCAATTCGTTAAGTTTTTGGTGTAATTTTTCATGCAAAGAATATATCTAAATAGCTAACGGTCGCATATAGGGTTACATATTTTTTCATCCCGATGGACACCATAATTAGCGACTACTAAATTCAAGTTAGTTTGCTAATTTTTGAGTTTAGAAGCTGCCTAACTGTTTAAGTTGCACTCAAATTTTAAATAGCGTTTGGCGTAGAAGAAATATATGGCCTACCTACTATTGACAAACTATTACTATTTATAATATTATAACCATGTTTAACAAGTTGATTATACCATTAAAATATAGCTGCGTGTGAATTAAGAAACAACAACAAAAACTTGTGAAAGTGGGAACTAGAAATACATCATATCTGTGAAAATTTCAAGTGTCTAGCTATCATAGATGAGATACAGCCTGGTCTTCCCACGGATAGTGGATTTTTAGTAAACTTTTTTTTGTGTACAGATTGTAGGCGACATTGTTTCCGATATTTTAGTGCAGTTTCCATACAAATATGTCGAAACGTATTGAAGCCTATCGACATTTTAGCCAAATCAAACATTTTTTGTCTAAAATTTGGATAGGCTTTGCACCAATAGGAGGTTCTTGTCTTAAAACTACACCAAAATGTAGGAAATAATGTCACCTACAATCTGTGCACAAAAAAAAGTTCTACAACATTCCGTCATGAAATAATCAACAATTTTCGATGAGCCCGACAGGGATTTTCAGTTCCAAGGTCGTTGACGTTGATACTCCTCTTAATATATTTTACGGTACGGAACTCTAAAAACAAAACAAACAGAATAAAGTACATTTATTTATTTTATAACGTTAGTTATTCTTACGATCATACCAACTTGTCAACCAACCTATTCCACCCACTTCATAAAGTTAATTCTCCTAATATGTATCGTGTCACGTAAAGAAAGCGCCACCATGTGGTGCCACAATAAAAACTTCCCACGGAAGTCGGCTTGTAAATTAATAGTTGCCATAATTGCTGGCGACATAATGGACCTTTTTCGATATTTAGGACTTAATATTAGAAAAACACCGGCTATGTGGCTGGCTACCTAATAATGTAAGCGTTCGTGTTGCATGTAAGCTTGTAAATGACGACATTAAAGTCAGTTGACTTTGTTACACGAATTGGGGCTGTGCGCATAAAATAATCATTCTAATGGAAGCACTTTTTCCAAACCGTTTAAAATTTCACATTTGTGTTAGATGGTAATGTACACAATAGGGCTAAGGCTTGGCGCAAACGGGCCACCAACCAGCCTATGTTCCCCGCAAATTATGTTCCCTGGTTTAAAAAAAAATAACAGTTTCAGAATCGAAACCGAACCGATAACGGTTTCTAAATTTGACCGGTACCCGAGCCCTGTGATAAACTGCGACCGTCCGTCGGCCACAGAAATTGATAAGTACATTTTAATACTAATTTGTCTAACAAACGATCAACTAAAGCTTCTTATGCCTAAATTTACCTAATGAGATAGCAATGAGCGAATTCAAAAACTGTGTTAATTCCAACTATCAAACCATAGCGAGCAACCCCAGAAACAACTGATCTAACAATATTATGTTACAGCGTCCCCACTGACGGCCAACATCAACCAAAAAAAATGAAAATGAAACATTGGAATCGGTTCATCCGTTCGTGAGCTACGATGCCACAGACAGATACACACACAGACACGTCAAACTTATAACACCCCTCTTTTTCCGTCGGGGGTTATAAATAAGCTCTCTCATTTCCAAAGAAATTCCACACTCCTTTGGCAGTGGAAAACCGGTTTTACGCGAGTATAACAGAGAAGCGAGGACATTATTAATTTTACATAGGTAGGTAGTTGTTTTAAAATTAAATATTAAATCACGAAGAAAACATCAATAATTTCAAGGTTTGTTTACCTACATAATGAAAGTAAAGTTAAAATTAAACAAGATCGAACATTTTTAATCCAGTTTCGGACCATTTCCTTGTTTGCGCCTAGATAATTAATTTTGGTAAATTGAAGCGTTGATATAAAAAGGTGTACTGCGAGGGTGTGGACATCATTGCATTTGTCGACGTAGTCGCAATTACAACTTGAAACAAAATGGTTGCGAAGGTAAGGAACAAGTCATATATTTAAATACCTAAATAAATAAATTCTCTGAACATCACACGGCGCCATCTAGCGCCGTGGTGAGCTACTAAGCTTGTGTTACGGTGACTAGACAACGGATATAATACTTAAATTTATTTTTCTCTGTTAATACATAAAGATACACCTAGACCAGAAACAAATATTATTTACCTACTTTGTTTTAGAATCGATAAATTTGTGGCCAAAGAAAAATATTAGATAAACCTCCAAATTCAAACAGAGTCCTAACTAAAATTATGCAATTTTTTTACTGTATTTGCCCATTAGACATCTAATGTCCATTAAAAATTGTGATTTTAATCTGTTCGATGCTTCAGCTGAATTGTCTCCTCACTTGTTTCATTTCTTTCGCAGTTCGTCGCTCTATTAGCCCTGTTCGCCGTGGCCGGCGCCAGCGACTTCTCCAGCTTCGCGTACAGCGTGGCGGATCCTTACACTGGCGACTTCAAGAACCAGGTGGAGTCACGCGCCGGTAACAACGTGCAGGGCCAGTACTCGCTGCTGGACGCTGACGGCACCAGGCGGACGGTGGACTACGCTGCCGGCGCTGAAGGGTTCAACGCTGTCGTCCGCAAAGACCCGGCTCTGATCGCTCCCGCTCCCCTCATCGCGCCGCTCGCTCCTCGCCTCGCCTACCCATATGCCGCTCCCTTCCCGTATTCCTACTACCCCTACGGCAAATCCTACTACCCGTACGGTAACTACTACAACTACTGAACTCCGACTGATCAATGACAATGTAAATATTGAGTTTGTAAATAAAACAATTTAAAACCTATTCGCTTACGAATTTTATTTTTATAACTTTAACTAGCAGCGTAAAGTTCCGATCCCACGGTTATATCAGGACAATAAGTAGTCTATGTGTTATTCAGGTCTTTATATATCTACATACCGAGTTGCATCGTAATCGGTTCAGCTTTTTTGCATGAAACTTTCACCTTTTTATTCATGTGGCATATGGGTTCGCCCCTATGTATTCCTACTACCCCTAGCTTTATTAATAAACGTGGAATAGTGTCGGAGTAATTTTACCACTTCTTGTTTTTGTCTGTTAACTTTGAAAGTTTTTGTCACAGAAAAAAACAAAACACATTGTCACTACTCCGACCTTATTCCACGTTTATTAATAAGGCTATGACTGACCGAATCTGTAAATAAAATTGGATATGTAAATAACTTTCTATACATACTCGAATATTTTTCTATCTTTCGTTTTAACAGAGAATAAATGAGCATATTCAAAAGTTTCCCCTCAACAAATTAGTAACGGTCTAACGCTCAATGTTTAATCAAAGATCCCTCTCATGGTATTTGCTCGAATTTCAAAGGGACACAACAAACGCCGCTAACTTAGATTAAAACAAAAAAACAGCAGATACGTTACCTAGTCTCGGAAAATGAGACGATAAAACTGCGTCTAGCTGACGCACTAGCCTCAGTAGTGTTGAGAACCGTTGCCGTGTGAGCACGCGCTGTCACACTGCGATTGTCTTTTTGAATCCATAAGAATGCCTTTTTGCTTATTTACAATTTACAAATGCCTGAATCATTCTTAATAAAATGTTTTGAAATGTATATACATGCATTTCAAAACATTTTATTAAGGTGTTTCTACTTTCATTTTTCAAGTACGTTATGTTAGAATATACCTACCGTGTACTATTTTTGGTTTCATCTCAGGCCGCTAATAAGAATTCTGTTCTATGTTTTACGGTTCGACTGACTACCCATAGTTTTTATGGTGAAAATTCTTAATAGACGTGCAATAAATTAGAGGCAAAATGGTGAAACTGGTTAGTAATAGAAGTTTTAGTGAAAACCGGTGTCTGCTGGCCTCTACATTAATTCTACGAACGATAATTCCAGAAGAAAATCTGGCATCCATCCATGGTGTGAAGTGTCGCTTTAAATAAGTAAATATTGTAGGACATTTCAGACATCGCTTGCTGAAAACCGGTTTTTAGCCTGATTTTTAAAGGAACTAATGACTCGCGTCCATTGTCCATCTGCGCTTTCGTCTCCTGATTACAAGAAGTGTAGGTAGACCATTAGTGTAATTAATTAATTTAGGAAATGTTCCTCTACGTTCCGAAGTGAACTACCTTAGTTTACCCATCCGGAACGATACTGTCATGGAATCAATTATTCATGCGAAATTCCGAATTTGTTACGTCTAGGACTGTGCTCCATAATGTTTGTTTCTAACCACGAGCTAACTAGAGTTTCATATGATTTTTAGGGTTTTGTACCCAAAGGGTAGAAACGGGGTCCTATTACTGAGATTTTGCTCTGTCCGTCTGTTTATTTACCGTTTACAAAACTTAATTTAATTGAAAAACGATATTTTGTTATTGGACGAGCGAGGGAACCGGCTCTGTTAGAAGTCTGGAAATATTTTTTTTCTTCAGATATTTACGAAATTTGATAAAATATTAAATATTTTGGTCGTGGTGCATTTTTGATCTACTAAGTTGTTGATCAGACTTAGACCTTGATTTTTGGTCGACTTTTTACTTTTTACTTTTTAATTACTAGTATAATACAAGATCCCATATATATCTCTACTAGCTGACCCGGCAAACGTTGTTTTGCCTTATAAATAATTATAGATAGACCTACTGAATACGCATATAAAATTTGGTAAAAATCGGTCGCGTCGTTTCGGAGGAGTACGGTAACTAACATTGTGACATGGAAATTTTATATATTAGATACCAAAATTCATCAAAATTGGTTAAGGGTGAAAACGTAACAGACAGACAGAGTTACTTTCGCATATTTATAATATTAGGAATGTGAAGTTTAGTAGTTCCTTTACGTACCAGAGCTCGGGAAATTAATCACTGATGGCATAGATACCTGAAACTTTTCACAGATGGCGAAGGATTAAAAGCTTGATAAAGATGATAAAATTTTAATTAAATTTTACCCATTTTAATAGAATTTGTAGGTACCTTTATATCCTTTGTAATTAGAAGCCTCATAATTAAATTAAAACACTTGCTGTGTCCCGCGGTTTTACCTGCGTAAGTGTTGATCTTTAATGAATTTTGAAAAATCCTTTCTTATCGAACGCCTACATCATAGAAATAACATACACCAAATTTATAAAATACACATAATTTCAGAAAAAAACTCAATAACTTCAAAAGTCGAGCACAGAAACAGTTTTGATATACAGAAACACACCTTAACTCCTATACAAATGTAGAAACCCCTTTTAATAATGAAAACGCACCCTCATAATTCCCTACCTGCTACTCCAAGCCTATGGTTGCAATAAAATATTATCTAACAGTAAAACAGCCGTAAACTAAACTTACCCCACAAATCATCGCTGACATAATCAAGAAATTCCTGAACATTAGCGCATAAAACATCGATAACCTTTACCTAATTCGAAGTTGCCAACCTTCTTGAACTTTGAATAATATTTTAAGGCCTACTGCATGACGCGGTTTTACCCGCTTAAGTTTTAATCCTGCAGAAATATCAGGATAATAAGACGTGACAATTGAATTCTTTCGTTTCTTTCATAACCAGCCCCCTTATTTTGTAACTTTGTTGCTAACAAATCTCAATTGAAACAATTGAAATTGTTGATTACACGTCATTTTTTACGTTAGTCAGGCACTAAAAATTTGACATGGCAATTAAAAATACCGACTGTAACTGTCAGATTGTATTTCTGTTAATTTAAATTGTTTCAATCAAGATTTGTTAGCAACAGAGTTACGTAATCAGGGGCCAAGGTTACATAGATTTTATAGAAATTGGGTGTAGGCACAGCCATGGTTTACTGTGTCAGCTTAAGAACCAAATTTCATTGCATTCGGTTCAATAGTTGTGTGAAAGAGTAACAAACTTTCACCTAGAAAGGTATTCAGCTACCTACATACCTCTAGGTTGGAACCTAGAGGTAGAGGAGGTAGAGGAGGAGCTGAATACCTTTGGCCAAACTTGGCTTGTAGACAGCTGGAGATGAATCTCCAGCTGTCTACAGGCCAAGTTTCACGCAAACGGTTTAGTTTTCGCGTGAACAAACATTCTCACAAACTCTCTTGTTTACATCATTAGTACGATTATAAATGTGAAAACTTATTCGAAAACTGGAATATGGTGGAAAACTTAGAGAATTTGGTTCTCGTACCTTCGATGTAACTTACAAAGCTAAATTTAACTTTAATGCAATTGTATAAGATCTGGATTTGCGTAAACTCTTCACTTTCAATACTTGGTTTACGTTTGAGACAATATTGCTTCGAACTGATAAATAAATAAGTTTCAGCAAGAACCGTTTTTATGCGACGCATTTTTAGTTTGAGTGTAAAATTGTGTCGTGACTGGAATAGCTTGGGTGGTTTTGTTCTGGAAGTGAAATACAGAATACATTCTCGATAGCTTCACAGATTTATGGGCGTTTTTGCATGCCTACTTTTGTGGTTGTTCACAAAAGGAGCGTAAAGTGATAAGAATATTGGAATGCGGCTGTCATCACATACTGGATAAATCGTGGTCTGTGTACAAAACTCAAAATATGTTTATTCAGTGATATTCACAGATCATTTTGAATCGTCAGTAAAGTAATCTCCAATGACAAAAAGACACAAGAAACTCATCAACCTTCCTACACTCTCGAATAAAATTCGTTGGTAGAACCATCTATTTAATCCTTTCCATAACCTTTCGATGTCTACCTTTGTGGATTCAGATGCGGAAACTTCGAAATGTTTTAAAATACTTGATTCGCCTACAAATAAAATGAGAGCAACGTTGAACTTGCTCGAAATATACGGTTGCTCACACTAATTAGGCGATTTTTAATCCAATTAGTTGAAAAATATCCAAGAGTTTTTAATGAAATAAAATAAAGCATCGGTCCAGCATGGTTAGGTAGCTATTATGTCTCCGAAATTACATTTTCCGTTCCGTCAAGCGTAAGTCTCTTAGAATATAAGAATGAGAAATATCCAATATTGGACCTCTAGGAAGCTTCGAGGGGCAATTGAAAGCGATACGGGTAATACTGACGATGGTTTTTTTTCTTTAACTTGGATATTTTAGATTTGCATTGGAGTAGGTACGAGATTTGTTTTTAGTTTTAACCGGCCTAAAAAAAGGAGGAGGTCGGTGGTGGATATTTTTGGAACGAAGTTCCTTATCGCGCGTTGCGAAAGGGGGCTAAACGAAAAAAGTTAAGACCAAACGTTGTAACGACACTTTTTTTTTTGCATGAAACTTCGTTCCATCCGGGTGTCCCTTGACACCTCTCAAGTTTTTTTTATTGGTAGGGCTACATAGAGCCGCGAAGATTCGTGCTGCGTTGTGGCGATAAAAACTTCGTGTTCAATCTACGACGAAGTGTTTGAATCTGAATCGCGATGGGATGAATTCTTTTGCCACACACGTCGCAAGAACGCGAACATTCGCGTTATCGCGATAATGTAGCCACAGGGTTACGACAATGGGACAACAACAACAATCTGTGTAGGTAGGTACTTACACTCATGCGACCTCACGATCTAAGCCTATCTATATAAAATACCTGTCGAAATATTGTATTTTGATCCAACAAACGGCCACATTACTTGCTTCCTTCAGCTCGCCTAATTTCATTTTCCTCCCTACCTTCGTAGCTATAACTCTATTCTTATAAAAAGGTTTTGATTGAACACGGCCCTCTAAAATTGTATCGTAAATCTGTCAACCAACGATTAAGTTAGGGACACACGGTGATACTTGACACAAGACACTCGATGTAGGTATACATTAATTGTCAACATGTGCAATGACTAGATGCGGAGTGTAAGCTATGTCATTCGATATCAAATGAATGTCGTTGTTATGTAGACAGTGCTTGCGCAGTGCATGTGAACGTGCGTTTATTTTTTGAGCGGATACAGTCTAAAATATAACACGGTCACTTGTTACATTTTAGACTGTAGGGGAGACCGGGGTGGGTAGACTAAATTGTCATTTGAATGTGCATACATTTTTTTATATTGTGACTTACTTTAGGTCTAGATCGCGTTATAAATAAATAACGCGGTAAGGGTAACGGTATGGTATCTATAACGCGATCTTGACCCGTATTTAATAAAAATGGCAAATAAAACACTTCTTACACGGCGCAGAGGTGAAGCAACCGATATTTGACGAGATGGGATGGATAAATTGGCAACAAAGAGTTGTTACCAATTCTGTGGAGTATCACTTCTCCAATTATTTACTCTCACTGTCCATTGCTCTGAATATTGCAAAGGGTTTGTCCGCTCTGTTTTCCCTTTTTGCTCCTGACATATTATGTGGTTTGTTCGAAAACAAAGTTTCAATACGTCCCGACCTTCTGTTTAAGTGTAATAGGTAGTTTGTTACCTGACGTAACATTTATTGTAAACTAGTTGCGCCCCGCGGTCTTAATTGTAAGTCCCGATCCCGAGGGTATATTGGGATAAAAAGTAGCCTATGTCCAAGGTTCAGTTATTCAAGTTCCTATCCATATTTATACCAAAAAAGTATAAAAATAAGTTCAAGGGCTTGGGTATGAAAACGTAACAGAAAAACAATACTTTCGCCTTTATAATATTAGTAGGGATACTTTACAGTTCAAGTAGAAAACATGAAAAAAAACGATTTACTTAAATTCAATTGTGTTTGTATTTATTTTGTTTTATTGTTTTTCACATTTAATTATGTGGACTACGTATATTTTATTACTGTTAAAATTGTGAACAAATGAATTACTTATTCAAAAAAACAAAAAAATTTAGATGAAAACAAAAAAAAAGAGCAGATACCTGTCTACTATTACCTAGTCTCGGCAAATGAGACGATAAAACTGTGTCTAGCTGACGCACTAGCCTCAGTTGGATGTCGAGCACGTGCCATCTCACTGCAATTATCTTTTTGAAATCCATCAGAATGCCTACTTGCTCATTTTACAAATGCCTGAATCATTCAGGGAAAAGCAAAAAAATCTTGTTTCCATCTAAGTATAGCCTACGGTCTCAGATCACTCCAACCCGCTGACTTTCATCCTAAATTGTAAGAAGTATAATAGTTGAGGAGAATGAGATTTAAGTGGAAGCTAGTTACTATAATCCGGGATGACGAGGACTACCTCGTCTGCCCTGATTAAAGAACTAGATTTATTGTAAGTAGGTATTAATATAAAGTACTAACTTTACAAATTTTTTTTTAAATTTTATAAAGTACCTGGCCGTGTAGCCACGGCATAGAATAGGGTTACCCCATCTCATCCCGTGGGTGTCGTAAAAGGGGACTAAGGGATCTGAGGGAGATTAGCAAACCTTAAGTTCTCCCCGCGCGGTGGCGGATAAACTGCTTGAGGGTTGGTGTCAGGCAAGCGGCCGCCGTAAAAAGATTGCCAAATCTAATTGCAGGAGGTATGGTTAATGATGGCTTAGATACCGACTGCGCCGACCCCAAATAAAAAAAACAATTTGGGGTTTAGCGGACCCCAGGCTCCCGAGAGGGATGCAACCGGGAACATCGCTCGGACAATAAGAGCTTTATTGTTATACCTCTTACAATTTAGGGTCTCAAAGGCCACTCCAACCCGTTGTTGGAGTGATCTGTGATGCCTTGAAGACGTACGTGACCACTAGGTCACGGCCTTCTTCTGGAGTCTAGACATCGGCTCTCATATATTCAGCGCATGCTCTAAAAACCTATTTACACTAATATTTTGAAGAGAAAAGATTTGTATTTGTGAGTGTGTTTGTAAAGAATAAACTTAAAAAAACGGGGCAAGTGCGACACTCGCACATAAAGGGTTCCGTACCACTATCACAATTGGATACGGAAACGGAACCCTAAAATGGTTTACAACAACCAATTTTTAAATTTTATAGGAAAATATGAAATATTTATCTTCGATTCTTACTCCCATCAAACGACCGAATCACTCAAAAAAAAAAAAACCTTGGCACTAAGAAAATCTGAAACATAAAAGAAACTCTTTGGTAAGTAAGGCAGACTGGTATATTTGACAGATAGGGCAGCCATTTTGAATTCCATGACCAACTCGATTTGTCCTGACCAACTCCTGTCCTTGTTCCTGTCCTGACTCCTTGTTATTTTTGAAACACGTTTGTTGTATGGGAGCCCCTTTTAAATAATTGTTTTATTTTGTTTTTAGTATTTGTTGTTGTAGCGGCAACTGAAATACATATTCTGTGAAAATTTCAACCTTCTAGCTATTACGGTTCATGAGATACAGCCTGGTGACAGACGGACAGACGGACGGACAGACAGACAGACAGACAGACAGCGAAGTCTCAGTAATAGGGTCCCGTTTTAACCTTTAGGTACGGAACCCTAAAAACTACTATGCAGATTTCAAAAATTATTTCACTATTAGAAACTACATTCATCTTGAGTAACATAGGCTTTTGATCGCGATATTCCCACGTGCGCGGGTGAAACCGCGGGACGCAGCTATCGCAGATATAAAAAAAAAAATGGTTTCATTTCAACTTGATATCTCCACGCGTCCAAAAGGGCTTGGCAGACAGACGGACGGACAACAACGCGATCCTAATATATGTTCCTTTTTTCACATCTTAAGGCAAGGAACCCAAAAAATGATATTTGGATCTAAGAATTGACAATAACAAAATGAATTTCTTAGAAATATTTTTTAAGGAAAAATAGCACTAGGGACTTGCGTAGTCTAGTTGGTATAGACGTTGGGGTACCGACTCAAAGACGCGAGTTCAAGCCTCGCCGCAAGTGAAAATTTTTGAATGCTAATTTTCCTAAAAAAATATTTCTAAATAACAAAATGTTAATTCCGCTAAGTTTTATTTAAACAGCAGAAATCTCTGAATTATTAACTTAATAACGTCTCGTCTCGATAACAGTATTGGAAGTTATAATAGAATTGAATTAATTCGGTTATCTGTTTTCCTCGAAGGTAGCTGGAACTCGATATTGTTTGCTCAGCTGTGGTTCTTACGCTACCTAAATAATATAGAAGTCAGTTTCAGCTACTAAAATCACAATGGTTAGTATTTTTGGTAGATCTTTCAGAAATTAGTGTAAACTTATTGGTGGAAACTAGTACCTATAAACGGGTACCGTCCTTAACGCATAACTTTTTTTGTCCTAAACACAAAAGGCCGAAAATATAAGGCATAATTACAAAACGCATAATATTCATAAGGCATAAACTAAAAAAGCATAAACTCTTTTGGCATAATTTCAATTGGCATAACATACAGAAGGCATAAACAAATAATTCCTAATACTCACAAAGCATAACATGAAAAGCATAACATTAGAACGCATAATATTCTAAAAGCCTAACATCAAAAACCATAACCTACAAAACGCATAACATTAGAACGCATAATATTCTAAAAGCCTGACATCAAATACCATAACCTACAAAACGCATAACATACGAAAAGTAAGTATAACATACTAATATTCAAAACTCATTTAAATGTTCATAAAACCCATAAAGGAAAACTCCTAGCACAACAACTAATACAATTATCAAACTAAAGCTTTGCTTGAATTAAAGACTCAGGCGCATTCAAAAACATTATTATAAACTAAATGAGGGTAACTTTTTCACAATTCACAAATAATTACAGAAATACCAGTTTGTGCTTTAGATCGATTATCAAAACATCTAACCTAAACTAAACCTATCCAACTAGGTTAGTTATTTTTCAGATAGGTACACAATTCCTGGTGGGTCTTCTACTTTTCGATTAAACACTTTTCGCATAATCTTCTTTTGGCATAAAGTTTTTACCATAAATATATTATTAAAACATACCTTATTACAATATACTTTTCTGGTATGGAAAATGATGAGACCAAAAGGTAATCGCTCGCTTCGCTCGCGTATGCTTAATCGCAATATCTAACCTAACCTAACCTACACCTATTATTTTCCTCTTAGGTATACCAACATTTAGGTATAGGTAAGAAAATTGTATCATGATAAGGCCATGAACTTCAATTAAATGTAGTTTTGCCATTAGTCCATTATGTTAAAAAATATGCCATATTAAATGATGTCAATTGACTATTATGCCTAATGTAATTATGCCAAAAGATCATTATGCTAATAAGGAGTATCGGGTTTGGCAATGAAACAACCGAACTAGTAGGATCGTCGTTTATTACTGTCCTCTCGATGCAGGTACACGTATCGTATCGCTAGGTAGGTATATAGATCTATAACGGAGTGGCGCGAGCGCGCGCATACATCTCACTCCTCCCTCGTTAATTAGGAAACCTGATAACAATAAATAAACACATATTGTAAGTTTACCTACTAAAGATCTAACTTAAATATTCTAAATCTTATAATTAACAACATTAGTTCTCGGTCTCAAGCTCATGCTGTGTGAACCGTTACTAGCGTTGGCACTCGGGTCTGACGCGGCCACCTGTACCAGAGCGGGAGCGGGCGGAAGGGGTGGCGGCGGCGGAGGAGGCACGGCCGCCGGCGCTCGCGCCTGTGACTCGCCCGCGCCGAGCGACGACTGTCTATGTTCACGGGTTACAGTCGCATCACTCGATCCAACGTTCACAGCTTCAACTTGCTCCGAAATCAATGACTCCGCAGGTTGGATATTACTGTCGCTATTTGCGCTTCCTTCACCCCTATTACAACGTATTAATGGAATTTGGGTCGATATTTGCGCATATCCTTCTTTTTTAAAACAATCATTATGCGGTTTAACTCTCAATAGCTGATCTACATGTCTTATACATATACCCTCATTTTCTATTAATACTTTATACATTCTGTTTCCCACTATTTCTGTTATTTTTCCGAATTCCCAATACGGTTTTCCACCGGCGAAACATCTCACCCGTACATTCTGTCCTATATTAAATAGTCTACTCTTACTTAACGTTTCAACCTCATCATTACTATAGTCTCTTCTCTTATTACAAGGTAGTATCAAATCTAGTCTAGAACGCAAGTGCCTATTAAACATTAATTTTGCCGGAGTTTCACCAGTACTGCAGTGTATGGTGTTTCTATATTGAAATAAATACAATGCTAGATTTTGTAGTAATCGTTCGACTGTACAGTTATTTTTGTTTGATAATATTATCGACTTTAGTAGATGTTTACAATTTTTGACTGAGTTTTCGGCCTGGCCGTTACTACAAGGATGATAGATGGGTGAATTAATGTGTTTTATACCTGTTTGGTTACAAAATTGTTTAAACTCTTCGTTACTTATTTTAGGATCATTGTCGGAAACAATGACTTTAGGAAGGCCAAATGTGGTAAACAATGAATTAAGTTTTTCTATTAAAAACTTAGTGTATAGACCTTTTGACATATGTATACATTCTACCCATTTACTGTGTGAATCAACCACGATCAGAAAATCCATTTGATTAATTTGCATATAGTCAATATGCAGCCGTTCCCAGGGTTCCGCGGAGCGCGGCCAGGGCGCGGGAGGTGCGCGCGGCGGTGCAGGTCTCAGCGCTGCGCAGACGCTGCACGATCGAATCATGCTCTCTATATCAGCATCGATGCCGGGCCACCACATCCTACTACGTGCTAAGCACTTCGTTTTAACTATACCAAAGTGACCTTTGTGTAGTTCGACCAACATCTGATTACGAAGTGTTTTAGGAATAATAATTTTGTGACCTCTCATTAAGCATCCGTCTCCTATGTCTAATTCTGTTTTACAATTAAAATATGGTTTTATATACTGACATTTAATTTTACGTGGCCAGCCGTTACGTATGTAATTCATAACGGTTTGCATGTTTCGATCCGAGGCTACTGCAACTTTTATTAAATCAAACGAAACTGGCAAATCGGTTTCGTGCATAAAGTTTAGATATGTTACATTTTCATTTACCTCATCGAGCTTGCTTTTATCGGTATCTATGGATGCTCGGGAAAAAAAATCTGCAACTAAGTTATTTTCACTCGTTATATACGTAATTTTGTAATTGTACGCGGACAGAAAAATAGCATACCGCTGCAAACGAGAGGCCGCCATTACGGACACTCCGTTTTTCTTACCAAATATAGCCAGCAGCGGGCGGTGGTCCGTATGAAGAACGAACGGTTCGTCCCTACCGTACAGGTACTGGTGGAAATGTTTAACTCCGAACACTATGGCAGCGGCTTCCTTATGCACCTGGCTATAGTTACGTTCGCTCGGTGTGAGGGTCCTCGATGCGAATGCGATGGGCCGCTCGCACCCCTCCTCTCCCTGCTGCAGCACGGCGCCCAGGCCGGTGGGACTAGCGTCGACGCTCAGCACGAGCCGAGCCGCCGGATCGAAGTGAATAAGTACCCGCTCCGATGATAATTCATTTTTAACTAACCTTATTGCGTTGTCCTGTCTCTTACCCCATGACCATACCGCGTCTTTACGCAATAGTTCATGCAATGGCGCCAGCATTGAAGACGCTTGGGGTATAAAATTCCTATAATAATTTATAATACCTAGAAATCTCTTAACATCTAAGACATTTTTAGGGCACGGGGCTTCTAATATAGCCTGTACCTTTTTTGGACATGATTTTAGTCCCGTTTTATCAATTACAAACCCTAAATAAGTTACGCTTTCTTTGAAAAAATCGCATTTTTCTTTTTGTAATTTTAGCCCCGCGCCGCTAAGCCTCCGTAGTACTTCCTTTAGCCTAATTAAATGAAGTTCTTGATTAGGAGCGGTGCAGCACACGTCGTCCAGCCAGCAGCTAACGCCATCTATACCCACAAGCAATGTTTCCATTGTTTTCTGAAATATAGCGGGTGCATTAGCTAGGCCGTACACTAGGCGCGTATATTTATACAACCCGCGTGTGGTACTGATCGTAGTAAGCAATTGGGACTCGTTATCTAATACAAATTGATTATAGGCGTTACTAAGATCGATTTTCGTGTACCTCTCTCCTCCCCCTAGTCGGGCAAAAACCTCTTCAATACGTGGCATTGGATACTTCTCTACACACAAGTCCTTATTTAAGGTAATGGAATAATCTCCTGCAATTTTTACCATACCGTTATCCTTTAACACTGGTACTATCGGCGTGGCGTAATCGGAGTAGTCCACCGGTACCAGTACACCTAATGCTACTAACCTATCTATCTCCGCGTCGACTTTTGATTTTAATGCAAATGGAACTGTTCGTGGTTTATAAAACTTAGGTTTCGCATGTGGTTTTAAATTTAATTTAATTTGATATTTATTAAACCTTCCTAAACCATCGCTCCAAAGATCCGAATATTGACTAATTAATTTACATATTTCGGAAGGATAATTCTTATAACGTATGTGTTTTAATTCCGTTACATTACTGTTTATTAATATTTTAAACTTGTACATAAAATCTCGCCCTAGGAGTGGCGCACTGCCGTTTTGTATAACAAAGAAATTAATTTTATCTGTGATATTATTGTATTTAATTGTAGTTGTGATAAATCCAATGGGCGTGATTTTATGCCCATTGTAGAAACACATTTTAATCGTACAACTTTTTATTGGTAAGTGAGCAAAGTTTTTCTTATAAAACACATATGAAATAGCGGACACCCCCGCACCTGAATCTAATTCCATATTCACTAGTTTATTATCAACACACACACGCAATATAATAGGTTTATAATTGTCATACCTTAAATTATACAAGCTACATTCCTGACAGTCCTCGCAGTTTTCACCGCCGTCGGCGCCGTCAGCAACATCACCCTCTTCCTCGGCGTTGATGTTATACACGCGCGTCCTACATACTTTCCGCAGGTGTCCTTTTTGTCCGCAATTTTGACAAGTATAATTTTTAAATCGACACTTCTCGGCACAATGATTTTTCAAACCGCACACTGGACACCGAGGTACATTGATCGCAGCAGCTCCATCGCGGTAATCCGCCTGCCCCCAAGCACTGTTGGGCCTGCCGCCGCCGCCTCCTCGTCCGGCACCAACTCGCCCGGCAGCTCCTCGCCCGGCGCCTCCGCCAGCGCGAGCCATTGCGCCGCCTCGCCTGCCGCTGTCTCCACCGTACATCCTATAGATCGGCTCTTCTTTAAACATTCCGCTGAATCGCGCACCCGATGATGTTTCTTTAGATTTCCGTGCGCTAGCAACTTGCTCGGCGACATCCAACGCCGTTGTCATTGTCAAGGTCACGATGTTCTGTTCAAATAGCTTGTCGCGCTCGGGTCCTGCCCCAAGACCGAGTACAAAACGGTCTCTTAGCACTGTATCCAAGGAAAGCCCAAATTCGCAGTGGCTCGCCAGTCCCCGTAGTCTAGCCGCCCAGTCGCTGAAAGTCTCGTCTGATGTTTTCGTGGCTTCATAAAATTTTGTACGATCCGCAAATGTGGCTCGTTTTTGTTTGAAGTGATTGCTCATACACGTCACCAAGTCTGCATATACTAAGTTTTCCAAATCTCGTGGAAAAACCAGATTTCGAAGCAAACGGTATGACTCGTCAGTCAAGAGGGTTAGTAAAATACCGGACTTCTTGTCGTCTGCGATTGCGTTCACTTTGAAGAACTGGTTCAGACGTCCCAAAAATATCGCCCATTCACCATTTTTGCAGTCGAAATTAGCAATATTTCCAATAAAGCTCGTCATTTTCACAGGAAATTAACAGTTTATTTTTTTATTTTTTTTTTTGCACAAATGTGGGTAGTCACGACTCGTCGCCAGTAAGGAGTATCGGGTTTGGCAATGAAACAACCGAACTAGTAGGATCGTCGTTTATTACTGTCCTCTCGATGCAGGTACACGTATCGTATCGCTAGGTAGGTATATAGATCTATAACGGAGTGGCGCGAGCGCGCGCATACATCTCAGCTAAACTATATTATGCCATATTATATTATGTCAATTGACCATTATGCCAAAAGATCATTATGCCAAACAATATTATGCCATATTGAATTATGCCATTTGACTATTATGGGTTAGGGTGTAGTAAAGAGTAACTTTTTTTTTTCCTAATTTTTTTTATTGGAAATGGGTATTAATATTCATGGAACGCAAAGATATACAGGGTGTCCAGAGACCAGTGGATGTCCCGGCACGGGCGGCTGGCGGGGAAGGGTTGACCGCCCAGAATACGTTTTTTTTTTTCTATCTCAAACGGTTCGAGCTGTACGTCACTTTTAGTAAAAATTGAAAAATGTCTACTTTTTTGCACGTTTCGGGGTATCACGTCCACAGATTAAGCGATAGCATTGTTTTTTTTTTCGCCATGTGTTCACTAATATTGATGTTTGAAAATCACCTTAATTTTTTTTAAATACTATAGTTAGTAACTTACAGGATGTCCCCAAAGATAGATTTAGTTTTATAAACTTTACTTTCTGCTAAGTTTGAGCATCTGTGGTAAATGTATGAAACCTGTCTGGCCGACTATTGAAAAAAATTGCCTATTTCATAAGGATTCTAAAACAGTATTATACTAATAACTTTTTGTCATAAGTTACTAAGCTAGTGCTATGAATGCATCGTTTCACCCGCACCGCACTTTATGAAATGCGGCGCGTACGGTGCGGGTGAAACGTGCGAGGTTTCACATCATTACATACAATTAATTCTAAAATGCGGCGAGAGGAGCGCGTGCGTCGCGTACGTTGCTGATAAGTGTGCGATCACCTTAACATATTAATCTGACCATGCATTGGTAGGTCTAAGATAGCTCAAAGCACAGCCGGAACAGCTTATGTTTTTGACAACATAGGTATAAATAGGTACCTAAGTTCTTTTAAATTTTGACCACAAAAAAATACTAGGTATATAATAAGCATTGTAAACACTATAATAATAACAGCTACAAGCGGCAACAGAGGTAAAGACACTGTGAACAATTTGCGTTAGAAACATTTACACAATTTGCAAATAGAGCCTGCAATGGAATTTAAACAGGCAATTTCCGCAAGTTGAGTGCCGTTCGAGATAGATTCTAAATGAGTTTATAAATAATAACGATCTCTCTTGTGCGGTACATGAACACTCGTTGGAGATAAAAACCGGCTAAGTGAGAGTCAGACTCGCGCACTAAGGGTTCCGTACCGTTAACACAAAAAAATTATGTTTCTTGTATGGGAGCCCCACTTAAATAAATTAAAAAAAAAAACAGGACGTTACACACAGCGCAATCTAGCCCCAAACTAAGCACTAGGCGTGTACTATGGGTACTAGACAACGGATGTACGTACTACATAATTATACTTATTTTTTGTAAATAAAATTGATTGCATAGAAAATAGCTAGACCAGAAACAAATAAAATGATTGTTTTATTCTGTTTTAGTAATTGTTGTTATAGGGGGAACAGAAATACATTATCTGTGAAAATGTCATCACAATAAATTAAATAAATAAAACATAACAAGAATTGCTGGCTTGATGTCGTAGGAGCTGATATGCGTAGGTACAAGTGGCCTTACCACATGGGATGCCGAAATTAGATAAAAATAGGAAATCGGACCCCGGGAGAAATGCAACCGGGAATATAGCTCAGATAATGATGATGCCGGTAACAGATAGAAACATAGACTTTCTCAGACTCTTTTATTTTAAAATAGGTGGAGGTTTCTTATTGTGATCATGTGATTCACGTTGTATTATGTATATCTATCGATTCTATTATCATATATCTGAAGAGTTTGTTTGATTGTTTGTTTGAACGCGCTAATCTCAGGAACCGCTGGTCTGATTTGAAAAATTGTTTCAGTGTTGGATAGTCCATTTACTGAGGAAGGCTATATATTTGACCCCGTTATTCCCACGGGATCGGGACTTACGCGGGTGAAACTGCGGAGCGCAGCAAGTTATATATATCCACGGATACCCTCATCGAAATTTACAAAATTCTTTAAATTCGGCACTTCTTTCGTGACAATTTTGGAGGAATAATGTTACAGGCGGTCGTTTATTCCCAATTTCACTAAAAACGTTGTAAAAGGAAACCAATTCTCTGAGGGGTCGTTTTAGGTACGTATTTATTTACATTATACCTATATTTCTATTGCTGTAAAATATGTTAATGGAGATTGAATTTACGAATCCATATAATTTTGGCGTGAAATCCACAGACCACAGTAAAATCCGATCAAATTACCTATGAAGATGCTACTAAGGATGTGTAACTGAAGCCGTAAACTGAAGCTTCTTCTTTTTGTATAGTGCTGTGGCTTACCTATAGAGAGTTTTCAGGTCGCCCTGAGGCCTCGAACTTGACCTAACGACTGCTATCAGACATAAAAACTCAACTGCTTAGCGGGATCAACTGCTTAGCGTGCCTTCCGAATGACCGGAGGAGCTTGAGAAAGCCATGATTTTTAGCCACATAAATTGTCTGAAACAAAACTGCCTAAATGGGGAAATAATATAAGTATACTAGCTGACCTAGCAAACGTTGTTTTGCCTTATAAATTATTGATAGTTGCCGATTCTCAGACCTACTGAATACGCATATAAAATTTGGTAAAAATCGGTCGCGCCGTTTCGGAGGAGTACGGTAACTAACATTGTGACATGGAAACATGGAATGACATGGAATATATAAATATTAGAAAGAAGATTAGAACCAGCGGTTTACTCTGTGCGTTGATATACAGTTCAGTCAGTCAGTCAGTCAATCAAGGAATTTTATTATGTCTAAGTATCTACCCCACGTAGCATCGACAAATACTCTCAACGCAATAAAACACCACCTCAACTACCCACTGATGTGGTAATAAAGTATATGTGCTTGGTTTTCTGATCACGTTTTGTTCCTAGCGCTTCAGCCCTGACCAGATGTAATAGAGTACCGTCTCCCATAAAACTTGTCGCCTTATTTCAACTTCGGAACCGGAGTGAGCAAGTTTTTGCCACTTTTATGGGGTTCTTGAAAACGGCGTCATAATAAACTGAAGAAGTGAAAGTGGATGTGGGACAAAAGAGGATAAAGGTAGATTTAGATGAAAACTATAGAGAAATTTGTTTGCTCACTGGTAGGTAAACAATCTTTTTTAGGGTTCCGTACCCATAGGGTGAAAACGGGACCCTATAGCTAAGCGTCCACCTATCGGCATCGTACGCATCGGACGGATCGCATTAAACGGATCGTAATATTTTTGTATAGAAATTAGCAGATTCGAGCGATTCGATGCCGAAAGGTGAACGCTTAGCTCATTACTGAGACTCCGCGGTCGGTCTGTCCGTCTGTCTCCAGACTGTATTCATAAACCGTGATAGCTAGATGGTTGAAATTTTCACAAATGATGTATTTCTGTAGCCGCTATAACAACTAATACTATACACAAATAAAACAAATATTTAAGGGGTTACGTTACGGTTACGGTTAAGCTTACATACAATCATCATCATCCGAGCGTTGTTCCCGGTTGCATCTCTCTCGAGAGCCCGGGGTCCGCTTTCCTACTTTTACGTCTCCACTTCGCACGATCTTCGGCATCCCGTGTAGTGAGGCCATTAGCACGCATATCCGATCTTACAACGTCAAGCCAGCACTTCTTGGGTCTTCCCAATCTGCCGCGGCCGGGCGGAGGCGCCATAGCAAGACATTTGTTTCCCACGTAACTAGCCGGTTTCCGTAGAACGTGGCCGTACCACCGTAAGCGGCATTCTTGCAGTTTGTCTGCAATGTCTCGGACATGAAGGCTGCCCCTGATGCGGGAGTTTCTGACGCGGTCTTTTCGCGTCACTCCACACATCCAGCGCAGCATCTTCATCTCCGTGACACGCAGCTCCTGCTTATGTCGCTCAAGCAATGGCCACGCCTCACTACCATACAAAAGGACAGGTCTAATGATCGTTTTATAGACCTGTCCCTTCAGTTTAACCGGCATTTTCGGGTCACAGATGACACCAGTTACCTCTCGCCACTTGGCCCAAGCTGCCGAAATGCGGGACTTGACGTCACAATCGATGTCGCCGGACTCGTGAAGCACAGATCCCAAGTACTTAAACTGGTCTGTCCGCTCGACCATGTGACCGTCTACGCATACAGGTGTGGGATCTGTGGTATTGCTAGCCAAGTATTCGGTCTTCGCTACGTTGAGTTGCAAACCGCCGTTCTCAAGTGACTCTTTCCACGCATTTACACGCCTTCCAAGCCGCCCCTTATCCGAGTCCGCTAGCGCAATATCATCAGCATACATGAGCATCCACGGGGGCTGCTCGTGTGCGTCTCGGATGATTACGGACAGTGCGTCCAGTATTACGCTAAACAGAAACGGACTTAGGACGGATCCTTGGTGGACTCCGACTGTAATGGGGAAAGATTTAGCTTACATACAATAAACATGAATTTTATATTTTAAGCACAACCGAACGTTATCGCGATTAATTTTAACCACTACCCCCATACTACTAGTGGCGCCAATCGTAACAAATACAGATAAAAACTTTACAAATACAAATAAAAGGAGGAAAGCGGACCCCGGGCTCTCGAGAGGGATGCAACTGGGACCATCGCTCGGATGATGATGATGACAAATCCCTTCGTGCGCGAATCCCACCCGCACCTGACCAGTTTTTTTTTACATGAGTTAGGCTTGTATTTGATCTCATCTCTAGCGACAATGAAGTCGACGCTTCCTAAAAGAGATTTAAAGACTCCAAGGCGCGCAGTAATTTGCACTTTGTAGCAGTACGTACGAGAAAGTTCAAATCTAGTTTCTATCTATATTCTTTACTTCCGAAAAATTCGTTTAATCAATAAAAATAAATAAACATGGATATTTTAAAACCCTTTCTTATTGGATGCCTACATCATATTATTATAAAGAACACACTCTCCAAATTTCAGCTTTTTACTGTCAGCGGTTTAGGCTGTGCGTTGATAGATCAATCAGTCACTCACTCAAGACTAAACATTTTGTAGATATAGATAAAAACCACAAAATACCACAGACATTACTTTTAAAATGTGAGATTACTTACGGCTATTAATTTATCATCACATCAGGAATACAGTTGGCGGCCTGAATTTCAATAAGAGATTCCGAGAATCTGCCTCGTGAATGTTAAATTTTATTGAGATAAAGCCATTTCGTCCACCGGTGTCACCGAAGTCCGAAGATAATGCTCTGGAGTTAGCCATAAATGAGTATTGGTATAATTAGTAGCAAAAAGTATACCCCCATGAGTTTCTAGTGGTTTTTTCTCAACCAATGGGCGTTGCGAAACCACACTTAATTCATTATTTTCTAATATTCAAATATTTCAAAATGATCACATATTTGTATAACCTGCATCTTTTTGAGTAAATAAAAATTTGAACTTCTTCTTATCGTACGGCGTACCTATAAGTGTTAGATTTTTCGCCGTAAGGCGGTAAGGCCTCTAACGTGACCTAACGCGTTAGGTAAGTTAGTTCTAACGGTTGCCTATATCTGATAGCATAGATAGACAACCAGAGTACGAAAAAGCTCGAGATAATATAATTTATCACATATTGCCATCACAGATCTGACCGCGTCAGGCGTTGCATAACTCGCCCCTACTAGCAAAGTCAATTTAGAGGCATTACCTAGTTAGTATTTTTTTTATATTTCGTTAGGGAAAACAAGGAAAAAATAGGAAAAACAAATGATACCATGTATACCGCATTATATGCATTATAAACCCACATGCAGTAGGAAGTGACATACTTACCTACCTGACAAAGCTTCATCCCACTAATATTATATAATGCCAAAATTTAAATATTTGTGTTATTCAATCACGCAAAAACTACTAAACCGATTGCGATAAAACTTGGTATGGATGAAGATGCAGATTAACACATAAAGCAACTTATCACCCAATACCCCAGGGATCAGGACTTACACGGGTAAAACAGCGGGGGGTCTGCTAGTACTAAAAAACAGTATTTCTCAACCACATGCACATGCGGACACGGGACAGATATGGCCAGGCTTTTACGAAGGTCAATTCTCACTAAAAGTCAATGCTCTCTTCATTTTACTTTACAAAATTGTTATTGTTTGTAATTCACCGTAAAGAGGTTTTATTGCCAGCTTAGTGGGGGAAGTTATGATGTGGAAAATAGTGTTCAGTAAGTTTGTGAACCGTTTTATCTTAGGGGATAAGACGTTAAACATTGAAATAAGAATAAAGATAGAGAAGTCGTCTAATGTCTATTTTTTCTGCACGTATTCATGTTGACTTTTAAGTCAATAAAATGTACCCAATAATGTTCTTGTTACAAAGATACGAGTACTTATTAACATAAATGCAAATCATCATTTTATTAATATTAGAACTACGGGTCGAGATCGCGTTGTAGATAACTATGGATTTTATTTACTTCAACGTTTCGGCAAACAGATTACACCAGCCGTGGTTGCGAGAAGTATGTCTTCCCGCTACCATGGCCGGTGTAACCCGTTTGCTAAAACCTCAAAGTAATTAAAATCCATAGTTATCTACAACGCGATCCAGACCCAAAGTTGGACGGAAATCATGTACCTCAGTTTAAAAATCATTATTTATCAACAAGGGAAGGTGCCGAGAATATTTTCTCGTAGTTTTTTTTTTCACTTATATAAATTACATTTCGGGTAGATATTTTTAGTCGAGAATAACTAAAAACATTAAAATTTAGTTCACAAATCTGGTTGAATGAAATGAAAACAGGCAGTGGATGCCAGACCTTCGTTATTTTATAAAAGCTGAAAGTTTGTCAGGGCATATTAAGTATTTTTAAATAAAATAAGCGTTTTTTTTAATCTAAAAAATATTCAAACAAAATCAGCTTTAAGTCTTAAACACTCGACCCAAAAGTTAAAACGAGAGTGCAAACTACAAAGTCAAATCCACGAGTTAAACTATAAAATACTACGTTATAAACCGTTCGCAAACGAAATCCTGCTATTAAAACTTTTACAGCAAATTAACTGTGACGATTGTTTTAAAACTAGGTAACAGTCACTTTATTTTAAATTGCAATAGTTTTTGTATTATAAAACGGGTCGTTTAATATTGAGGATTTAAGGAAAATATCCTTGTTCCGATACGTAGACCGGTGCAGCCACTAAGGAAGATGGGTCGGATCATGTCCCACTGCCAATTTCCTATCTTCTAAATGCATGTAGTACCACATCATTTCTTACTATCTGGTAAAATATTGGACAAACTATCATGTATCGTTTATAAAAAAAAACTAACAAAACTCTAACACCAGGTGAGTCACAAAACTACGAGTATACGAAAAGAAGAAGACAGAAAACGGACAAATGAGTGATCTTCTAAGGGTTCCTCGTTTACCTCTTGAGGTTAGGAATCCCAATTTTGGGCTCGTCTGTTTCTACTAAGTAAGTAAGTTTTTATTGTTCCTCCGTAGTTTCTACATCGATCGTCGTTTGTTTATGAAATAAAGGAAAGAAAGTATCCCGTCGTACTTTATTACCAGTCATTAGTACAACAAAGGGATAAATCCTCTATTAGATTTGTCCAAACTTTTATTTTGACAGCATTTAACAATTGCTATAGGTAATATCTTTACGCTCAAAATGAGACTTTAACTTGCAACTGAACTGCAATCAAAACTTATGATGGAAGTTCAACTCAGATGGGAATTATCCATTTGAGTAGCACGGTTACCTGTAGGTACTGTAAGTACTGAATTTGACAAATATTTGTTTGGTTAGCTGTAATTATCTTATTCTCTCATCGTTCTTGTGATCTAATATATAATTGGGAACATATTTGCTTTGTTTATTTGAAATTATTAACTTTCTTATAATTATTATTGTTTTAATTTTAAATATTTAATATGTTCATTGATTTTATCAATAGGTAGCTAAACTTAAATTTAATTATGTATTACTAGAGTGGTTCGGCCTGCAATAAAGACATTTTATTTATTTAATTTCAAAGTTTTTTGATAACCTAAGTATAGGTAGGTACTATGTAAATACTTAGATAAATAAAGCTTTACCAGTTAATTTTGTTTATTTATTTATAATTTACAATTTAGTAAATACAACCGTGTATTCCCAGCTTGGAATAGGGTTATCCCATCTCTTCTCGTGAATGTCGTGAAAGGCGACTAAGGCATCTAGGGGAGACTAGCAAACCTTGAGTTCTCCCCTCGCGGCAGTAGGTAAACGGCTTCGTCCCTAGAAGGGATGGTGTCCCATATAAAATATTGCCAAATCTTGTTATTTGCAGTGTGTATGGTAAATGATGACTTACTACTGCGCCGACCCCAAATAATTTAGGATTTTAGCGGACCCCGGGCTCCCGAGAGGGATGTAACCGAAAACATCGCTCAGATGAGAAGAAGTAAACAAATTTCTGTATCTGAATCTTTTTCTTTTATTAACATTTTAACTAACTTGGTTCTTTATGTAAATACTTATAAATACTTCCTGCAGACTGGTCATAAATCATAGTTAGGTTAGTTGGAGTAATTGTGAGAATCAGGCCAATAACGATATAGGACGTAAGCCTGCAGAGACTTACGCGAAAGGAGGTAGCCGATACATGTACCCCTAAATGTCAACACCTACCCGCAGTCTCGGATAGATGTAGGTACCTATGTGAAACTCTCTGAGTTGAAGACCAACCAAACGGCCCCCAGATTTCAGAATCCGTCACGATTCACGGCCTCTGTTCAGTAATTACGTCCGGCCTATACAAAATGTACTTACCTACTTAGATTTCTAACAATTGAAGCTCTGGAAAAAAAAAACTCTGCTAAAGAAGGATAAATATTTAATAAGTTTCTGAATCGACAGTGAAAACTTTAACACCTCTCTTCTTGTAACATTATATTTTTTTGAATTATGGCATAAGTTGACTTGTTGAATGCTGCAATCTTCCTGTTTCGCTAAAATATTCTTTTGAGTTTATTAACTAAGTACAAATATAATATTTTCATAAATACAAACCTACTGACAGACAAAAGCAAATTTAACAGATTTAAGGTAGAAACGCTGGGCTCACTTCGCTCGCACGGACTGAGCGAGCGAAGTGAGCCCAGTCCGTGCGAGCGAAGTGAGTCCGCTCAGTCAGTCAGCGCCGTGTAGCCCCGGGATAGAATAGCCCATTTCTTCCCGTAGGTGTCGTAAAAGGCGACTAAGGGATTTAGGAGGGACCAGCAAAACTTAAGTTCTCCCCACGCGGTGGCGGATAAAATGATTGGTCTCTAGAAGGGTTGATGTCAGGCAGGCGGCCGGCCGTAAAATTATTGCCAAATCTATTAGCAAAAGGTATGGTTAACGATGACTTATCTACTGCACCGTCCCCAAATGTTTGGGGTTTAGCGGACCCCGGGCTCCCGAGGGATGCAACCGGGAACATCGCTCGGATGAGAGAGAGACTTCGCTCGCTCAGTCAATAAAAACAACTCGTAAGAATAGCAAGCCTATGAGATAGTTGTAGATAGATAGGTAGGTACATACACCTCACCTACATTATTGAGAAGGAACAAACATAGACAAGCAATCTAGGGAACGTTGACGCAATATTGACTGTGCAGGTTGTACAAGCAGACGGTTTGATTTGGATCCGGGAAGCAGATAGTTTACATTAGAACTTGTACATGTACTGTAATCATTTAATAGAAATTTCCAAGGTACGGTTTGGTGAGGTTGTGTTGAGCTTTATTAAGTTTTTTTCTATCTACACTTTTTTAATCCTTTGAAATTGGAAGGGGACAGAATATTCAGCTCTTTTTAAATTCTGTTTCGACAGATTTTAGGTCAGCGAGCTTCATATTCGCGTCGTCACTTTCCGTCAGGTACAATTTTGGCCATACGTTCAACTACAAATATTGATGATTTGACTAAAAACACTCATTTTTCGGTTCGCATTGAATACTAAAAGTAATAAACACCACGCGATTAAAACCGAAAAGGTTTGGTCTGGTTTTCTCATATTTTAAGTCTTTTTCCTTTATTAAAAGTATTGAAAGAAAACACAGAAGGTAGGTACCTAATTACCTATACATAAAGTATCATGTTAGATCGCTCGACAATTCTTTAAAAAAATCTGTACAAAGTCAAAAAGGCGGCGCAATGTTGATTTAAAAAGTTTATTTCCGAACAACAACACAGCACTGACTGCGGAAATTCCAAGGAAAGTTCAGCTTTATTTTTTCCTTAGGAATCTCTTTTTCTTTTGCTAATTAGGTACTTTCGAAAGTATTTAGCTTGTTGGAAATTTCAATAAAAAATCTAGTTTTTTGTTTAAAATATTTGATTTGACTTTTCAGTTTCAGCACCGCTTTAAAACTTTTTGGTTTTAAGAGTTTGGCAGTAATTTTAACCTTAGTTTAAGAGGACAGTCTACCTACTCTTTCTCCGTACAAACGTAGTCGACAGTTTCCTTCCTGGTTAAAGACATTAGTGCTAATTTATTTATGCCATAAAACCTATATCTCCCATGACTATGCCCCTTCGTTTAAAAAAATTAGAATATCGTCATGGTCATGGCTGATGTAGGACTTATGGCATAAAGATATTTTTTCTAGTATCTTTATCCAGGGAGAAACAGTCGACTACGTTTGTAAAATTTGTATGGAGAAAAGAGTATCAATCTTGCATACTATAGAGAGAAAAAACAGAAAGAAAATCTAAATTAATTATACTTAAGGGGACAGTCTACCTACTCTTTTCTCCATACAAACTTTACAAACGTAGTCGACTGTTTCCTCCCTGGATAAAGATACTAGAAAAAATATGTTTATGCCATAAGTCCTATATTGCAGCCGTTACCATGTCCCTACGTTTTGATTTTTTTAATTTTCTAATTATTCTAAATTTTATTTCTTTTCTAATTAAAAAATAAAAAAAAAAACAAAACGTCGAGGCATGGTCATAACAGATATAGGTTTTTTGGCATAAACATATTATAAAATTTCTAGTGTATCTTTGCCAGCTTTCTTGTCTTCCATATACAGTACTTCGAGTTTAGTACACACCATTTTAGAACCTATAAGTCCAAATTGCCAGTTAAACTATTTAAATGAAGCAACAGAAAGCTGGAAAAGAGCCTGCCCAACGGAGTCGTTACCAAGAGCCCCTTCGTCTCAGAGGCAATGGGACGAGCCGCTCTGCACGTTAGAATTCAATGACCTGATATATACTTCAAGTTCTTCTGCAGAGCGTGCTCGTTTACATGCCGTTGCTCGATGGGAATCGGGTCTTTGGTTACAGGCGCTACCATCCCGTAATATTGGTAATTTTTTAGACAATAACACATTTCGGTTGGCCGCATCTCTTCGTGTAGGTGCTTTCTGTACAGCTCCTCACCGGTGTGATTGTGGAGAGCCTGTAGACCGGCTCGGTCACCACGGATTATCCTGCCCAAAGAGTGCGGGCAGGATACCACGGCACTCCAGCCTGAACGATGTCATCCGTCGGGCCTTCGGCAGTGCCGGCGTCCCGTCAACTTTAGAACCTAACGGACTTTTACGGGACGACGGCAAGAGACCCGATGGGATGACTCTCGTTCCTTGGAGGATGGGTAGGCCCCTAGTTTGGGATGCCACTTGTGTGGACACGCTGGCTCCTTCCCATCTTCCAGTGACCACGGTGCGGGCAGGAGCTGCCGCTGATAAAGCTGAAAACCTTAAACAGCACAAATATAGTAATCTAGATAGGGGTTACATGTTTGTGCCGTTTGGGGTGGAGACTTTAGGTCCGTGGGGGCCAGAAAATAAGTATTTGTATACAACGGGGCAATGCAGCCAGTATTCTGGGCACTTTTCCCTCCACCAAGATTTTAGCAGATTTAGATTTAGTTTAGTTTTATTTTAATAAGTTTTAGTTTTAATTTAGTTTTTAATTTTAATTATGTTTTATAAGTGTTTTTTGATTGATGAAAAAACGAAATTAGAAAATAAAAATATATTTGCTCTAATGTCTTTATTTAGGGTGGAAACAGTCGACTATGTTTGTTTGGACAGAGAATAGGTAGACTGTCCTCTTAACCAGTTTACCGGCGAAGCGGACATGTCTGACCGAGTCTGTTCAGCCTGATTAAACAGACCACGGTATAGTTTTTTAAAACGTCTCTCGTTGGTTGCAACTGAAAATGTCAAAGTTGAGACCTATTTTAGTAGAAACTGAGAGAAAGTTTTGAGGGTTATTCTATTTGAATCATTTTCGTGGTTTCGTTTCATAGATACTATTTCAAATCTCTCTCATCCCAGCGATGTTCCCGGTTGCATCCCTCTCGGGAGCCCGTGGTCCGCTAAACCCCAAATATTTGGGGTCAGCGCAGTAGGTAAGTCATAGTTGACCATACCTTCTTCTAATAGATTTGTCAATATTGTACGGCCGGCCGCCTGCCTGACACCAACCCTTCTAGGGACCAAGCAGTTAATCCGCCACCGCGCCGAGAGAACTTAAGTTTTGCTAGTCCCCCCCTAAATCCCTTAGTCGCCTTTTACGACACCCACGGGAAGAGATGGGGTAAGCCTATTCTATGCCGGGGCTACATTTCAAACGCTTACTAAAAATTCATCTGATGCTTAGTCTGCAAAAAAACTCAAGCAATGAATTACTTACTGAAAAATAGAACCTCTAAATTGACAGTCAATAATTGGTACAAAACAAAGTGTGTTCAATACAATTTGTAAACGAAGATTCAATTTACCTCCCTTTTGCCTTGTGATTAATGTCCCGTCAGACCGTTGGTCTGTCCATTGATCTCCTTTGATTAATTGTATTATAAAAAGTTAAGTGAAAAATGTTTTTCTCCTACCTGAGGGCTTTTTGTGAAGCTATTAGCAATCAATGGTTAGAGCATTAGATGAAGGGATCATTCCTCAAAGCGTTTATATTTTCAGCGTTGGTCGCTTAAAAATATTAGGTAACGTAAAGTTGGTAGTAGAAATAGAATAGCAACTTTTTTTTTGTTTTGACCACCACGGAATACATGTTGTTGTTTCGGACACCATGTTATAAAAAAAGTAATTCAGAAAAGAGCAATCGAAAAGTTTTAAATTTATTTTTCGATATTATAGTTTTTTCTTTTAATAGAATTTGCACTTGTAAATGCGTCAATGTAATTCTAGAGGTGTGACATAATGTTAATACATAGCCAAAAGGAATGTATTGAAAGGTAATCACTTACCAAGAAAGGAATTACCTTACCATACATTTATTTTCTATGTATGGGTAAGGTAATCCCTTCCTTTTGGCTTCGCTGTAGTCAGGTAAAAACTGACTTTTGTAAGATTCAAAGAGTTTCAATAAATAACGACAAAGTCACAAAACGATGCAAGTTAAATCCTTTCCTAATTAAAATAAAAAAAAAACCAGGTCATATACGAGCACCTAACTTATATTTAACCTAAATATAATAATAAACATTTACTTTGTAAGTCTCTGTGTCTAATTAGCAAGGGCGGTTGCGGCGACGGTTGACTCATTAAAAACTGTATGGACCGTGAGATAATTAACCCCCGAGGCGGGGTGACTCCGGGAATAACGTCTCATTTATACGTCATCGTTAACTTTAATGAGGATTTGTACTGATATATGGGGCGTTCTGAATGATTTTTCATGGGGTCTTTGGTCGAATTGTTTTTCAAGAGATTTTAGTGAGCGAGAAGTGATAAGAAATTTAACTTAAAATCTATAAGGGTTCCGTTTTTTGCCATTTGGCTACGAAACCCTAAAAACGATGACTAAGTTTATGTAACGTTTGTCTTTTACTGTGACATGAAGTTTCAAAATTAAAAGAGAGTGACGAGATTTTTCTTGCCTCGATTCCGTGATAAAATTGGAGTTAAAAGTTTGATACATAATTGCACCCACCTAAATGCATCTTTACCGGTCATGCGGGTTAAGCACCCATACGGATACCCATCCACCGATATTTTTGTGGCAAAAATTACTTTCTCGAGATCCTCTGTGTTTTAAAAAGGTACGTTTAGCAGTTGGTCCCGGTCCTAGGTCGAGCCACACCACTACACGAAAAGAAGGAAACGATTTTACCTATAATATGGTAATTGTATAACATTTAGTTTTTTATTTGCCGAAGGGCAACCACATAAGCTTAAATTGTCATGTACTCCAATGGAACCCCAGCAAAAGTGCCGTACAATATTCCCTACATATGTCCTGAAAATTTCGTAATGAAATTCCTTACCGATTCATAATCTACCAACCCTATTCTATAGAGTGGATGAAGTATTCGTTTATTGGGAAAATAAATAGGGTATTTACTGACTCAGGGATCTTTTTCGTCCTGTATATTGGTTACAAACCCGTTTTACTATTCGATATAGTTTGATTTTATTTTCAATTTTGTAAACCTGGGATTCAATTGGGTTTTCCAAGCTATTTTCAGCAAGATTTGATTTTACCTAGATTTTGTGGCCAATTTCACATTTGTGTAAAATTCGGCATGCTTTGGTATACTGATTGGCGGATTATTGTTAATTTTAAAATTTGATTATTCGTGAAACAAATCGGTTGGCGAAAATTTTTTTTTTTATTGAGTGGCAAACCTTTCGCCATCTTGTCAGGGTGTGATTAAGGAGGTATTTGCCTCATAAATGACCAGAAAGATGGCAGACCCTCTCATCGTATAGATTTTTCTTCGGTTTTTGCTATGCTGATATAAATTATAACTCATTTTTCGGTTTTATTCTGTTTTCAACGCCAGACAGACTCCTATTCCCGGGTAGACAAAGAAAATTCTCTAATGGTCCCTCCTCCTTAGTCGGTCCCTCAAAGTTGAGAAGCGTGACTCCGTGCAAGGTCGTGTACAAGATGTCTCCATGTGCTGCCGTCTTCAGCTTGCCGCGGTGCGATGTTTACTGGCATCTCCAGCTGTTCTGACACATCGTTGGTCATAGTAACCACATATAATTTAGTGCATTAAAACGTTATGTTATGCATGCAGAAGCATTTTCACAATAATTTCCATCTTTTCCTCTTCATCTCAAAAAACGAAGCATATCCTAAAATACTTAATCCTCATCTAAAGTGTCAACTAAACCTCTAACTCTATACTAAACTTGCTTTGTTAACTCTAGCCGAGTTGCGCGACTGAAGGGTTATCCCAATTAGCAACGACTGCACTCCCCTAATGACGCCGTGTAAAGAGTGCTTAACTCTGTGTTGACATGTCCCTTTGGCTTTGTAGGCCATAGGGTTTGTAGGTACAGTGTTTTGAGAAACGAACTGCAAAGCACAACGTTCCCCGCAGACAAGTTAGTAATTGAACTCCGCATATTCAAACTAGTTTTTTAACCCACCGCAAACTGTGCAAGCTATCCTGGCTTAAAAGTATACAATAGCAGCCTTGGAACTATAATTTCAGAAACTTAGATCAAAAAGGTAAAAGTCTTTAGTACTTTTTTTTAATTTTAGACTATAATCTGACGTTTTGATCCTTACTATTTGACACTTTTTTTTTCAGAAAGAAGTGCCGAATTGTATTCTCTAAAAATAGTAGAAATGTCAATGTTGTTATGGTTTTAGTGAGGTGAGGTGAGATAGAATGCTAGCCAATCTCATGTAAAAAGTACCATTTCACCCTTGACCATTTTGGTTGTTGTACTGCATCTTTTAATACGGAAAAACTGCTCGGTATGTTCAAAAGAATTTTCACGTCTGCAGTAGCTACTTACAGAAGTTCATTTTATTCAGTCTTGAATTCTGTAACTTTTTCTTTCAATTTAAAGGCCGGAGCACATTGTAAAAACAAGCTGAGTTCAAAGTAGGAAGTTATCATTCATTCATTTCTTTTACGCTTGAAAGCATTCCTTTTCAGCAGCTACCTGCCCAATTAAAATGTATAATTCACTTTCGACAGAAACCTACATATAGCTTTTGTCCGATTACATAAAACTACTAGCTCTATCCCGCGGTTTCGCCTACCCGGCCCTTCGGCTTTTTTTTAAATCCTTTCTTATCGGATGCCTACATCACATAAAGAATACACTCTTTTTCAGCTTTCTACTATCAGTGGTTTAGGCTGTGCGGTGATAAGTCAGTCAGGACAAAACCTTTTATAGATATAGATAGAAGATAGCCTGAACTTAATATTATGCACTGCAAATACCTCTATATCTATGTATATTAATGCAGATAAAAAGTGGAAACCGCTTGTTCCGTATTTGAACAGGTAGGTACTATATTTTAGTTAGATGATTCCTGTGTCATCTATGTAGGTGACTTTGATCTTAGATCTAAAATGAATGTACATTTTGTTGAAATATTATTAAGTCTTAAAGTTCCCAATGACGAATCTTTGTTCCATAGTAGTATTTATTAAACCTACCTAAGTCATAAACAAAAAATATATAAAAGTAAAGGGCAAAAGGATAAAAAATAAGACAATAAATGTAGAAATACATAAAATAACTGACAAATATGCCTGTTTAGAAAACATGCCTGAGTAAATATACTGAAACTTTTTAGAATATAAAATTCGGTGTAACCATTCAGTAACTCTAGAATTATAATACTGAAAGGGTTTCTTCACGTTCGTCTATTTTATGTACAGATAGAAAAACATATGGAAAAAATATATTTTTAGGGTTTCGTACATCAAAATATAAAAAAACGAACCGTTAGGATAAAATAAGATAAGATCACCGTCATCAAATTCAAAGTCAAAGTCAAATATATTTATTCAATAAGAACAGTATATATGTTATAGGCAATGTGTAAAATGCAGGCATTCTATACATTTCCTAGGTATTGTATAGAATGCCGGGGTCGTCCAGGCAATGTGTGAAATGATATTGAATGTTCAAAACTATTTTACACTTTACCTAGGAAATGTATGGAATACCTAGGCATTGTATAGAATGCCGGTTGACCCATAGGTAATGTATGTAACGTGCTTTTTTGCGTAGACAGCGTTTCTCACATAGCCTTTTCCTTCGGATAAACATTTACATTTACAACGTACAGTCAAGTGCACGTAGAGCTTTACATTTTGACATTTCCACCTCTCTTATCTTCTGCGATATTAGGACAAAATCGAATGGCAAGTGTAAAGGTCTAAGTGCACTTGACCGTACCAAAAAATTGCTGCAGAAAGTCGCCCTGTTCATTTCTTACCACTTGATTATGGAAATTTAATCATGATACAAAAAAAACCAACAGTTTTCATTTAAAATAAGCTTTTATATATTAGCAGGGGGTTTGGGGGGGTACGTATTCGAATAGGTTTCTAATATTAAATATTTACAGTTAAAATCCCGATGCTATCTATCTAAACACGAAAAAACTACACGGAGCACCCCGACTTGGGTTAGGTTAGGTTAATGTTAGAACATGATTACACACAGTAAAATATTCTGTAAATAAAAAGGCGTGATGTATAAATATCGCACTGTATATGAAATAAATGTTAATAATGTTTTTATTTATAGTATTAAGCGCTTCGGCGACCGCTCCCGTCGTTCATTACACACATTGCCTGATGCGCTTCGGGCATTTTATACAATACCTAGGCAATGTATAAAATGAATCGAATTATACACATTGCCTGAACGTTTTAGGCAATGTATACAATGCCTAGGCATTCTATACAATGCCGGATTGATCGTTTTGATCATCATCATCATTCGAGCGTGTGTGTATGGGGTCCACTAAGATCTTTGCCAACCTCACCTGCTAGCTTGGTGCACCTGCTGATGAACGGACGAGGCTCTGGTGCAGACTTTCTCTTCGGGGTTGGGAGGTCAGACGGCAGTCGCTCCCGTAAAAGTCAAAATCAGCCAAATCAATATGGATCATCGTTTTGATATGTGAACTTAATAGTATGATTTTAGTGTGGTTTCGGAACGCGCCCTCCGATGAGAAAAAACCACAAGAAACTCATAGAATTTTTAATCCTGCATTCAATCAAATTAACCTGCATTCTCAATCAGATTAAAACTACATACATAACATAGTTTGAGCATAACATAGCATAACAAACATGAAGCTGCCGCCCTAAAAATACCAAGTAAAAATAGCACCGCTTAAGTTTTATTTATTCTACGTGCTCTGAAAGCCTGAATGAACACTTATGAAGTAGTTTTTACATATAAAAGAATGCGATTGTTATTCGGGATAATTGGAGCAAATATTTTAGTAGAAGTGGGCTCTTTCGAGATAGGTTTTACTTGGTAAACTTGGTTGATGTTTGGATTTTGGCTAAACTACCTAGGTACATTTGCTTAAGATGTGAAGTAGGTATCTACACTTAAATATTTTCCTGTTCTCTTATTCTTTCTTTACAAAATATTGGCGTTTTATAATAAAAAAGGAAAAAATAATCTTCAATGTAAGTTAATAGTAACTTGTGTTTGAAGCAATTAGGCAGCTCCAGAATTCAAGAGTTTGCATACTAAGTTTGAATTTAGAAGCTCAATAAAATGCTCAGATTTTAAGAGGATAGTCTCCATTCTCTTTCTCCATACAAACGTAGTTTAAATTTTCCTCCCTGGATAAAGACATTAAAGCAAATATGTTTATGCCATAAAACCTATATCTGTCATGAATGACAATACATCTACCTTTTTATTTTCTAATTAAAATAATAATAAAAAATAAAAAAATTATAAAATGAAAAAAATAAAAAGGTAGATGCATAGTCATGACAGATATAAGTTTTATGGCATAAACATATTTGCTCTAATGTCTTTATCCAGGGAGGAAAATTTAAACTACGTTTGTATGGAGAAAGAGAATGGAGACTATCCTCTTAAGTGATGTTTCATAAATAAGTAAAATCAATAAATAAATTCTGAGAACAACACACAGCGTCATGTAGCCCCATAGCTACTTAGCTTGTATTACGGTGACTAGATAACGGATATACAGGGTGTCCCAGAAACGAGTGTCAAGCGAAAGTCCAGAGGTAGAGGACCTTAAGGGGTACCCGAATCACCCCCATGTATGTTCCGCGTTTTTTCGTAGTTTAGAAGTTATGGCCATTTTTCTCATTTTTCTACTAAAATGCGACCACTGAGATCTATTTAATTATACTCACTTCAATAATTGAGATAATTGGCTGATTTCTTCTCAAATGTGGAGCTGAATAATAGGGTCATGTTAACTGTTACAAAAAAAGGCGTCACACTAACCAAACTGTTACAAATAGAAAAAGTATTTCATAAAGAGAGCGTTGACAAAACGCTATAAACTCTTTAAAGAGCAATTAAAAGAAAAACTCGCCTAATATTTTTTTTCCAAACCAACTTCAAAAACTTCCTTACTTCATTAGCTATATACCCTATTAATTTTATTGGTCTATCATTAGAGGATCATAGCAAAAATTTTATTTAAAAATTCTTTGGTCGAAAATTCTCTCAAACATCTTACTTAAACCTGAAGGGAAACTCCCGGCCTAATCTAATAATATAAAAAACATATTTGTTCTTATTTTATTTAATACATTTATTTGTACAAATCTTAATTAAGATTTGTGCGGAAGTTTTTTTGCGGAAGACAAACACCATCACTAGATGGCGCTAGTGGTAAAATACATAGTGGTATCGTTGCGTTTTTATGTCAAAAATCACGTTTGTTGAATGGGAGCTCCATTAAATATTTGCGGCTACAGTAATACATTTTCTGTAAAAATTTCAACTGTCTAGCTTTCACGGTTTATGAGATACAGCCCGGTGACAGACGGTCAGACAGCGAAGTCTTAGTAATAGGAATGAGTGAGAGAATTTTCGACCAAAGAATTTTTAAATAAAATTTTGGCTATGATCCTCTAATGATAGAACAATAAAAATAATAGGGTAGATAGCTAATGAAGTAAGGAAGTTTTTGAAGTTGGTTTGAAAAAAAAATAATAGGCGAGTTTTTCTTTTAATTGCTCTTTAAAGAGTTTATAGCGTTTTATCAACGCTCACTTTATGAAATTATTTTTTAATTTGTAACAGTTTGTTTAGTGTCACGCCTTTTTTTGTAACAGGTAACATGACCCTATTATTCAGCTCCACATTTGAAAAGAAATCAGCCAATTATCTCAATTATTGCAGGCAGTATGAGCAAATAGGTGTCGGTGGTCGCATTTTAGCAGAAAAATGAGAAAAAAGGCCATAACTTCTAAACTACGAAAAATTGCGGAACATACATGGGGATGATTCGAGTACCCCTTAAGGTCCTCTACCTCTGGACTTTCGCTTGACACTCGTTTCTGGGACACCCTGTATTATATCCGTGATCAAGTGATCACTAATAAATAAGCCTGATTTCTCAGTTAGGTCTAAATGGCGATGTGTGATATCTGATATACCAAGACATGGTTACAGGATATATCCTGGAACTTATTTGTTCCAAGTTATCAAACGATACATTGTTAAAGTGGTGCAAACAATGGACCGTAAGCTGTCTGTACTGAACTCTATCGCTTCTGCAAAGAAACCAGTAGTCTTAGATCAATCGTTACTAAGGTATTAAAGTACTCCTTTTGTGACTAGATTACATTTAAGTTTACAAAAACCCCTCTATATCAAAGTAAGCAGGCACCTCTATTGTTACAGCAGCTATTGTTATCTCTAATATAATGTTTGAACACGTAATATTTTACAAATAACATAACAAAATAGCTTTATTCCCAAAATAAATACAGACTGGTTTCCAAAATGGCTGAAACTACCTCGAGCGATATGTTACTAAGACAATAATTATATTCGTGTACCCTGTCGTCGCCCGAAGGCTCTCGTACAACGACGTTCAGTTCATAGAAAATACAGACTTTATACTTTTTGGTCGCCTGGAGGACATACGACGCCACACCGTGCCGGGCAAGAGCCGAGCGTCGTCGCCTATACGTTTATTACAAAATTTCCAGCAGTTTTTCAGAAATGTACTCCTAAAAATAAAATTTTCTAATTTAATTTTGCTCGCGCTGCGGAAAGTAACTGCATGTTGTTATTTTACACTTTAATTCAGAAACTTAGAACAAAAATGTAAAGAAAGAACTGTCAATTTTAAAGAAAAGGTAAATAAAGAACTGTCTCTTTCAAAATAAATGAAATAGGGTCCATACCCTATTTCATTTATTTTACTATAGCATTCTAAAAGTTAAGTTGTGGTAATGTTAGCCTTAAAGAGAAAACAAAAATTCTTCATACATGTCTAAAAAAATCTTAAAAACTGTTAGTTGGAACAAAAATGTTTCAATTTGGGACCACTGTGGGCCGTAGCACGGTCAAGTATTGTTATTAGTATTGCCATATTATGAACTTATATAGGATTTTTAATAAACTTGGAGTAAGGTTGGAGTAGTGAGAACATGCTTTGTCTTTTTCCGTGACAAGAACTTTCAAAGTTGACAGACAGAAACAAAAAGTGGTAAAATTATTCCGACCTTACTCCACGTTAATTAATAAGGCTAACAGAGTTTTTAACTTAAGACGGGGATAAATGATAACCTACTGTCCTTTTTCGGTTGCATAGGAGTGAGTGGAATAGAATTGTATGAAAAATAAATGATGATTACTCGTAAAATGTACATTATTTCATCAAAACACGATGAAGAGGTCCTGAGTAACATAGTTTTATACTATGTATTAAAATATTGACTCAGTTTTACGCAAAGATTTGGAGAAAAATGGTTTTAGTTAAAAATTAGACGTAACGTTGTGATTATTTTTTGTTTAAAATGTAAAATTTCATGTTTTTACTATGAAGAGGACATTTAGAGTATAACGGTTATCTATAAAAAAGAACAGATTATTTGAGGCTTGTTTCGGCGTGAAAAAAATGTTTCTATGATTTCACGTCGCTACGTGAAATGGCGATCTTAGAAACAATTTTCCCGGAAGGATTTTTAATCTTGATAGGATCGGCCGATGGTTTTCGTCTGCAGTCTGCGTCATCGGTTATGGAAACTTTAGTGAATATCATGAACAAATTACGCTACGCCCTGTAAGAACATACTTTTACGGCAGAAAATCGTCCACCAGATATTTTTTTTGTATCTATTTTTTTATTATAGAAAAATCACGTTTGACCACTATTATTATCCCACCAACCAGATCGTAAGTGACTATTTAGATCTTGAATATAGCAAGACTAGCAGCGTCCCGCGGTTTCACCTACGTAAGTCCCGATCCCAAGGTATTTGTGAAAAATGAAAAAATACACGGTGTCGATTTCCGAACCATACCACTAACGGCTAAATAAGAATACTACTCAAAGTTTGAATTCTACTTAAGCAGGTCTTAAACTTTAAAACTCCCATAGTAATTTTGAATTTAGAAGCTGCTCAATTATTTGAGTACCCCTCCGTTTTTAAGTGGCGTTTCTGTATTCGGCTGTAAGGCAGTCCAGAAAACTAGTAAATAAAATAATTTGTAGGTAAATGTTTTCTTTTTAGTAGATTTTTATAGCTACAAAAATATCTGTTTAACATCAACAAAAGGTTATATCTCTTCAAAATTCAACAGAATACCAAAATTTATTATCAATTACAGTGCTAATCGAATATCAGTCTCAAAATTGGGGCGTTAAAGTCGAAAATCAAATATAACTGCCCTAGATTTCTCTATCCTAAAGGGTATTATTGTTTTGTACTCTATTTATCAATTTATAATAAAATGTTGTAGGAAATTACGAGAATTGTGATTTTAAGTGAGGTTCTTGGGGAATTGTAGGTTATTATTATGTTTAGAGAAATAACTTTCATAATTATTAATTTTGAAATTGGATCACAAATTTACAAGGTTGGTAAAACGGAGTGTACGAAATTAAATAACTTTTAAAGTACTTAAATGGCTTCCACGGGAAATTGTGTTTTCTATATAAATACCTACACGAAGAGTAAATAATTACCTAGCTTCTTCTTCTTTTCGTGTAGTGGTGTGGCCTCACCTGGTGTTAGAGTTTATAGGCCACCCTAAGGCCTCTAACTTGACCTAACGACTACTATCAGAGATAACAACCAGGACCATGAGCTGTAAAGACGAAATAAAATCTACACCGATATTATAAAAATCATTTTATTTTTGTTTGTAACGTTTGATTTGAACTACTGAATAAACGTAAATTTAAATACTGATCTCAAAGTAATTATCACCTTTAGAGTTCAATGTAATTGATTTTTCTCAAAATAAATATAAATGATAATTAATACATTAAACTTAATCCATAATGTCACCAACATAAATTGTTAGATTATATTTTAACTAAAGATTTTGATGAAAATAAAATAAGTACCTACACAGTCAAAACAATGTCAATTAAAATACAACCAATTTATATTAGAGTTTATCCTATTACTTTGCTTTTAAAACACTTTGTGTAAGAGTAACTTTCAAAATGGTGCTCTGCACATTCTAACTCCAGTGTAGAAACTCTTAAGATTACTACATAACTAACTCCCGTTCTCATTAAATGGTGTAAAGATGTCATCTTAGATTTGTTATTTTAGGATCGGAGGGGTTAAAGAAGACAGACCGGGAGTTTAAGGGACCCATACTTACGTTAATACACTACGCCGCTGCCGCGCCAGGGCTCGGATACCGCTTAATTAAATTTCAAAACTGTTATCAGGTACTTGACGGAAAACCCTTTCATTTCGGTTTCGATCCTGAAACATTTGAGACAATATGTTAATGGAAAATAAACATTAGGTAAAACATCCCATTTGCAACAAGCTTTGATCTATATGTTAGGTTTAATATTGTTAATTTTTTTTGTTAAGCATACTTAAGCATTAGTTTTGTTTATTAAAAGCATACAAACACTAACTTACATTCTACTTTACTCCCATAAACGTTTGACGGCTCCAGATAACCCATCAAACGTTCAAATTCCATTGTCAATATTTATTAATACATGAAGGAAAGTAAATAAAAAAGTAAACTATGATAACAAATCGTGTGAATTTAAAAACTTTATACATTAAGTAAGTCTAAACATTACAGGGTCACGGGCTTCAAGATATATTAGCCTTAAACTAATGGATTGTCGTAGTAATGTAGGTAGGCTCTAAACCAACTACACACGAGTTTAAAGTAAATACCTAAACGTTCGGAAGGGTCGTTCAACTATTTCATTGTATCTAATCAACCCTTGCCCTTTTCGATTTCATTCACTGTGCACTTTTTGTACTCGTAGCTTTGGGATTGCTTGGACAAATTGAAAGTCAAGGAGGGAACTAAATTGTTAATGTACTTAAGGTTTGAATGAGAAAGGTTGTCGATTACTTGGTTTTCAGAGCGGGCTTTAAGTAAGCGACGCAAATGTGGCGCAGGAGTGGATATGATGTGAATCAAAGGGCTGTATCGATTTGACACGTAGGTAGCTAAAAATATTTCTGATTGACTACAATGTAATTTATTACGGAAAAACAACGTTTACTGTTGTCACTGACTGAGTCAGTCTGGACGTAGCTTATAAGGAGAAGGACATAGGATACTTTTCTTACATAAATTATTTTCATAGAGTATTATTAGTAGGGTAAAGGGTAGGGTTCTAGGTTTTTTAGGGGCAGGCCACGTCCCTCGGGTCAGCTAGTGTACTGTATTACTTTTACTATGTGTTTCTGCAACTAGCCCTATAACTGTGCCTTTTTTGCGTGACTCAGACGTAGGTTTCCTCACGATGTTTTCCTTCACCGTAAGAGCGATGTTAAAAGAGGAAGAAAATCGAGACGAATTACTCTCTCTTTTTTTTAAAGTAGGATTATTTCTGGGGATAAAATACGGTCTAATTTTGAAAGGCGGCCATTTAAATGTTTCTAAAAAATTCAAGAACCAATTTTATTAAATAAACATAGAAGAGTAAGAGACAAGTGGCTTAAATAGATGGTACCTAATTGGTTTCCCTTTTCTGTAATATATTATGTTTACAATTAAGCATACCTATAGGATTTGCCTGACTGCAATGCAGAAGGCTTAGTGTGTGTTTGAGTTTATATTCCCTTATAAATGATGATTAACAGAAAGCTATGTTACTTAATACTTATGTAGGTATCTGATGATTGTTCCTGTCTATCAACATTGATACTTCATGCCACAGTCAAAGACAAACAATGCATAGTTTAATACAGCTGTTAGTCATCGTTTATAAGTAAGAGGGTATATCTATATGATTAACGCACCACCCTGTTGGAGTATTCCATACAGTTCCACCATCTGTTAAAACTTTGTCATTGACTTAAGAAGCTACTTATTACTTAGTAATTACAAGTCTACAAAGTTTGACGTAAGTACTATTAAGTACCACGTAACGACCCTTATATATGTTGGGTTAGTACAGATTTGATGTTAATCTCAATTGAATTCCAGTAATGGTCCTAAGATGTACCAAACTCTAGGCTATTAATTCTGGGTAGGTGTCCTTGATGAAAACTAAATTTTAGTTTTTTTAGTCTGATTTTAGGTCAAGATAGATTTCATTTAGTTACTCTAGAAGTATCTACCCAAATAATGTAGGTAGATTAAAAAACTTCCGCATATCAAAATTCTGATTGCTGAAATGAGATTCTTTGGAGAAGCAGCTGACGCAATGCAATGGAAACCTATTGGTATATGATGAACGCATTTTTTTATTTGAAAACTCTCCTTTAAAAATAAAATGTTAACAAAGATTAGATTTGCTCGTTACCACCCAGCGGCTGCTTATGTCATAACACCCTGCCGTCTTCCTTTTTCTAGATGAGCGAGCTACATTTTAGACCATGTTAAACCACCACCATGACCATCAGTCATCACTTACCATCGAGTGAATTAGTGGTTATATGCGCTTATATTTATCGTGTTCAAAAAATGTTTTAATTTGTCCTCAATGTGAGGGAAAATAATTTGGAAAAAAGCTATTTAAGGGCCCTAGTCTGAAAAACTGAAAATCCATGTCGGGCGCATCGAAAATTGTTGATTATTTCATGACGGAATGTCGTTGGAACTTTTTTTTGTACAGATTGTAGGCGACATTGTTTCCGATATTTTAGTGCAGTTTCCATACAAATATGTCGAAACGTATTGAAGCCTATCGACATTTTAGCCAAATCAGACATTTTTTGTCTAAAATTTGGATAGGCTTTGCACCAATAGGAGGTGATTGTCTTTAAACTACACCAAAATGTAGGAAACAATGTCACCTACAATCTGTGCACAAAAAAAAGTTCTACGACATTCTGTCATGAAATAATCAGCAATTTTCGATGAGCCCGACAGGGATTTTCAGTTTCAAGGTCGTTGGCGTTGATACCCCTCTTAAAAAACTATTTTATGTCCAAATATCTATTACAAACAAACTTTAATAAAGTTGTCAGTTTTCAATACGATTTCAAATTGGAGATGTGTAACTTAAAATATTTATCCCCAAAACTCTCTTGGGACTTGAATTGTTTCGCAATCACTCCGACTAAAAGCTGGACGTTTTCGAGTGCTCCGTCAATATGAACCGATTACTTTAACACTGATTTTTTTGTTTCAGGTATGCTTCTACATATTATGAACGTATCTTCGAAATAGACGGTATAATGATTATAGGTAATTACATACAGTTGTGGTCATATAATTAAGAACGATTTGAAGTTCTAGAAGTTTTTTATTTAAATGGTATCATACACAGAGATGTGTACCTTCTGAGAAGCAACTAGTTATGTTATATAATAGTCACATTAATAGAGCAACCTGACTTAAGAATAAAGTATGAAATCGCTAACTATTTTTTGCACATTTTATTGATTTTATCAAAGTAACACATTCAAATAGTACTGAAACTGGACAAATAATTAAGATCGATTTATTTAACTGCTCGGGAATTGTTTTGTATGCCACTTAGATTTAAGAAATCACAATATTATGTAGCACATGAAACACAAAAAGAAATTTAATAAATATTTAACTAAAATTAATAGTTAATAGCATATCCACGGCTTTTAATTACAGCTTTACACCGGCGAGGCATTGACTCTATTAATTTTTGACATTTCGCAAGAGAAATAGAGTTCCATTCTTCTAAAAAAACGTCATACAGCTCTCTTAAATTTCCACACTTTGTATTTGAAACCTTTTTCTTTACTTCAAACCACAGATTCTCTATTGGGTTTAGATCTGGACTGTTAGCAGGCCAGTCTAAGACAGAAACTAATTGCGCTGTAAGAAATTCCTTTACGGTGCGTGCAGTGTGCTTTGGATCATTGTCATGCTGGAATGTCCAAATGACCGGTAGAACGTCTTCAGCGTATGGTAACATTGTTTCTTCCAGTATATTTTTGTATTGGAACTGATCCATGTTACCTTCTATCAACTTTACAGGTCCTACACCATGTCCAGAAAAGCAACCCCAAATTTTCACATTTCCACCACCGTGCTTTAATGTAACTTTCGTGTACTTTGGGTCGAATGCTGTATTCGGGGGACGTCGTACATATCGTTTTCCATCAGAACATACTCTGTTTATTTTCGTCTGGTCAGAAAAAAGTACATTTTTTCACTGTTGCACAGTCCAGTTTTCATACTTTCTCGCAAATGCAAGCCGGGCTTGCCTGTGGCAAAGTTTTAACATGGGTAACTTTCTTGCTATCCTACCGTGCAATTTTTCTTCTACCAAACGTCTTCGAATAGTGCGTGCTGAGATTGCTGAAGGGTTGTTTTCACCAAAATATTCTTTTCTAGGCTCATTGGACCCTTTAAAAGGATTTTGTTTTGCCATACGAACAATGTTTCGGTCATCTCGAGGAGTTGTTTTTCTCTGTTTAGGTACACGTGGCACATTCGAAGTAGTTTGATACGTAGCAAAATGCTTTACAGCGTGGAAAACCATTGTTTTTGAACATTGCAGATGGTCGGCTATCTTTTTATAAGACCAATTCTTCCGGCGAAGTTTTATTATTACTTCCCTTGTAGATTTATCACAACTTTTATTTTTTCCCATTGTTTTTTCTAAAGAAGCAATCACCTTTAATCTTTTACAGCAAGTAATGGGGCCAAAATTATACAAACAATAACAAATCGACTGAGTGTTCTCTATTTAAATTTGAATAAAGGTATAAACTACTTAGCGTTCTTAATTACGTGACCAGCCAGTAATAAGGAATACTTTGTTTAAAAGTAGTGTAAAAAGTTTGCCTATTGATTTTTAGCCAATCATGTGTATCAATGAATACAGTGGTAATATGGAAATGTTTTACGATACCGAGAGAAATAAAAACAAATGCATACAATTAGTTTTGCATCTTAGTTGGAAAAAATCTTCCCTTTATATCAGCGTTCTTAATTATATGACCACCACTGATATAATGGTGTTGGTTTAGTGGTTTAGTTTATATACACCAGACTATCATTCCAAAGATCGTGATCTCAAGTTCCTGCCGACTGCGCGAGAATGTATTTTTAGTAGATCGACTAAATTGCACCCAGCTGTAGATATTTGCGATGCGACATTTTTTACCATTGTATGGTGCTATTTCTTTAGAGATAGAGACAAAAACAGGGAGAAAGCATAATCTTTACTTTACCATTTCATGTGGGTTCCCGTGTGCCGCAGTGGTTAGCGCACTCGCCCAGCAAGCGAGGGGCACGGGTTCGAATACTGTAATACGTGAGATTTTTTGATGATGATTTTCTCATTGTAAAATATTTCTAACTACCTGGTAGTTATGGTTGTGTAGTCTCGAAACGCTCCCTCCGCCCCCTCTGTAAAGAAATCACAAAAAACTTATAGTTTGGAAAGCAAATACAAAGTAGTTATTAAACAATACGTAAATCTTAATTCCCAATAAGTTATTGTTATGTCCAATCGCATCAGTTTCCATTTATAATATTTTCTATTCAAATAACCTTTCAAATACAAAACGTCACGTCACCAACAGCTAACAGCAAAATAATATCATTCAGACATTTTTCGTTCGTGAAAAATTGATCTGCATTTCGCAATCCAGTGGACCGAATAATAACAAAACAAAAATATTGTTTCGGAGCAGAGTCGATTAATCATTATTGGAAATTCGAGTATGTTTTCCAAAGTGATTTGGAAATTACTTAGGATAGTTCGTGAATGATAAATAACTCTACTTTTTACCTAATGGTAGTTTGATGTACTATTTATTAACATTCATTCATTATAATTTATATTATAATGAAGTGGACCAAATAACAACAACACAAAAATATTGTTTCAGAGCTGTGTCGATTATTATTGGAAATTCAAGTATGTTTTCCAAAGTAGTTTGGAAATTACTTTGGTAAACATACTCTAATAGTTTGTGAATGATAAACCTACTAAATAAAGGAGAACATTTTAAATAAATCTAAAATGTTCTCCATCTACCTTCTTAACCACCAGGTGGTTAAGAAGGTAGAAGGAGAACATTTTAGATACGAAAACCTGTACATATAATTAAATATCTAAGGGACTTACCAAAACCTGTGGTTCTTTAAAAAACGGCTATAATGTAAAAATCAATGACGTATGTACAATATATACATCCAAATCAAATAGTAGCCGTTTTTGGTAAATCTCGTAGATTTAAATTGTATTTACTGGTTTTCGTATTTAAAACCTTTTTTTAGTATACCTACATACATTAAATATAATAGATCATCATAAAGGTAGGCGGGCGAATCCGCAGTTAAGACCTAGTACATCTGCTACCTATCACAATTGTAAATGATCTCGTCGATTCGAAAAGTGGGTCACAAAGGATTATGAGAATTAATAATGTCCGAACCAATACCTTTTTCATTAAGCCTCAATATGCATGAATTTTATAAATTACTGGCTGCGCCGCGGTTTCACCAGCTTAAGTCCCGATTCTGCGGGATTTACTTAACAAAAGTAGCCTATGTCCTTGTCCAAAGTCTTATCTGTCTCTATATCGAAATTCATTATAATCTATTCAGCGGTTTAGGCGTGAAAGCTTAACAGACAGACAGAATTACTTTCGTATATATATATAATAAAAAATAGTCGTGCTAGTTACTCTATTTATAACTCAAGAACGGCTGAACCGATTTGGCTGAGAATTGATGGGGAGGTAGCTTAGAACTTACTCTACTTTTGATCCCGGAAATCCGAGATCGGGACTTACGCGGGATCTGGATTTACGCGGGTGAAACCGCGGGGCGCAGCTAGTTTATAATATTTAATAGTCGTGGCGTCAAGTTCGCGCGAAAATAACTTTACCTAACGATTGATATCAGAGATACCAACCGGGACCAACTGCTTAACGTGCCTTCCGCAGCACGGAGTAGCTCGAGAAAGTGATTTTTTGCCACAATTATCGGTCACCCATCAAAGTACCGCGCCAATGGTTGCTAATCCGCACGACCATTCAAGATCGATAGGTGCAGCTAGGCCAATGAGCTTCTCGGGAGCTCATCCAAGGAGTGATAGGATGATGCACTTATACATGCATTGGCATCATAATATAAGTACATCACCCCATAAGCACATCGCAACACAAACGCAACATCATGGGATTTACATACAATATACTTCGCTCGCTGCAAACTCTTTTTACCATTTCAAAGATATAAATTTTTGAACTTCGAACAGAAAAGTTTTTTCGAGCTCATCCTCCAGAGGTGATGGGATAATGCACTTATCTATTAATTGGAATCATAATATAAGTACATCACCCCATAACTACATCACGACACAAACGCTGTTGCGTTTGTGTCGACATCAACACACGTTGACATCACGCCATTTACAAACAATACACTTTGCTCGCTGCAAACTCCTTTTACCATTTCAAAGATATACATTTTTGAACTTCGAATAGAAAAGTTTCTTTCCTTGAATGTAATCTGGAACAGCATCAGCTGTTCACAAATTGATTCAACTGGCGCGGTCGCCGCGTTCTACGCTCATCGATTTCACGCTCTACTTCGCGGGAACTTAACGAACTTTGCTTTCCACTAGCTATGAAAAAATCGAATGGCTCCTGCTAAATGGATTGTTTTGATAGTTGCAGTCGACTTGATATATTTTAAAGGAAAAATAGTCAGTACCCCAAACGTCTATACCAACGAGACCACGCGAGTTGGTATGAACGTTTGGGTACTGACCCAAAGACGCAAACTAGACCACACGAGTTGTTACAGTCATTGGGTCAGTACCCCAATGTCTATAACAACTAGACCACACGAGTTGAAAGAGACATTGGGGTACTGACCCAATGCCTCCAACTAGACCACGAGTTGGTATAGACATGGGGTACTGATCCCAAGACGCGAGTTCAAGCCTCGCCGCGAGTGAATTTTTTAACACGTATTTTTCCTTCCAAATATTTATAGTAGATCTGCGAGCACATAAAAACAAAAATACGAAGTATTTAGTTACAGTACAGTAAAATAAAATATTAGCCTATTGGAAATATTAACTAGGAGATATGCATACTCACAAATCCTCCCGTGAAGAGTTTCTCGTGTGGCGCAGTTGGTAGCGCTCTCGCCCGGCAAGCAATGAACACGGGTTCGATCCCCGTCACGACGGCATTTTTGATGATGCACTTCTTCTTATAAAATATTCCTATTCACCTATCAAAATCTTGAAAATTAAAATTCCTACGTTTAAAATACCAATGCTCAAAACATCGCCAATTAAAATGTCGAACGACCACAAAATCGAAAACTAAAATATCGAAAGTTTATATAATCGAATCGTTAAAATATTTTTATTCAGCAAAATGCTTATTTTATATAAATTTCTATACATCACGCTTTTATATTTCAAGTATTAGGCGCTTTGGCGACCGTTGCCGCGGCACGGTCGTAATTATAATTATCATATTAATAATTGTTTAATGCCAATAAAATTAAACAATTATTAGCCTTGATCAAAGTTCACTTCATTCAAGACACTGACGATCGTAGTATGTATCCATAGCAAAATCGAATATCCTTAAATACCACTCGAAAGTGATGAATGTTCCCACAAGTTGTGACATCGGCGGTAAAAATCTCAACTTGGCAAGTGGCCGAATCTCCGCGTCTTCGCCCTAAATTATCAATATAACACGTACATCTCAACCATTTTCCTTACATCATAGAAAACCCATCGAATGGCTCCGGGGAATCCAGATGTTCCGACGGATATTGCACAGGAATTGCGATGCGCGCGCTATAACGTTTTTAATACGCGATTTTTGAGACCATGCAGTTTGAACTGGGATGGAATATGGGGATATTGTGTGGTTGTAACTATGCATAAACCGCGTTTCTATCGCGACCTGAGGGGAATCATTAAAATAACTCCTATAACCGCGTTACAAATGTAAATACACGATTTTTTTTTTAATAATTCCTTACAAAGCTACCTATCTTGAACGTTTTACACGTACATTACAAATATAACTATAGAACAATGGACAAAAGTGCAAAACCATTTTTCCTACTAACTGATTAAATGTAATTATTCAGCTTCAAAGTTTTTTGATTATAATTTGATAAACAGGAGGGTTACTGCGGTTCGTTTCGATACGACATCGATACTGTCATACGATGATTCTACTGTCACATTCTGATAGTAGGGTGACAGTAGAACCATCGTTATGACAGTATCGTTGTCGTATCGAAACGAACCGAAGTAACCCTCCAGTACTCGCAAAAAAAAACACGGATAATTAAACAATAATTGTTGGCTGTTATGAACTAAGCTCACGGATTGGTCGATCGGACACCAAAACAACATTTTCTCTGATTAAGTTGGTATGTGCACCAAAATCAAGCCAATCAGACATAAAGAGAAGAGAAATATCATAGGTTATTTCTAATTATACATGTTTTTGCGAAATTCCTAGAATTTTCTCAATAAAAAAACGTTTGGCACTCGGGGACTGCCGCGGTAAAGCTATTGCATAGCATTTTTTTTTAATAAGGGTGTTAGGTTTTATTTTCGTTACGGAATTTCTTGATTCGGTCGCCGCGCTCAAAGCCCGCGATAAAAGCTATGCAATAGCTTAATAGGAGTATATACGCCAACGACCTTGAAACTGAAAATCCCTGTCGGGCTCATCGAAAATTGTTGATTATTTCATGACGGAATGTCGTAGAACTTTTTTTTGTGCACAGATTGTAGGTGACATTGTTTCCTACATTTTGGTGTAGTTTTAAGACAAGAACCTCCTATTGGTGCAAAGCCTATCTAAATTTTAGACAAAAAATATCTGATTTGGCTAAAATGTCGATAGGCTTCAATACGTTTCGACATATTTGTATGGAAACTGCACTAAAATATCGGAAACAATGTCGCCTACAATCTGTACACAAAAAAAGTTCTACGACATTCCGTCATGAAATAATCAACAATTTTCGATGCACCCGACGTGGATTTTCAGTTTTTCAGAATAGGGCCCTAACTTTTATATTTATCACCAAACAATTGTAAAACAATACTTTGTCTACGTTACATTTTCTCATATAGATAGATGCACAGTTAAAGAAATCAAGTTATATCAAACGACGACACTGCTGAGGTGCAATGATACTCGTACTACAGTTGAAGTATGTACCTTGTTTGCAGTTCAAGTTTACGTCTGTCGTTGATCGTACACTGGAGAGGAAACCGGGCCACCGGGTAACTTAGATTTTTCAATTCAATTCAACTCTGTAAAAGAATAATATTTAGTTTTTAGTCCCGACACCCGACTAGTGTTATAACACAGCGTGCAGTGTGCAGCTTGCAAAGAGCGGTGGGAGGGTGGTGCTCTTTGCAAGCTGCACACTGCACGCTGTGTTATAACACTAGTCGGGTGTCGGGACTAAAAACTAAATATTATTCTTTTACAGAGTAGTTATGGAGTTCCGAAAAGTAACGCCTAATACAATCAATTAATTCAATTCAATTCAATTCAATAATTTATTTATAATTTTGGTATAGGTACAAACTTTTATTATGAATGGTTGGTAGGTGAACAATAAATAGTTCCTCTATATTGGTCAGTTTGGTATATAAAATCATTTTAGGTTCTGAAAACAAAGAAAGTTATTGTCAAAAAGTATAAAACTAAACTCCTTTTTTTCGGTTTTAATCCTGCCCTTGTCACGCATTGGGTCTACCCGTGAGCAAGACCTTAATATAATAAAAGCAACGGTATTAAAACCGAAAAAAATAGTCATTTTAACAACATCGCGAACACCGAAGAAAAATCTAAGTAGGTACCTACCATAAAAGTTACATCGTTCAAAGTTTAAAAGTACAGGAAGTGCTTATCACGATGATTAAGAGGATACTATTTGGCGGGCGAATTGAAGCGTTACCACTTCTTCATACAACGAGGCTAAATGAAAAACCTCTATAACGAAGATTTTTCTTTGTTTTTCTTTTTGTTTTTATTTTTCTTTGAACAAGTTCTTGTTCCAGCTGTCGGCAAGTCAACAGTGTCGTGCGAGCGGCGTCTTTACTAATTTTTGTCGCCCTCACAGTTCGGTCAGAGTCTACGTTCCTGATGATGGCTTTTTAAAGCCGAAACGCGTCGAAGCATGGTTAATGATTGGTGTCACTAACACTAAAGCATATTTCTGCCGCATGCAAAGAGCGGTGGGAGGGTGGTGCTCTTTGCAAGCTGCACACTGCACGCTGTGTTATAACACTAGTCGGGTGTCGGGACTAAAAACTAAATATTATTCTTTTACAGAGTAGTTATGGAGTTCCGAAAAGTAACGCCTAATACAATCAATTAATTCAATTCAATTCAATAATTTATTTATAATTTTGGTATAGGTACAAACTTTTATTATGAATGGTTGGTAGGTGAACAATAAATAGTTCCTCTATATTGGTCAGTTTGGTATATAAAATCATTTTAGGTTCTGAAAACAAAGAAAGTTATTGTCAAAAAGTATAAAACTAAACTCCTTTTTTTCGGTTTTAATCCTGCCCTTGTCACGCATTGGGTCTACCCGTGAGCAAGACCTTAATATAATAAAAGCAACGGTATTAAAACCGAAAAAAATAGTCATTTTAACAACATCGCGAACACCGAAGAAAAATCTAAGTAGGTACCTACCATAAAAGTTACATCGTTCAAAGTTTAAAAGTACAGGAAGTGCTTATCACGATGATTAAGAGGATACTATTTGGCGGGCGAATTGAAGCGTTACCACTTCTTCATACAACGAGGCTAAATGAAAAACCTCTATAACGAAGATTTTTCTTTGTTTAGTTTTTTTTCATTAGAAAAATGAAAATACCTAGGATTCCAATAATGTTAAGCAGTGGTTATAACAAAATAACGTATTTTTTTGGACAGTTATATGTTTAATTTAGTACTTTCAATAATTTATTGTAAACTGTAAAGTTGGACATTGGGGTACTGATTCTACTCAAAAAGAACAAATCGCCATCATACTAGCGATTTATTCTTTTTGAGTAGAATTCGATTATAGCATCATTTTTCCACAATGCAGGATAAATTATAAGAAAAAAGCAACGCGAAAACATAACTTGTAAAGGATGGGTAAAATACATATGCAACACAACTTAGGTGGACGAGACGAATGCTTAGTTGCTTGGTCATGAAAACTGAGAAATGCTGGTTCAAATCTTATATCGCCTTACATTGTGCTATTGCATTTGTATTTTTCCTATAAAATTAATGAATACCTTCATATCACTGGTTCTCATTTTCACTGCACGCTTTGCACTACACTTTCACGAAAGTAAATTGATTAATAAACCAACGAAATAAAACAATTTACCTACCCGCATTTTAACTATAGATTTCACGAAAATGAAAATTCAGCAAAATTAAAAATCCTATAAAATGAATGAATATATATCACTGGTTCTAATTTTCACTACACGCTTTACACTACACTGTCACGAAAGTAAATTGATTAATAAACCAACGAAATAAAACAATTTTCGCAAATTTTAACTAGGTTTCACGAAAATGAAAATTTAGCAACACATTTCCTTAACGCGTTCCCGCCAAAACATATAATATTACGGAATCAAGGATGATCGAATACTTCTTATTTAATTTCTTTTAATATCAGTTATCAACTTACCATATATAGCTGCGTTCCGCGGTTTCACCCGCGTATGTCCCGATCTCGTAGGAATATCGGGATCAAAAGTGGGATGTTGTGATGTTACTCAGGGTTAATGTAGCTTTCTAATGGCGAAAGAATTTTTGAAATCGGCCCAGTAGTTTTTGAGTTGATTAATAACAAAAATACAGACGCACACACACACAAAATACAACTCTTTCCTCTTTATAATATTAGTATTAAATAAACATCAAATTACAAATAAAATCAACAACATTGTTTAACATTACTAACTAAGTAAATATTCAGTTCTTTATTAACTTTCAAGTATAATCAGCTGTAAGTAAGCAAACTACTCCTTAAGAGATTAAGATACTTAAGTGAAGATAGACTTAAAAATTTCGCTCCATCAAAGTCTAAAACTGTGCAAAACTTATTTTACTTACACACTTAGAAAACTCGTCCTCTCTCTACTACAGCTTTGAAGCTGGATAGCTGAGTGCTTTGTCATTACTCTGCTGTAAAGGATACATAGGATTAAAACTTCTAGATGTGACTTAGAATAGCTACATATTCTATGCCTAATATAACCAGAATGTATAGAATAGACCTTTGCAGTGTTAATCTGTTACGTTCCGGCGACAGTAACGGGAAACGTCAACGGCCATCATCGCGATAATTATTGGCATTTTCCGGTAGTGTTGCCACTAACCAAGACATTATATAATATTTTAATAAAGCTTCAAAATGGTTTATAACGCAGTCAAAAATTATGCATAGCAAGTTGTCAAAAGCAAAAGTTATAGGGTAACAAAAAATAAACAAAAAAAAATGTTTGTTTCACTGTTAACGCAATTAAAATGTTAACAAAAATTTAAAAAATAATAGAAAAAAGGTCAAATAGGCTATAACTTTTTTCCCCCTTAGTTAGTAGGTATTTTATACAATTACAACAAAATATAATTTATTATGTTTCATGTATATGCCAAAATAATATTTAAAAAATGTAATATCTCTAAGATCTCTTCCATTGCGCACCGTTTGATATCCGTGGTTATCCACATCAGAGGCGCGTTAGATCTGAACATCAATGCTTTAATGCACCTGTATTGTACTAGACGCCTGCAATATCATCTAGACATGCTATCGATTTAGTGATCGTAACGGACTAATAGGCCACTTCAAGTTACGTACCTATATCTGCTAGGTTTGATGAAGATTATTTTTTTTATATGTTGTGCTATAATATAAAATTATAGAAAGCTACCACACACGGAGACGATGCTAGACGTAAATTAATTTATCGGATAGTAATGATAGGCCGACCATCAATGAAATAAAGGCAAAAATATATAATTTAATATATTTTTGCCTTCAAATGAAATGAAGGCAAAAAATATTATGAATGAAAATTCATATTAATATTTTTTCCCTGCATTTCATACAAACAAAACTAAAATTAAAACTTAAATCTAAAATGGAAAGAGCCCGTCGTCGATGACACCCTCCCGAGACATGGTCCCCAAGATGCTGGCGGCATTCCCCCTCTGAATAGCGAGGCTAACTCGCTGAGACAGAAAACCGCCAGCTCTGGGATCACCAGTCGCCTCGATCAAAGACTATATTTATAACCATACAGGATTAAGTGGGAATGAGGTATAACAAAAAATACATAGATACCTACTTACATAGGACAGTCTATGTCTCATGCATTTCATTGATGGTCGGCCTTGCGCTACTATGCGATAATATAAATGACGGTTTAAGTTTGTGATGTCATAGAAATTACAACGTGTTCCAACGGGGGTAGCAAGCCGAATGGGGGTTGTTCTAGATGTCTAGACAAACAAATTTTGTTTAGGACTTTAGGAATTACTATAGCAGCGTGCGGTCACTTGAATATTTGTAAGTATAGAAAATGTATCGTAATTTGCCTTGCTATAATTTACATATAATATTTATTATAGCTACGTGTGTAGCGGGCTCTACACTTCAGGCAAAAATTAAAATAAATACATACAGATAAAAAAATGAAAGAAGTGTTTCAGTTTTTTTGCTAGATATATCCACAATTTATGATACTATTTTTGTACGTACCTACTCGTACTTATCTCGTTTTTTAAATAAAAATATTCGTAGCACCAAACGACAATATATTGTAGCACTTTAATATAATTGTAAGAAGTCTCTAGCAGAGAATCTGGTTATCGTGTACCTTATTTCACTTTAAAGCTGATAGTAACACCAGTTTGGGTGAAAGCCAAGTCGTATGCTAAGCTAACCTATAGCGCTAATGTTACGAAAAGTTCCTAGTAGATGGCATAATAAATAAATATTGCATGACGTTACACACAGCGCAATCTAGCCCCAAACTAAAAACTAGGCTTGTAGTATGAGACTAGACAACGGATATACTACATATTATACTTTTTGTTTGTAAATACATACATATGATACATAATAAGCAAGCTTCTTCTCTCTCATCCCTCTCAGAAACCCGAAAAGATGGGGTAACCCGTTCTATGTCGGGGCTACAAGCAATCGTCTTACATGGATATAATCATTTTATCCTGTCTATCAACACACAGACAGCTATTGTAACGTAGATATTGATTGAAAACGCTTTTTTGTTTTCTTACGGGAAGAAGACTTACCCAGGTAAAACCAGGACACGCAGCTAGTATACCAACAAGATTATGTGTATTATGTCAACAATCGCTGTGCCCTTAATTGAAATCTTAATAGAATCTCAACACCCATTTTCTATTAAAACCCTCAAACTGTAGTCATAAACAACGTTAAGGGAGGCCTCCAGACTCATAAAGCAGGATTTCCATTATTCTTTAAAATATAAGGTTTAATTTAGAAAGACTATAAAGATTGTTGGCCGATTTAAGCGGATCTAATCTTCCCGCGAAATATTCGCGCAAATATAAATAGGACCCTTGTATTTATGAAAGGATTACGGTAAATATAACGTTACCTACGATAACGTTAAAAATAGATAACGTGTTTTCATGTGGTTTAACTATTGAATGTTTTATGAAACTAAAAGGATCACTGGCTTTTGTAAAAGTTTTTGTTAGAACAGCTTTGTAAATAGAGTGATGTTTTGTTGGCGAAAATGTAAAGCGACAAAATTACTACTTAAAAACTCATGAAATAAGGGTCTGTAAGGACCCAAAGACTATATTTATAACCATACAGGATTAAGTGGGAATGAGGTATAACAAAAAATACATAGATACCTACTTACATAGGATAGTCTATGTCTCATGATATCAACCGCGTAAATCAGAATACCGTGGGAATTCCATAATTATTTTCTTAATGGATATACTTCTCCTAGATCAATTAGGCATACCTTGAAATATTTTACAAGGAGAAATGTGCAATGGGTTCCCGGTCCCCTGGGCACTGGGCTCCCGTGTGGTGCCCAGGGCACTGGGTTCCGGTGTGGCGTGGTAGCGCACTCGCCCGGCAAGCGAGGGGCACATCATTGAATTCTGTCATGAGAGGTTTTTTGATAATGCATTTCTCCTTGTAATAGTAGATTGTATACCAAGGGAGAAAAGACTATTTTTACGGCGAGAGTGTTTTTTGAATCCAGAGAGAAGCGAGGGATTCTTTAGTAGAATCCTGAGCGAATCGAGGGATTCAAAGTATCTCACTCGAGCGAAAAATAGTGTTTGCTCCCGAGGTGAACATTCTACTTTTCATCACCCTCTATGAGAAAATGAGTTAGTTCTACCAATAACTACCATTTCTACCAAAAACTACCATTTTCAACCAATACCTACCATTTTTCACCAAACCTACCAATTTCTACGAACGTTACCATTTCTTACCAAAACCTACCATTTTCTACCAAAACCCTGCATTTTACCAATATTCTACCTGTACGGTCGAACACCCATCGCTTACCTATCAGACACATGTGTTGCTTAACCTGCTCGGTCTATCACCTATCACCTACCTATCAGACACGCAGTACGGTGATAGGAACTCTTTGTTAATTGAAACTTTTTAAAAATATTCACATTCCAAATTCAAATCTCATTATTGCCCTGCAAACAGGGCAATAATGAGCTATGAAAATCCCTGCTAGGAACATCGCCAGCAAAGCGCTACTTCAGGCCCTGTTTACAGGGATTAGACTAGCTGTTTTCGAATAGATGGGATGAAAAATATTTTCTAGTAAAAAATGCCTTGACCAATCAAAACAAAAGAAATACGCAATATGCTAGTTAAAGGCTCGCAGATCATTGTCTTCAACAATGATCTGCAAGCCTTCAAACGTTTCCTTATAATTATCTCGCACATACCGATCCATGAAATGAAACCGGAATCTGCATAAAATCCGGATATTGGTCGGATTTCCCTTGTCCCTGCCATTCCCGGTCAGGCCACTCCCGACCTCGATTATTTCCGTCTAATTCTAAGACAGGACTAAATGTCCGTCTTCATAAGAATATTAAAAATATACTACAACTTATTGCCTAAAAATAATATGTATATGTCGAGTATTCTTAGCGCAAAGAGTTTGTATCACGTTTTTTTTTTCGCGTAAGGAGGTTGTATAAGCATTAAGATGGACGACGAGTAAATTGTGTTCTAAATTCAAACACCAAACAGCGTGAGTAAAAGGCCTTTTTATTCACTGTTTTGCGTGAATAAAATAAGCTTTTAAGAGTGGGAATGGTTTTAATCATATTTGCTCTAATGTCTTTATCCAGAGAGGAAAATGTAAACTACGTTTGTATGGAGAAACAGAATGGAGACTATCCTCTTAAAACAATTTCGGTAAACACTTTGAGTGGTATGGTTTTATGTTGATATTATTATGTAAAATGAAAAGTCCTTATTTGTTTTTTCACTGCTTTCTTTCGTGGCCTTAATACACTGCAGACCTTGAAGCGGTTTTCGTGTCTTCAGTGAATAGAATTCTGCTAGGTAAGTATAATAATGCTACACACATCGTCGTACATAGTCGATCTCATTGACGTCAACTCAGCAAAGTTTTCGTGTTTTGATGCATATGCTTACCGACTAGTGATGTGCCGAGTCGTTGTTTTTGTGACTCGAGTCGACTCGAGTCGGTTTATACGGACTCGAGTCCGGACTCGAGTCCGGGCTCGAATCCCATACTCGAGTCCGGACTCGAATCCCAGACTCGAGTCCGGACTCGAATCCCAGACTCGAGTCCGGACTCGAATCCCAGACTCGAGTCCGGACTCGAATCCCAGACTCGAGTCCGGACTCGAATCCTAGACTCGAGTCCGGACTCGAATCCCGGACTCAAATCCCAGACTCGAATCCCAGACTCGAATTCCGGACTCGAATCACCAATGTGTGTCAAGCGACTGTTATTCCTTAATCCCCAAGATTTATTATTGTTTTACAACATTTATGGTTTTATTCAAAGTTTAACTGAATTGAACTGCCACAAACAATAATATTGATTGATTGAACTACCACAGACAATATTATTCTTGAATAAAAAATCCCGCGTCATTCGTACGGACGGACAGTCGAAGTTTGACGGTTTGGCGGGAGCTATTTTTTCCAAGTAAATGTATGTATTTATGGAAAACGAAACATTGCGTGGAGTGAGTGGAACAGAGATCGAGAACGAGCGAGTCAACTTACTCAAGTCAGTTGGAATCGCATAATAGAATCGAGTAAGCAGTACGGAATCGAGTCCCGGACTCGAGTCCCAGAATTGAGTCCCGGACTCGAGTCCCAGAATCGAGTCCCGGACTCGAGTCCGGTACTCGAGTACGCCGGACTCGAGTCCCGGACTCGAGTCTGCGGACTCGAGTCAAAATAAATTTGGACTCGAGTAAGCGAGTCCACCGAAAGAATCGAGTCTGACTCGAGTCAAGCCATACTCGGCACATCACTATTACCGACTACGGCGAGGCTAAAAGGACGAGTAATGATTTTGGTAGTCTATGTATGTATTTGTATATGTTCCACCGTAGTACTTAATCAACTGAACCGATTTTAATTAATTTTATAAACTTTAAAAGAACTTTTCATGATGCAACAATTGTGATAAGTAGGTAATAGCACAGAATACATAAAAAGTACGTAATAGCTCAAAGTTGGTCCTGTCAAAATGTTGGATACTAATATTAAGATACTAATATTGTTAAGAGGAAAGATTTGTATATTTGTGTGTTTAATATTAGTATAGATAACGGTTTAACCTAATTAGAAAATAATATAGTAATTAATATTAAACGAGAAATAGGTACCTACTGTTTTGGCGATACGTCGACGCGACGTCGCAATTCGAGCTAGTTACCGCGTGTTACGGGATTTTAGTTTATCTATGTTTTACCTTAAAAATATATTGTAAAAAATATCATTTCAGTATTGTTCCCGAAACACACACTCAACCTCGAGTAATATAAAGATTATATTCTTCCTCTCAACTTAATACCCATTGTAAACACAATTTGCTATAAAGCCGTAAAAAATACTGTTTAGGTTAAATTAAACTCGATATTTTCGTAAATATTTCTATATTGTATAACGTATAACAATAATAATATGGTTTGTTTTGATACCTTCTGGGAAATGGCGGAAAAATTGTGGACAAATATGGGAAAAATAAAATTTAAGCAGGTACTTATGCTGAGGTAAGCAGGCACTCATCTTTTAGGCAAATATGGGTAAAATAAACTTTGATCAGGTATTTTTGTTCTTACATTCCTCTTATATTTTCATTAGGTAGTATGGGATCTGTTAGTTAAGTGCCTTGCTACGTAAATGGTCTAATAATTTTGTAGAAGGTAGGTAGGTTTTCCTAGTTCTTGCTATAGATTTAAGGTATTATGTTGTCTCAAGCATATTCCTTGTTCCTTCTATGCGAAATAAGTATAAAAAGGTCTTTCCTAAAAATGATATGAGTATCGCAACGTTCGCTAAGATGTAGTCAATTTACGTCAAAGCATCATAGATCTAAATTCTTTATCACAGTTTACAGGGCTTGAATTGGCGATAGCTTCATTTGCTTCTGGTTCCGGTTGCTTTGTTCCAGTGCTTTTTTTGGCTGGTTAGATAACTTCTTATCTCGCCGCCATCTTGTCACAGCTTGATACAGCCCTGCTATATAGCCAAGCGGGCACAAATAATTATACCAGCCAACCTCCTATAGAAAAGAAGAAAGGTGATATATTTTCATAGTTTACGACGCGACAGCGTTTCAACTAACAATGAAATACGACTTCGCTACAACTGCACAAATACAAACTTAACATTTCAGCTGGAAAACTATATATCTCTCATTTTTTAACTAGCTACGCCTCACGGTTTCACGCACGTAAGTCCCGAGCCCAAGGAAATATCGGGATAAAAAGTAGCCTAAGGGTTAATCTAGATATTCAGCTATCTAGATACCAAGTTTCATCGCAACCGGTTTAGTAGTTTTTGCGTGAAGGAGTAACAAATATACTTACTAACTTATAAACTTTTTAAATTCACACGATTTGTTCACATAAATACATTTTCATCTTAATCGCGTATTGTTATTTATTTTCTTACCTCGTCGTTTCAACCATGTTACAATGGTCTTGGTCGCGAGCATTGTATGTACCTATTATAAATCATAATACGCGATTAAGACCCGGGAAAATGTAACAACTTACCTACTAACTTTACAGACAGTAGAATTTGTTTTTTCAATTAATTTACCCTAAAATCTTGTTCATTATTCAAAAAACGAACCGATATAAATAAAGAGGTCGTTACTGTAACTCAACAGTAACAAATATGCAAACTTCTTACACCTGACAACCTCCTTCGACAGTTTACAAGATATAAAACCTCTGTGTGTCATCTATCACCATTCAAAACTTTGGACGATAAAGGTTCCATATTTGAATTTCGTATAAGATGGTTTCATATCTTTTGAAAACAGTATCCGAAAAGGTCGCATAACATGAATATTTGTTCATTTGTGTAATTAAGAATTCAATCTGATTCAAAAGCCGTCTCGTTACCGTAATCCGTAGGCTGATTTAAGTAGGAAAGACAAAATATTATATTCTAAATTTGGAACCGCAAAAACAAAATTATAATTAAGACGTACAAAATATTGTTATTAAATTCCGTATCTTAACAGCGATCTCAACCTTAACAGTAGATAATATGATATCAGAAGAATACAATTGTAAACAGCCATTGCGGTAACGTTACCACAAACTCAATTAGGCTTTTGATGTTTTAATCGTCATTCATCGACTTCATCGATGCGGGCGGCAGCGATACTCATTTCATTTTTACGATAGATGTAGCGCTGCAGCGGCTTTTTATATTTATTTTTGAGAAAAAAAGGGGAACTTTGATGGAACTTGGATTTATGTTTAAAACCACTTGTATTTATAGTCAATTCTAAGTAATGTGTCTGTCACCTATTCGTTGACTTTAGAAATCACTAATAAGAGAGAGACAGGGCATTGCAAAGCCAAACTAATCACTTAGATTCGTCTATAAATACGGGTGTAAGACATAACGTCTACCACTATAGTACGTTTTTTTAATTTCAGACTATAATCTGACGTTTTCTTTCTTTGTATTTGAAGAAGATGTGTCAAACCATAGTCTACAATAAAAAAACGAAGTATAGTCCTTAATATTTCAATGATCGTTCTGTAAGAAAAAGTGTTCATCAACCGCAAAGTTAAGTTTGCGAAGTTAACGGCTCCATCAGACGACGTGTGAAGGATCTTTATTGCTTGATTAGTTGTGGAGCCTTTTAAAAGGTTATTACGGTCTGTAAGAGAACCTGAAACGGTTTTCTTGCAGTAACGTCCGTACACTAATGATTCCACATAATAGCCAGGTACTTATGTCGGTCAAATTCAAGTGATTGATGGGAAGACAACGCCCAGTTGAAATCCTTACTTCTAGAGACGAGAAAGCTTTTGGGTAAAGATGAGTTAGCGCAATGGATTTTTGTTATCTGGCACGGGATATATGGCTTATCCCTCTACCGTTTGTACCATTTACTTGTTCTCTTTCTCCATTGAGCGCGGTTATGCGCTGTGGTTTTGTCGATTTGAGATTCCTTCAGGTCGTCAGTCAAGTAGAGCGCGGTCTTCCACTTCCACATGATCTTCTTTCTCTGTATTATTATTGCTACAATATTATTGGAAGGTACAAACATTTTTGAATACGTAGATATTAATAAAATAAAAACAGTCAAAAATCAATAATATTAAATTAAGTTCCATGTCAATTATATTTAATTTAGTTTACAACACAGTAACAGGTCATTAATTTATGAGCAGATATATCCATTATGAATTTGTCTTCCTATTTTAGAATTAACATAGGTATTACATACATAACACAAACAAATAAAAAAAAAAGTCAATTAAATAAGCCGCCCCTAATTATGAATTAAAATAAATGAATTATAATAGTAAAATTCACAATCACAATAAAATTAGCCATGTCAATATAATTATATTTAATTAATTATGATCAGCATTACAATTTTATTTTTTAACGCTTTGTCGTCTAGGTATTTTTTAACACTAGAGTATGCTTTATCGATCAGCATAGCTTTCAGTTTTTGTTTAAAAATGTTAATGTTAGAAGCGTCTATTATACATTTTTTTAAATTATTGTAAATGAAGCTGGTCATACCGAAGACACTGTTCCGAAATAGAGCAGTCCTGTGTTGGGGTATACATAATTTGTGCCTAAGTCTCACACTCTTAAAATTCATCATTAGATGAGTGTTTGATCGGACAAACACCGCTATTTCATATACATAGAGGCTCGGTAATGTCAGTATATGCAGTTTTTTAAAGTGAGGTTTACACCCATCAGTTTTCAGTAACCTATACAAATGGCCCTGACGCATTTGGCGTCAGGGCCCTGGCCCCCCACGAAATACTCTATCTTTTTCAATTGATAGTGTACAGTGAACAATGGCATACCTACATAATACAAACCTGGTAGCAGATTTTCTCTAAAATGTTTCCTAGTTATATAATATTTTGAAACTAAACCTTGATGTTAGTATGTTATAGGTGACAGGCGTGTCTTAACCTCAAACCGCAAATCCCGTGCGAAAATTAATTTTGAAATTACGAGTAGTTAATATTGGAGTGACATGGCACCCTTCAATATTTATAGGTGTTATGTGTCGTAAGTAACTATATTGACTTACTAGAATCACAATACATCTAGAAAAAAAAACCTTTGGACCTAGTCATACTCAGTACGGATTCCCGGAGCGGAGATACATGACTGTGATGCGTTAAAACATCGGTTATACACATTGAGTTAAAGTAGTAACTAGAGAAGATGGCCCAACCAAACTTTTTGTAACACGAGTTGGGGCCTACTCCCACCTTTGAATTTAGTCTATGACTGACGCTAGACGCGACGATACGTGTGTATTCTGTGTATTTTAATTGACTTCAATATGCTTTCGTGTGTCCTAAGATATTGTACAAACAGCGCATGAATTACAAATAAAGCCCAAGGAATCACCTTCCATCAATAAGTACACTTTATATTATCGATAGAGAAAAATATTTTATAACACATTTGCTCGTAAAGGGCCTCTTATTTCACCAATTTCAATATCGTAATGTATGTCATTACGTACTTGTGCGTAATCGTAAAGTAAAACGCACGAGTTTCTTTCTAATAAGGTAACACGTACGGTTTATCATGCTCCGTCTAAAACCAACGGTACTTTTTTAAATCTTAAGAAAAAAAAAGCAAAGAAAGCAAATCAAAAAGTTTTTATGTCAGAAAAGTGGTCAATATTTTATGAATAAAATTAACTTTGGGAGATAAAATATAAAAAATAAACATTTAATTCTTTAATTTAATTCATTTTGACAGTAAATTACATCTGTAACAGAAACAAAAAAATATTAATTTACTTTATTAGTAATACTGGCTGTTTTTGTACCGTTGCCTTAAAAAAAAAAGCACTGATGCCCGCGCATCGCTAATTTGTGAACAAATAAAAATTATTCCGCGCGCTTTTTCTTTTCGCTGTATTGTTTTTATTTGATTTCCTCGCAAATGTGTTATAAAACGTCGTATGACATACGTGCGCTTTGATAATTACAGCCTCTGCTTTCTTGTAGCCCTCGCCTACGGCTCGGGCTAGCAATATCGCCTCGGCTGTAATTTTCAACTTACCGCACTTATATCATAATGTACTATTATAAAATCACTGCGACATTATGCGCCATTTATACATTACCTAATGATGCTTTTGACGTTTGATTCGTCGCGGAAAAATTAAGCCTTTTAAGCGCTTTATTTAATTTTTAACATAGACGTTACAATATTGTTAGCGTTGCAGCAGCTTTTTTGTAATGTTTTCGTGTAATAGAAACATGGAATTTGTTTGAGATAGCTTCTCTAAGTACTTGTATCTCAATGTTTATACACAGGTTTATATCACGAAATACACGGGCGACACTGACACTGCAACTTTACCTATATAGCCACATCTACAGCACACATGCACAAATTTCTTTATAATGTGTGCTGAAGGTGTGGGCTCTTTAGGTAAAGTTGCAGTATCAGTGTCGCCCGTGTATTTAGGGCTTTACAGCGACATGGATCGTTCCGTGCGGAACAAGCTTCGGTGAAAACCCATACGTCATAGGAGTACCTAGTCATGCCTTGTCATATCTTGAATTGCATTCGGCTAGCCAGTTTGAATAACAAACCCGAGCGCGTGTCGAGGCTGTATGAACACGTAAACGGAAATACTACGCCTCCAGGTACAGCCCGGATTGAAGTTTACTTGTACACCAGTGTTCTCTCGTTTCAAAGCACTGCAGGCGGGAGCTTCACGTACCCTTGTATCATAACCGAACCGTACCAAACCAAACCAAACCAAACGGAGCTCCCGTACAGCTGTGAAACCAGCCAACGGGGATTGAACTGGCACAGGAGTTGTATTTTTGAACCGGTAGAAAACCAATTCATGCAATTCACGTATGCAAAAAGCTAATGACAAGATGCGCGGTCTCGCTCACGCACATACACAACGAGCGAGAGCAAGCATGCGGAACTCGGAACTTTCGTATACGAATTGAATTCCAGTGGTTAAGCAAATACGGCTCCCGATTGTATGGTAATATTTAGTGTGATGTGTTTGTAAGCGAGATTAATTTCTGATGGTGGATCCTTTCAAAGAAGAAGAAGGAGGTTCTCCTCGATTGGGTTGTATGATTTTTTATTACCTCATGTATCTCTAAACTCTCATCTGAATTTATTTTTATGTTTTGTTGGAAAGGGGTAATCTCATGGATGGTCCCAAATAAAATGGCAATAGTAGTTGTTCCATATTTAGTATGACTTTAAAATGCTCCATATTGATACATATTAAATTAAAGGACTTTCTGACTGACTGATATTAGCGCACAGCCTATACAAATGGTTTTATAGACCTGACATTTGGAGGGTGTGTTCTTTGTGAAGTCTAGGTATTCACTGAAATACTCAAGTAAAACCGCGGGTCACAGCTAATATTCTTAGAAATGGGCATGTCATCTATTTCTAAGCCGAGTCGAAACATCAAAATGTTATTAAACTAAAAATATTTCTCACCCATACACGAACATCCGATGCACACCTGACTGGTTTCCCTCATGAAACTGTCATATATCATTACGTAGATAAAAAAAGCGATGATGTTCCCAAAATGTCGGCCATCTTTCAGTCTACATGTCTATCAGAGTCAAATTTATGATTCCTCGTTTCGGAGCGACATTGAAAAATTGCAAATTAGGATAACAGACTCAAAATTTTATGCGTAGTGACGGAACTTTAGGGTCTGGAAATATAAAAACAGTTCTTCAATGTTACTTTCCACAGTAATACGATACTGGACCTACTAACGAAAATGTCCTACTACGGTTTCAAATATTGGGATATTATCTAAACGTGATGTTTCAAACATATTCCATGTACATTCTACACGAAATAAATATAAAGAGCCGCTGCAGCGCTCACAATATTGTTACGTCTATCGTAGAAAATAAATGAGTAACGCTGCGAGCCCTAAGATGAGGTCGATTACCAAATCTATTGAAATGACTAATTTCAATGAATTTGATCTGAAATGAATGAATTACTAATTTTTAGATTACTTGCTGCGCTCCACGGTTTCACCCGCGTAAATTCTGAGCTCGCGGGATTATCGGATTTCCTCTATTAGGTACTTATGGGCATAAGTGGCCTGAAATAAATGAATTTTATTTATTTAGGTATTTAAACTATCCCTATGCCAATTTTCATCCAAAACTGTCGAGCCGTTTGAACGTGAAGAGGAAACAAACTAACTTTCAGATTTATAATATTTGGGTGATCATTGTGTTATATTTCTGATCACATTGTAAATTGCCATCCGGTTAGAAAGTGGGCAAATCGGTCAAACAAAAATATCGAAAGAAACTTTAAAGTACTTCTTGAATAACTATTCCTTACATTTACGAGTCTAATGAGCGAATGATCTATAATGGACGGTCTTGTCTCTCCTAGCGAGCTAGCAATTGGCAATCGCACTAAAAGCTCTCGATACAGACCTACCTACATATACATTATTATGTGCAAGCCGCGCTAGCCGTGAAAAATTAGTACCATTTCTTAACACACTCCTTTTATCAATTAATGGTTCTTGAGTTAAAAATGAAATAAAGCAGACTTTATGTAAGCTATGAAGTAACTTAATTTGATTAAAGAATATTTAGATTCTTCTTCTGTTTTCGCGATGTTGTATTGAAATTAAAGACATTTTTCGGTTTGAATCGCTTGAATCGGTTTGGTTTGAATTGGTCTATCCTGAAGAAGAGACCTGGAAAGGTCTCGAAACGTTGAGCGTTGTAACAATGCTAAAAGTAATAAAAACCACGCGATTCAAACCGAAAAATGTCTTTAATTTCAAGAATATTTATTGTTTAACTTATAAACAACTGCCTAAACTATGTATCGTTTGTCTTTTAATATGACATGAAGTTTCAAAGTTATCAGGCAGTGACAAACCGACAAACGTTACATAAACTTTGTCATTGTTTTTTTAAGTAGGTACTTATTAGCCTTTAAAAAATCAAAATCCCGGAATAAGACCAGGGAAGTAATACGTTTCCTCTCTAGTTTTAGAGGATCGGTATAAAAACGTATTACCTACTAGTAACTTTACAATACAAACAAATATAAAGTGTATAGCCGATAAAGCCAATATCCATGTCGGGTTCATCGAAAATTGGTGATTATTTCATGACAGAATGAAGATGATTTTTTTGTTATTTTACCAATGGATTGTAGGTGGATTGTTGTTTCCTACATTTTAGTGCAGTTTCCTGAAAAATATGTACAAGGGTGTTGAACCATATATAAACTCACAAAAATGACTATTTTGGCGTCAGGGATTTTGAGTTCAGCGGCTAAGCGGCTCTTAATGCAAAAACATCCGCAATCATTACTCTTTGAAGATTAACGCTAACTATGCAGTCGCCTTTCCCTTCCTCGCCTTGAATAAAACAAGACTTAAGAGTAACTGGTAGTGACGTCTCATGTTAGTCTCTGAAATATGTAAGCAGCTGAGACTTAGTCGAGCATAGAATATGACATTCATGCTGATAAAAGACTGGAGGCTCTGTAAGATCGTGTTAAGAGCGTCTCGACGACGACGTTTGTATACGTTAAATTTAATGGTGGGAGTTCTGACGAATTTTCAGATGCTTACTTTGGGTAGTTAATAAAATTCAGAGGACTGAATAAGAAATATTTGGTTGGTTATACCAACTGGATTTTGCTGTCGAGACGTTGTTGGGGCCGTGAGAAACCGAGGCTTTAGAGTTTTATAAAAATGTTTCAAAATTATTAGTTTTAGCTTCTGGTGACCTGGCTGGCTGCTACTTTTGCCAACGAGTAGGTATCGCTATCCAAAGAGGCAATGCAGCCAGCCTTTTGGGTTTTACTATAACTGGAGACTCTTTTATGGATTTTTAAATTTAATTATTTTAAGGAATTATGATGGTGTATTGTATAATTTAACACTATGGACTTCGATCATATATAAACTTTAGATACACGGTCCCATACAAAATCGAAATCAAAAATCGGCACTACTTCAACGCTTACTTATACGGACATAGTACAGTTTAATATAAACCTTAATCACTGGGCAATAAGGTTGTAAAACACTTATGCACGACTGACAGCGAAACAAGGCATATCGGCTGAAGTATGCCTTGTTTTGACGGCTCCATTTCTAGAGCGGCGACCGTGCATCTATAGTTTATATATGATCGAAGACTTTGGACATTTATTCCTTCCATGTTGCTAATTGGGACTTTGTGGATTTCATTTTTTAACTTTTAACTTAACGCCTTTTAACTTTGTCGCCTATACTTAAAACTGATTTAGTAACAAAGTTTACTGGCCTTTTCGCAGCAAAAAAAAATCTCAATTACCCCATTAAAAAGTCCAAACTATCGTGAATCACCTAATTTGAGTCCTCCATTTGTACGTTTTAAATAATGCTTCAAATTAATTTACCGCCAAAGTACTGTAGACTGTAGCCTACTTGAGTTTGACGAAGTTTCTGCTTTTCAACTAACTCAATAAAGCTTTAATGACTAAATTTAGATACATTATTTAAAGTTTCTGAAGCCTGAAAACAGTCTGTAAAACAAATTACCTAACAATAAATACAAATTCAAATTCAAAATTTATTGGTAGATGTTTTTATTCATATTATTCATTCGCATAGAGAACTAGACCATAAAACATCTAGAAACCGACACTTTTTCTCGTCGTTTGACAGAAAGAGACGGAACCGATATATCGATTCGACAAATGTTTCTCGTGATGTCCCGCTAGCCCTGCACGGTCCCAAGTCTGCTCTCACAATCGTGTCTGAATAGAGTGTCGATAGAATAGTAATTGTCATATTTGACATGTATCCTACTAATATTATAAAGCTGAAAGTTTATGTATGTCTGTGTTCGTTACCCAATCACGTTAAAACCGCTAAACCGATTACCATGAAACTTTGTATGTAGATACCTGGAGACCTGAAATAACACATAGGCTACTTTTTATCCCGACATTCCCGCGGGACCGGAACTTACGCGGTTGAAACCACGGGGCGCAGCTAGTTGGTAAATAAATCCAAATTATGACCTTGTGGGTAATATAAGTAAAGGATTTAAAAATGGCATAGGTAAGTAAGCATTACTTCTAAACATATTTTGTAAAAAAAAAAACTTACCTCCATTACCTAAAAGTAAAAAGTATTTCTTCCCCAATTTCAATACTTGTTTTCAATATCGAATCAAAAAGGCAAATTACAAGAGTTCTGAATAGGCAAATTACAAATACAACCTACCTTTTGAAACGTTTTATAATTGTAAATGAATCCTCATGATTAATCAATGAGTTCAGTTACTGAGTACCATCTGCTTAAGAACTCCATTCATAATTAATGCTATCATTGGAAAAGGTTGATTTCACAGTGGGTACCCTAGTCAGCGGGTGATGAAATCGCGGGTGGTTCTCAATACTCGAACTTGGAGGAATTTACGGAATTAAAATACGCAAAATACGGTTTAATGAGGACTATGAGATGACGACGACAGAGAGAATGGAATGAAAATGCTACATCTTCTACGTAATGTAGATTGTTTTATATTTTTATACATCTTTTAAATCCATGACTTTTTTATCCAGATAAAATCAGACATTCATTTTTCAACTCTTAAGATTACGACCTAATGACCTATTGGCACAATGCCAATTTCCAAGTCAAACAAAACTGACCTATTACCTTTTTCCAAATCTGTGGTCTGTTAAATTTGTAGCCGTTTTGTATTGGATGAAAACCGGCAGTAATCGGCACTGTTTGATTAGTCAAATTATTCAACCGCCCGACACCAACTAAACTATAGCAAGCGAGCATACCTATATGGCATAGTTTGCGGTAGACGTACATAATATGTACCAAACACTAGCACAACTTAGCTAAGCTGATTCAAAACATGCGGGTAAAACCACGTGGCGCACTTAAATTACCTACCTATAATATTAGTAAGATGCGGACTTCTACAAGATTACCTACCTATAATATTAGTAAGATGCGAACTTCTAAAATATTACCTACCCATAATATTAGTAACCTACCTATTATATTAGTAAGATGCGAACTTCTAAATATTCAACCCACTTTTCTAATATAAAGGCGAAGTTACCCTGAAATCTCCAGAGGGATATTGATTGATTCTCTTGTCTGCCTGCAACATCGCTCCAATACGAGTAGATTCCATCTACAGATTACAGCTAACTGACGTTGACCGGCACTTTTGACAGGCCCTTGTCAAATGATTTACGACTTTGTTACTGCGGAGTAAGACCGGGATTTGTTCGAGAGGATTTTCCGCGAAATCAGTGCGCGGAACGGTGTCTGATGCTCTACGTATATAGTCAAATTATCCTTTTACTAGGAAATCAACGAGGCCGTGCTGGGTTTTGTGGAAATAGGTCATTTTGTTAATGAAGGGGATTGAAAAGGACTTGATGGGAAACTGATTAGAGTGAAGAAGGTTGACGTCATGCTGTTGTAATCCTTCATAGTGGAAAAGGGCCGAAAAGTTTCTACTATCCGATCGGGACTATTCTAGACAATTCTAGACGTCTAGGCGAACAACTTTTGTTCTTCGACTTTTGAAAATACATTTTTTTATTATTATTTGGGAATTTTATTTAATTTCTTTTAGTTTTAATAAATAAAAAATAATAATTTATTTACCAAAAAGTGTACAGTCCAAGTGAACAATTTATCGGATCCATCACACTAGGCTAAGCTTTTAGTTAAGCTTTTCAATGTAATCTTTATTTTTATTTGTAATTTGACAATAAATTAATTTTGTTAATTTTTTTTTACAAAAAATTGAAGTTATCTTTTAGTGACTATACAGTAGTTTTGGAAGCAAAGCCTAGATGACTCGAACAACCGAATGAAAGGGGCATTCGGAAGCCTATACTTAACACGTTACCCCAACTTTCATTCCGATGGTCATGGGTTCAAATCCTGGCCGACTGCCTACTAATGTCTTTTTCTTTAAGAGTACAATATGTGCGCTATTAACATCACCCTAACTATGATGGAAATCGTCAAGTCACGTAGGTATACAGGCCCAGTCATAGAGTTACAAGTATACGCCAGACAAATCTTGGTGATTTTTGGCTTGCATTACCTATGTTATAATTAATGGGTTGCACTCCGGGATTTCCGACAGAAGTGAAAACGTATGTACGTCTGCTATATGTGGGTACATGCATGCACACACTATAGCTGCGTCTCGGTTTTGGTGTCGCGAGTTCAGATATTTTATCTCATCTAAAATATGCGTAGTAAAAGAAGTTTTCACTTCAAAAAAAAAATGAGTAAAAAATGTTACCTTACACTGGTACAAATTCCGCAACCAGCTAAATCCTTTCAAGTACGTTTAAGCTTTAGAACTTAGAACATAATCGATATTTATAATAAACACTTGAACAGAACTTGAAAAGTTTCTCGACTCTCTTGAGACTACCACGAAACTCGTTTTGGTCTTCAAATATTAAAAGTAATAAGAAAGTGATATTACGATTTGAAATTGATGTTATAGTCTCATAAAAGTATTAGAAATCTTTTAAAACGAATAAACAGAAACCATTGTAATACGATTTGCCAATAAACTGCAAGTCAGTTTGGCGAGACGTTTATTATAATAAAATGTGTACAAAGTTATATAAATAAATGAAAAAGAAAGAACTGATTTTGAGGCGTGGGTGTAGGTGTGTATAAGCACCTAGTGCGTAAGTTAGGATATCCGCACAAATTATACATCCACCGTCAGCTAAACTAAGTAAGTTTAGCTTCGCATAGTTGAGCTAGTTTTTATACATGTGCGTTCACCGCAATCTATGCCACCTGGGCTGATTTGTCTGAAAATCTGACGAACTCAGCAATTAGTTAATCCGATGACGATACATTGATTGATTCCCACTAACAAAATGAACAATCACGCAAAAAGGACCCAATTTGAGGAGGTCTATTTGCGGAATACGAGCCCGTAAACATTTACAATAGATTGATTTATTCATTATTAAGGTACACACCACAAAATTACACAAAAAAACAACGTGAAGATCTTAAAAATCTAGGCGGAACAAAGGACGGCCTTATCGCCCAAGTCGCTCTCTTCCAGGTAAGTAAGCTTTACAAAACGTTTACATCCTTCTGTTCTACGAAAATTAATAAATCGCCAAAAACTAAGTTGTCGAAAACGAATTTGTCCTGCAGCTTTAGTTCCATAAAATTGTAGAACACCTGCTAAGCAAATTTTAAACTTTATCGTAAAGTGCGGGAGGTCCAATATCGGTTGAAATTGGATAATCGACTCTCACCACCGGCTAACGGACCAATAGGTGCAAAATGGTTTAACATGGACGAGGAAAATTTACGTACAGAAATGAAATTAAAGGGGTTGGGGCTGTGGTGTGAAGGGAAATTGCAAAAAACGGAAGTTTTAGTGAAATTGGCAAAGTATATTGTGATAATATGAAATGTTACCTACTTCTAATATACATATTATGCTGTTTTATTTAGCATTGTTTACTACCCTGCCACACTCCTGTAAGTAAATCTGTCGAGAGCAATGGGTAAGGTAGGTAATAGACTAGGTAATAGATAGATTGTACGGAGCGGGGTCCGGCCGAATCGGACCATTGCCGTTGGGTACCGCGGAAGACTCGCAAGTGCCCGTAGTACCTGACATCAAGGCGAGTGAGGAACCGGTGGAGCTTTTAGTGGGTAAACCTATGGCCGCCTACCACCTTTAGGCCATAGGGAGCCCCACACACCGCGCCGCTCTCCCCCGAGAGTGGCGTGATGGTGCATAAGGATGCATTTTCTCCACCTTAAAAAAAAAAAAAAAGGTAATAGATAGATTGTAGTCCACCGGCTTAACTAGTAGCGCCAATCGCACTCCTCTTTGTTCCTCTAAGTAGACAGATCTAGCCACTAAAAGAAGACGAGTCAGATCTTGTTCCATACTGCTTTTAGTTACTGCTTACTCACTGCATTAGTTTAGATTAGCTTCGCATAGTTGGGCTGGTTTTTATATATGTGCGTTCACCGCAATCTATGCCACCTGGGTTAATTTGTCTGAAAAGCTGGCGAACTCAGCAATTAGTTAATTATTTCTCTAGATGAACATACTACATCTTAGACTATACTGAAATAGTCTAAGATGTAGCATGCTTATCTAGAAAACCCGGCAAGTGCGAAACTCGCGCACGAAGGGTTCCGTACCACTATCACAATTGGGTACCGAACCCTAAAATCGTTTACCAATTTTAAAATTTGATAGGAAAATGTGACATAATATTTAGCTTCGATTCTTACTTCCATCATACGACCACACCACTAAAAAAAAATGAAAAACAAAAAAACTTTGGCACAAAGACAATCTGAAACTTATCATCTATTATTACTATTATAAAGCGGAGCGCGCTAATCTCAGGAACCACTGGTCCGATTTGAAAAATTCTTTCGGGGTTGGATAGTCCATTTATTGAGGAAGGCTATAGGCTACTTTTGATTCCTATATTCCCACGGGATCGGGACTTATGCGGGTGAAACCGCGGGGAGCTGCTATATACTATTATAAAGCGGAAGAGTTTGTTTGTTTGTTTTTTTGTTTGTTTGAACGCGCTAATCTCAGGAACCACTGGTCCGATTTGAAAAATTCTTTCGGGGTTGGATAGTCCATTTATTGAGGAAGGCTATAGGCTACTTTTGATCCCGATATTCCCACGGGATCGGGACTTATGCGGGTGAAACCGCGGGGAGCTGCTAGTAATTAAGAAACTCTTTGGTAAGTGAAGGCAGACTGGTATATTTGACAGATAGGGTAGCCATTTTGAATTTCATGACCTACTCGTTTCGATGTTTTTGAAACACGTTTGTTGTATGGGAGCCCCTCTTAAATATTTGCTTTATTTTAGTATTATTTTAGTTTTTAGTGTTAGCGGCAACCGAAATACATCTTCTGTGAAAATTTCAACCGTCTAGCTATTACGGTTCATGAGATACAGCCTGGTGACAGACGGACAGACGGATAGACGGACGGACGGACGGACGGACGGACGGACGGACGGACGGACGGACGGACAGACAGCGAAGTCTCAGTAATAGGGTCCCGTTTTTACCTTTTGGGTAGGTTTTTTGTAGGTATAAAAAAATATGGATCCTAAAGATGTTGTAAAAACAGCAATCGGATAGGTAATGGTAATCGATCCCGATACTTATATTTCAAATCATGCTCGAGAAATAACAATAAAATAGAGTCGATAACGAACAGTAACACCCTTTCGAATGTGAGCATCATTAGCGATTGAGCTCGAAAAATGGACGGTAAACCCACGCACCGCGATCCGCTCTGGAAATATGGAATAGACATTTATGTAACGACTATTAGCGTAAGTCCCGATCCCGAGGGAATATCGGGATTAAAAGAAACCTGTGTTATTCCAGTAGGTCTCCAGTTATCCACAAACCGAGTTTCATAGTATTCGGTTTGGCGGTTTTTACGTGATTGAGTAACAAACACACACACATACACACATATATACTTATAAACTTTCAGCTTTATAATATTGTAGGATAGAATAGGATTTTGCCACACAGAAAAGCTTCGCTCGCATCGCTCGCTCGGTAAATTATTACCATATTAGAAACGCAATGTTCAATTAGCAATGTAATAAACGATCCAGTTAAACCAACAAAAAATGCGGTTAGTAATTTTTATGCAGTTTTTTAATTATTAAAGCCGGATGGCTAACCAAGTCAAACTCAAAGAGAATTTTAAAATTCTGCAGCTACAGTAATTATTGGATAAGCGCTTTGCTCTGGCAACTTTCAAATAAGAACAAATTGAAAATATGTGGCTGCACTTTCTGACGTTGTTGATCTCGTAAAACCACTGTCATGGGAGAATTTTTGATGCTACATTTCTCCTTGTAAAATATTTCTAGTTATACCTATACCTAAGTTTTTTTAATCTACCTAATTAATATTTTGTACTATTTAAAGTGCGTCGCGTCAGTCCAAAACCGAAGATCGACTTGACTTGTCTGTTACTGTCTTTTCCAATAGCGCTGAGCAAGACGGAGAAACCGTTTCCTACATCGGTTTCGGACCGAAGCTTTCAAAATTATCCTTCGGGGTTATTTTAATTATTATAATGTCTATTGATTCGGTTTCAAAGAGAAACTGTGAAGTCAATTAACTAGCTAACTTCCTTAATCGCGATGTTACATGGAAGCCACACCGACGTAGCTCCGCGTTGAAGCAAGATAATCCCACTGTTTCATAGCTAAAGGTCTACTTAGATGATATATCGACGCAGAATAAACAATATGCTATATCTCAAAAAACACTACTTTACAGGAGGCGAAAAAAACGTTTTATTTAATACAACGTAAAATTTTGAAATATTTTTATGCATTTATTTTATAATAAAGGAATTGGAAATAAGACTATATTATCAGATATGGTGAAATATTGCTGGTTTTGGAGATACGACTACATAGCAGGAATTGTTTCAATTTATTTTTTATTTTGATTAAAGTTTTATGAGATAGAAGGTTTTGCAACTAAATTAAAATACTGTATTTTCATAAATAATCAAATCACTGTTAGACAAGACATTAAATTTCATTAACAACATATCGAATGGACATCTAAGAAAGATATTACATTAGGTATGTGTGGAGCTCTTTGTTCATAATTAAACCTCGCCTGCAATCTGGTGCACCTGCTGAAGTACAGATGAGGCTCTGGCGCAGACTTTCCCTTTAGGAGTTGGAAAGTCAGACGCTGTTGCGAGCCCCGAATTTGCCCCGACTCCTTAATAAAATGAAAATTCGTTTTCCATCGTGCAATAATTGCCACGCTAATAGAACGCGCAACAGAGCTCTCTAGAGCGTTCAACTTTAAAGAAAGAAAAGTACGTTGGATAGCTATCCAACGTACTTTCCAGGTGGATGGTAGCCATGGCGTTCTAACCAGAGACTCGATGAAAAGGCAGCAGATCCTGGCTCATTAGAAAAGGCTACAAGCTGGTCTACACAGGATAGGGTGAAATGCATTAGCGATCGACTTATAAGGTTCCTACCCATTTGGTAGGTGCTTACGTGCTACAAGTCGGTTGTAGCGATGCTAATAAGAAGCCGTTCTGGTCCGTAAACGAGGCAAGATATTTGGGTGCCGGTCCATCCCGTTGTCACTGGAAATCGTTTAAGGTGGTGATCTAAATGGTCAAGTAGGTGAGATGGGGCGTAATTTGATCATGTTCATGGAGGATATGGATCCGGCTGAGTGCGGAAGGGAAATATAATAATATTCTACGTATTTTAACAAGAAATCCGACCACTTGATCACCTACGAGAGTGGGAAGCACGCTACCCATACAATTTCCTAATTACTAGGAGACGTCAAATCAGCCACGTGGCTAACTGCAAATTCGTACCCGGTGAAAGTCTTACTGCTCAACACCGTTTTTTTTGTCGTGGATCTATGTGTCTAGCCCAAAGACAAATGACAGGAACTAAGTCAGAGCTAAAGCCGAAGGTGAATGCTTGATGCAGCTAAGTCCCAGATGCTCACCGCAGCTATCGGCGACAAATGTGCTAATACTGCTAATGCTGGAATCGAAAAGGTAAAGGTCTGCTGGGATAGGATTCAGGTATCTATTACTGATTTGGCGCAGAAGGTGGGCGGAAATGTGACAAGAAAACTTAGTGGTGGGACGACACAGAATAGATGGAGGGAGACTAAGGAAACAAACCCTACTTTAAAAAATGTCAAGCGTCTAACGCTCCTGGATATTGCAACGCGTCGACACAGGGCGACCAAACGTGTCACAGGAAGTCTGTTATAAAAAGCAGTAGCCAGAGCCAGACAGCACCACTTACAGTCATTGTAGCAAAGGATACAAACTCTGGGTATTTTTAATGCTCGTCATCAAATAAAATATAGATACATGACAATTTACTAACAGCAACTAATTTTTTCGTCTGTTTAAACAAATAAAAATAGCACAGTATCTTAATTAATTAAAATAATTAATTATTTAAATTATACATTCTATTATTAATTTATTATCTAATTTCACGAAGTACTTGTTGGATCGAGCTACAAACAATAACAATCGTCCGCATGTGACATATTGTTGCACTGGTTGGCAAGGAACAGGCGTGTTTTAGTTGAGATAGAATATATTGTCAACAAAAAAATATTAGATTTACATATTAGATATTGCCACAAGTCGTTATTTCGCCCAATTTTGTACCCAGGGGTCTAGTGTCTTCACAGGCACCTGCGCCTAGCCGTTTTATGCACGAATATGCAATAAAACGAAAATCGAAAAAAATGAGATATAACATATTGTTTATTCTGCGTCGATATGTACTTGCAATGTACTCATAGATAACATAGTGCACAACTAAAGCAAGTAAACTAGTTTGTTTGTTACTCCGTTGTTAACGTTGATAACGCTTAAGAGGACAATCTGCCTAGTCTTTCTCCATACAAACGTAGTCGACTGTTTCTTCCCTGAATAAAGAAAATAGAGCAATTCTGTTTATGTCATAAAATCTATATCTACCATGGCAAATTCAAATAGAAATAAAAATCAGAAAAAGATAAAAATATAAACGTAGGTGCATGTTCATGGCTGATATAGGACTTATGGAATAAACATATCTTTATCCAGGGAGGAAACAGTCAACTACGTTGGTAAAGTTTGTATGGAGAAAAGAGTAGGTAGACTGTCCCCTTAAAGGTCAAAATACACGATGACACTAACGCTGACACTTTACCTAAAACAGACCCCACCTACGGCATACATGCACAAATTCCATACCTACAGCACACATTATAGTGTGCTGTAGGTATCGTATGTTTTAGGTAAAGTGTCAATGTAGGTGTTCCGTGTATTTTGAGCTTCAGTCTCGTAATCATAACACTTAAAAAAATGCCGAACTATCGATCGCCGTGGAAAAATAATAAAAAATAGACAATACTACAAAAATAGATTAAATTATAAGTTATTACAAATTTTAATTAAAAAACGTTGACGTCATAAAATAATAAAGTGCCACAAACATAAAACTAATTTGAAATTATTTAAACTCCAATTAACTTGGTAAAGTTTTGAATCATTCTACACAAAAGTGAAAATAGTCGAGTCACTTTAAATTAGATAGATTTAAATGAAATAGATACCGCGACTTTCATTCCGAAGGTCGTGGTTTTGAATCCCAGTCGACCGCGCACCAATGTCTTTTTCTTTAAGAAAAATGTAAGTGAGTTTATTATTAAAACATCGCTCGTACGGTAAAGGAAAACATGGTGAGGAAATCTACGGTTTAAAGTCACGCACAAAGGCCCAGTTATAGGGCTAGTTGCTGAAACACACAGTAAAAGTAAAAAAAAGTAACAGTTCCCACAGGATCGGGACTTACCTGTGCGGGTGAAACCGTGGGACACAGGTATAGATACTACAGATAAGCTATAATAAACACATTATTTTCAATTTTTACTCTAATTTATTTATGAACTTATTTAAGAATTAATTAAATATATCGTATTTTTATTACCTATTAAACAATGATTTAGTAATAAAATAAATTTGAACCGAATTGAATAAAATTATTGATTATTACGATGAAATGATAAACTGTGATAGTGATAATGACAAAATAATACCTATACTATATGTATGAACCTACATAGTATAAATTGATTAAATTTACTTACAATGTAAATTGACATGTAACTTTGTTATAAATAAATGATTTGTATTTGTATTTGTATTTGATAGATAGATGCTACACGATGTGACAAACAAAGCCAGGTTATGACGTCACGATTTAATTTCCTGTTAAGCTATTATTCAGCCTGGCGACTAATGGTCCGTTTACCTTCGGCTATAATTTCCCGGCCATTTTGGTTTATTAAAATTAGTGTTTGTGTGTTATGCAATTTTGAATAGCACGCCGTGTAGCATATACTTACCCCATGTGGGGTAACTCTATTCACAGGACGAGTCTTGTGGGTGTCGTAAAGTAAAAGGCGACTAAGAGATCTGAGGGAGACTAGCAAACTTTTACGTTCTCCCCGCGGCGGCGGAAAAACTGCTTGGTCCCTAGGAGGACGCCTGTAAATAGATTTGGCAAATACTGCCAAATCGAAGGTATGGTCGAAGATGATTTGCCTACTGCACCGAACCCAAAAAAAAACAATTAATTTAAAATTTAGTTAAAATAATAAGTATAAAAACCGATTGTCTCAAAATGAATATTTCAAAAAAGCACTTTTAAATGGCATCCAGTACTGTCGCGTTATACCTAATCTAATAATACGACTTGTACTAAAAGACAAATCTAAAGAAATATTCCCTTACTTATAAACATAGTAACGTTTGTCACAGTCTGATAACTTTAAAAAATCAATGTAACAGTAAAAGACAAACGTTACATAAAGTTAGTCATCGTTTATGAGTAAGGGGGATAAACCTAAATCAAGAAAATTCAGAGAAAGAAAGAAAGATATTAAGATAACTAAGAAAAAAATGACAAAGATAGGCGTGAAAAACATAATAACCTTCTCCCTGCAGTCGGCTAACAAGAAACCAATCGCTTTATTTGACATTTAGAACACTCCGCTCCAAAGTTTAGGAGCTCAATAATAAATTAGTCAGTTGCTAGTAAACATTTCGCACTGCGGTCGCGGTCCGCAAATTAAATTTTATCTACAGCGCAGTTGTATTGCAGAGTTCGTTTGTACAATAAAATTTTCACAAACCGTGCCAGATATCTAGATTGCACTTTGATGATTCTTTAACTGACTTTCAAATAGGATTGGGATGTTTTTTTTTGTGTGTATGTTGGCAGATTTTTCTGCCGATTTTAAATTAAAATTACTTTTGTAGGTAGTAGGTATGGTACCTAAAGGTAACCGTTTGATTACTATTTCACCAGATGATTATCGATGATTGTATTTAGCTCTACAAGATAGCGTGCAAGCTAATTTACAAGTCAGCGTGCCGAGTGTAGTTGCACGCCAGTAAGATAGTGATGATAAAGATATTGTAGACTATAATTTGACACTATTTCTTCAAAAAAAAATGTTAAACACAAAGAACCAAAACGACAACTCGTAGTCTGAAATTAAAAAATGAAATTGCGAATGCTATGTTCAAATAAAGTACAATGTGTATTGTGTTAAGAGGATAGTCTCCATTCTCTTTCTCCATACAAACGTAGTTTAAATTTTCCTCCCTAGATAAAGACATTAGAGCAAATATGTTTATGCCATAAAACTTATATCTGTCATGACAATGCATCTACCTTTTTATTTTTTTTAGTTACTAATTAAAATAATAATAAAAAATAAAAAAATGATAAAGTGAAAAAATAAAAAGGTAGATGCATAGTCATGACAGATATAAGTTTTATGGCATAAACATATTTGCTCTAATGTCTTTATCCAGGGAGGAAAATTTAAACTACGTTTGTATGGAGAAAGAGAATGGAGACTATCCTCTTAAGCTATTGGCGTACGTCCGTACGAGTAGCTGTCTACTGGCTAGGCAGCAACTCCCATGCTAGCTCGCTGTGTGTAATCGTGCTTTAAGGGCCCTTTTCTGAAAAACTGAAAATCCATGTCGGGCGCATCGAAAATTGTTGATTATTTCATGACGGAATGTCGTAGAACTTTTTTTTGTGTACAGATTGTAGGCGACATTTTTTCCGATATTTTAGTGCAGTTTCCATACAAATATGTCTAAACGTATTGAAGCCTATCGACATTTTAGCCAAATCAGACATTTTTTGTCTAAAATTTGGATAGGCTTTGCACCAATAGGAGGTTCTTGTCTTAAAACTACACCAAAATGTAGGAAACAATGTCACCTACAATCTGTGCACAAAAAAAAGTTCTACGACATTCCGTCATGAAATAATCAACAATTTTCGATGAGCCCGACAGGGATTTTCAGTTTCAAGGTCGTTGGCGTATATACTCCTCTTAAGATGTACCGCGTTCTTCTAGAAGAGTAGGAATTTAAGACATCAATTTGTGCACCTTTCATATTATTTAGGCTTTGTCTTTATGTAGGTACATATTTGTGATTTGTTTTCTTGTCTTATGTTGTACCTACAAATAAAGTTATCTATCTATAGTGAGTTTCTCTACATAAAAATAAATATTGTTACACACAGCGCAATCTAGCCCCAAACTAAGCACAAGGCTTTTACTATGGGGACTAGACAACGGATATTCCTACTACATATTAAACTTTTAGTTTTTGTAATATGATACATAGAGAACACGTAGATCAGTAGGCCTATTATGTACGAAGTGAATTTAACTGTTGTGAGTGGTTTACGCTTGATTTAGCAACTTTGAAACGTCAAACACCTACTTTCGTATTACCTAAGCTATGAACTTCACTGGGCTAAATTCATAGTCACTATGACGTCACTTTCATAACTTTTGACATTTGTTTTTGTATCGATACTCTCAAATCGCGATTCCCTATTGAGTGAATTTGAGGGTCAATGACTTTTGAAAATCATTATAAACGATAGAACAACACTACAGCCAGTTTGAACTGTCAAAATTTCCAAATTAACTTTTGAAAAACGCTATGAATTGTAGTTACGTAATCGCGTTTTTACAAAAGTCACTGAGGAGAGTGAATTTCACTGAAGCGAATGAAACCACTCACAACAGTTAAATTCACTATGTACATAATAGGCCTGCTGAAACAAATATTTATTTTCAGGCATAAATACTTGCACCAGGCGGGAATTGAACCCGCAACCGTTGCAGTCGGGCCTTTGCCCGACGAGCCATAGAGGCCACCGCTTTTAAAAAGCCTAACCTACGAGACTCAACAAGTATACTAAATAGATTCACTGCCTACCTTAGCAAGTACCAAATAGATACTTTATAAGTAGGTACTTGTACTCAATTGGTACCCTCCATCTGCTTAATACCAATTCAGTAAGGTACCTAATTCCCTTTAAATAGAATAAGGTCGAGGCCCCAATTTAAGAGCTATCCGATCGAGACAATTCATCCACAATGCTTGGAATTTCCCAATATTGTGCTCAGTAATAAATTTTTCACTTAGTGAAGAGTCTTTGTGGTCTCAATATTAGTTCGAAAGGATCCTATAAACGAAGATGCCAAACCCGACTGCAATGTAGAACGTTGCGGGTTCAATTCCCGCCAGGTGCAAGTATTTATGCTTAAGAAGGTGGGGTACTGTTACCATTTCCATACACACATAATACCAAAATAGAATTATGAAAAATTTAGTTTTCTACCCTAATATCGGTATTATTCGGATTAAGATTTTATATTTATAGGGAAAAATGAACGATATGTAGCTCCGTTTTTTTATTTTGTAGTTGGGGGCCCTATAAAAATAAAATCTTAATCCGAATAATACCGATATTAAGGTTTCTCTACCTTAATATTGGTATTATTCGGTAGTATTATACTAAATTTTTCATAATTCTATTTTGGTATTATGTTTGTATGGAAATGGTAACAGTACCCACCTTCTTAACAATACATATTTGTTGTTAAGAAGGTGGAAATATTTGTCTAGTACCCGTAGTACAAGCCTAGTGCTTAGTTTGGGGCTAGATTGCGCTGTGCGTACGTCATGCAATATTTATATTTATTTATCCAAAAAAGAAAATGACAAGTTAATACAAACAGTGGGGGTTGCACTAGGATTGGCCTGTATCGCGAGACCCTATACTAGTTACTTAAACATACGCTTACAAAAAAATATTAGAGGAGCTGATTGGCCTAGCCTCTCCAGATCCCTTAGGCCCGTCTGAAAAACTGAAAATCCATGTCGGGCGCATCGAAAATTGTTGATTATTTCATGACGGAATGTCGTAGAACTTTTCTTTGTGTACAAATTGTAGGCGACATTGTTTCCGATATTTTAGTGTAGTTTCCATACAAATATGTCTAAACGTATTGAAGCCTATCGACATTTTAGCCAAATCAGACATTTTTGGTCTAAAATTTGGATAGGCTTTGCACCAATAGGAGGTTCTTGTCTTAAAACTACACCAAAATGTAGGAAACAATGTCACCTACAATCTGTGCACAAAAAAAAGTTCTACGACATTCCGTCATGAAATAATCAACAATTTTTGATGAGCCCGACAGGGATTTTCAGTTTCAAGGTCGTTGGCGTATATACTCCTCTTAAGTTAGGCATTAATTAATAGTTAAAACTCAAGCTCTACTCAACTGATATCGCTTTTGAGCTTCGAGAGTGATCTTGAGGGCGACCTTGAATGAAAGTAAACGTTTTATTCTTGCACTATGGTAGGTAGTTTTTTTTTTTGCATTTTTAATTTCTTAAGTTAAAAAGTTTTGTAACTATGGTACCTAGTTTACTCGTATTTTACTGTCATTTTTTTATTTATTTTTATTTAACAAAATGTAACTCAATTAAATCAATCTTTGCTTAGGTGAGTTTAGCTAGCTTAGTTTTGTTTAGCTAAGCTAGGTAAGCTAAGCTAAGCTAAGCTTAGCTAAACAAAACTAAGCTAGTTAAGCTAAGCTAGCTAAACTAAGCTAATTAAACTAAGCTAAGCTAGCTAAGCTAAGCTTGCTAAACTAAGCTAGCTAAACTTAAGCCAAGCTAGCTTAACTAAGCCAAGCTTGGCTAAGCTGGTTAAGCTAAGCTAGCTAAACTAAGCTAGCTAAGCTAAGCTAGCTAATTCGAAAACCTTGTGGCCATATAACTTCTTCATGACGCCCTAAAAATCAACTTATTAAATAATAATTCAAAAAAACTTAACTAAACAAAACAAAGAAAAAAAAATCACCAAAACTAAAATAACCCAAAATATCATCATAATAATTGATTTCTCCATGTTTCTGAATTACAAAAACACCGAAACAGCTACTTAAGTCACGTACCACCCACGATCGAACTTGAGTACACGAAACTGCATCTTGAGAGACATCTTGAGTGCTGAGTTTGATTTATTAATACGGTATGACTCAAGTGATACGTCACTCTTTAATCACATCTTAAGATAGGTTTATAAATCAGCGCAACAACTCAATAGCAAACTCAAGATTGATATCGAACTTGAGTTCGGTCTATTAATACGGGCCTTAGTCGCCTTTGTACGACACCTATGAGAAGAGAATGAAATAAGATGAATAGTTATTTTTTAGGGTTCTGTGCACAAAGGTAAAAACGGAACCCTATATTACTAAGACTCCGCTGTTTGTGCGACTGTCACCAGGCTGTATCTTATGAACCGTGATAACTAGGCAGTTGAAATTTTCAAAGATGATGTAATTCTGTAGCTGCTATAACAACAAATATACAAGGGGCGACCATACAACAAACGTGATTTTTCAAAGAAACACGCAACGTTAGCGCTATTCAATTTTACCACTGGCGCCATCTAGTGGTAAACTGGCATCAGTGGTAAAGACAAATGCAAACGTGCGTCGTCGTTGTGTTTACAGATTTCGTTTGGTCCAGTGTTTATTTTAGGAGCTCAATACCCAAACTGTGATAATGGCACGGAATCCTTTGTGCGCGAGTCCGACTCGCACTTGACCGGTTTTTTTATTCATCGTCATACAAATTAACAGAAAAATCTCAGAAATAGAACGTTCCACAAATAGGCGACATTATCGCTAAAAGCTATATCTGCCAGACAATCTTATGATGGGGATGACCCATTTACCTTGAAACGGTAGGTACCCATATAGGATATCTATACTACGTGTATACATTACCCACATTGCTTCGTCTACGTCTCCCCGTATAAATTAACGTCCATTTTTGTTTGATGAGCGCCTTAATTCCAAATGCCTGGGATACTTACCATCCCATTCGAATTAAGGTCGCGTCCCACTCTTTTATTTACACTTGATTACTTATCCCACTCACCCTAATTGTTTGCCTTTTGGTGTTCGCATTTAGTATTTTTTAGGGTTTAATAAAAAACACTTCGACTTTTTAGGCCTCTAGCTTGACCTAACGACTGCTATCAGGGAAAAAACACATATAGCCTTATTAAAAACGTTGAGTAAGGTCGGAGTAGTAAGAACATGCTTTGTCTTTTCCGTCCGGGGACATTTTTCCGTGACAAGAACTTTCAGAGTTGATAGACAGGAACAAAAAGTGGTAACATTACTCCGAAATTACTTCATGTTTATTAAAAGGCTATTATAGTTTCGACATGTCTCGTCGTAGTCGTCGTCGTCATGTTTCGTCTGTCCGTCTATCCACCAGCCTGTAGCTTAGGCCAGTTACGCTTAGTACTAGGAAACTTTAACTTTGCATGAGTAATAATGAGTATACGTATTTTGTGTGAGCAACAAAAATAAAAAAATAACATTTTTAAGGTAAGTAGGTACATGTAAAATGGGGGATGATTTATTTTCTCTCGTCTATTTTTAATTTAGCGCTTTTTGGGTTTACATTTGGAAGAAAAGGAAAAAGATGGAGAAATCATTTATTCAAATAGGCATAGCAGTTCTTATAGATGCGAAGTTAGGGGAAAACGTCTAATTTCCCGTCAGATAATTTGTCACCGGCAAAGTATTTAGGGAGGATTTTTCGGGGAATGGTAACAAATATGAAAATATGACGAACTGTGTTTCATGATAATAACGTTGTCTGTATTTTAATGATAATATATCATGACATTATTTATTACGACATTCAGTTTGGTTAACTTCTATAACTTTTTCAGATTTTAATGTATGCATATTAAATGAAAAAAAAATTGTTAAAGTTGTACCTAATCTTAGCTGATTTAGAATATCATTTTATGATCTTTGTTGATTTATTAAGTCATTGTTTATTCTTATAAAACACAGTTTTTATAAGAATAAACAATGACTTAATAAATTTTTTTTTTTTTTATCTTTGTTGATATAAACAAAATACAAATAACATGCTTTTCAAACGAACTTTTCATCATACATTTTCAAAGTTGAAAACAAGTTTTGTATCTTATCTGTTAAAAAGATCAGTTTAAAACGCACGAAAATAACGGTAGGTAGGTAAACTTAACTTAATCAGCCAGCCCAACTGCCTATAGATTTTATTTCCTCCATTATTCTGAAAGTTTGCAAGCTTAAAGCGAACAGGAAAACGTTTTTCACTTAACCACGGATGAAATATACTTCGCTCGGATAATCTTTCGTTGGCGTTAAGAAATTGGGGATATAGTAAAATGTAAGATATTGTGAGATGCCGAAACTAAATATTATATCCTTCGGGAAAACATTATTTTATATGTTTACGTGGGCTATAAATTTTCCGGTAATCCTGTGCCCTTTGAAGAAAATTTTGACGTGAATGACGAAATAAAACGAAGGTTATTTTTGAAAATAGGAAGGCCAATTTGATGCAACTTTACTACTTTTTTTTTTTTTTCTAAGATTATATGCTTACAGCCTCTACTCCAAAACCGGCCCATTTGCCATCCGCCGTCAACCAACTTATCTCGCCAGTTGTTTGTCAACAGTTTTACCGCCCACTAAATAGCTGAGCTAGAGCATAGCTAGTAGTCGAATTTGCGGTGACCGCTCATATAGGAAAAACTGGTTCATCTACCTATGCGGACCTAAGCTAAAATAACTTAGCTCTGGCGATGGAAGTTTGGCTAATAGGAAGCCTTGACTTTAAGGTCTTTAAGCTACATTGATCAGGTATATTTTAGACTATAGCATAGGGTTGCCAACCGTACTATAATATATAGTATTGTACTATATTTCAGCTCAGCGTACTATATATTTTTGAAAGCACATATAGTACGCAAAAATACTATATTTCTGGCATAATTTGTAAAAAGTTGTTTCTTTTATAAAATTCCTCCTCTCTGCATTTACAGAAGACTGTTTTCTACGAGTATGTAGAGGGAAAAAAAGAAAAGCTATAAAAAAGGTGCATAATTTAAAGATTGAATGTCGGGAACATTTTTTTTATATTCAAGAAAGAAAGAGTATTTGAAAGTGTGAAAAAAAGGTTAAGTGCAAAAAATACGTATTTTTTCGAAATATTCTACAAAACACCGCTCTAATTTTTGTACTATATTTTTTTGGGTCGTACTATATTTTTTAGCCATACTATATTTTTCGAAAAAACTGTTGGCAACCCTACTATAGCACCCCGTGGCTTTACCTGCACAAGTCCTAATCCCGTTAAAGTATCGCAATAAAACGTGGCCTTTGTTACTTCTAAATACGCAATGTATGTTGTGCTATTTCATCAAAATCGGTTCAGTGGTTTCGGAGATTATCCCCAACCTACAAGTTATTAACGTTACCTCTTCTTCTTCTTTTCGTATTGTAGTGTGGCTCACCTAGTGTTAGAGTTTTTAGGTGTTGCCCTAAGGCCTCTAACTTGACTTAACAACAGTTACCTCTTTATAATACTAGTTAAAATTAACGTGCTAAATTTTAAACCGCATTCTGATTTGCTGAGACGTTTGCTACTTTATTTTTTTCTTCAGAAACTACTAGTAGGCAAAAACCATCAAATACTTATTACTAAGCAACATAACATGAGACCGAAATATTTGGGATGTCCCGACCTCAACTAAAACCTACTTTATGACGTAATCGCAAGTTACATCACCCAGCCCTTAGGGACGTAAGTTAAATTTAACAACACCCAAATCTTATGTCAAACAATATATTGTGCAGATTTCATAAATTAGACTTATTTTGTTTAGTAGGCAACTCTAAAGTGCAAGACAACAGGTACTTTTTCGATACAATAATTTTATCGTTTTCTTTCTCATAAGTAACGAACCTTTTATTTAATTACCTATATTTGACAAGTCTTCTTCTTCTTAAAATATATATAAGAACTACGACGTTTCGTAGTTCTTATATTTAATTATAATTACCTCAACGTTTTGGCAACATTGAGGTAATTAAAATCCACAATTATCTACAACGCAATCTAGGTCCGTACCTAGTTCCAATATTAATGATGGACCGAAATCGTAGTTCACCTTGAGTTCGCCTAAGGCTGGGCGTATTTTTAATACGTTTTCGTCTGAATTTCATTTGTGCGCTAACTTTCGGAGACCTGCGAACAATCCCATCCTTCCAAATGAAAGAGCGCAGACTACATACGAATCAATCATACGTATACTGATTCGGGTGCAATCTGCTCGCTTCCATAGTATTTGGAAGGAAAAGTCAACACGTACATTCCAGCCCACGTGCTCTATCTTAGACCGCGGCATCACTTTCCATGAGGTGTGATAGTGATCAAATGCTGTAAAAAAAGCACTTACCTATGTGGATATGCAATCTAGTAAGTAATATAAGCACATAACATTAATACAGCTAAACAGAGAGAAAACAGTAATGTTTCTGAAAATTAAATTGCTTTCTGTACCATGTCATGTTCAGACTGAACCTTTTTTTCATGAACCACTTGAATTTACATGTAGGTTCAGAAAATAAATTCGATCTCGTTTATTTCAAAGCTAAATTTAACTTCGGATGAGCTTCTACTAATGAATTGCTACAAACTCCATATCTTTTAAGTAAATAGGTCCGTGTTAATAGGACGAGATTTAATTTTATTGTAGGCTAGCTACGCCCCACGGCTTTGCCCAAAGCTGGAGCAAAGGAAAGAGAAGTCGGTGATACCAATATTAAAATGTATTTTATATTGTAACTTAATATAATTGTACTTACGAAATGTCTAAATACGAAATGTTGCTAGCTATTATGTAACAACATTATTAGGTATAGTTATCGAAAAGAATTAAGAAGCAACAATCCGTCACACCAAAAAAAAGTAGCTTCTAAAAGTGTTGCCTGTTTTACCCGAATACGAAAAAAGGAGTGTAATGATTTAGACCGCGATGTTTCTTGTTATTTCTCTCACCGGCAGGCAATAAATAGTCGCAATAATTTGTGCATTTTGTGATTTTATTCATTTAGAAAATAGCTCAACTTCTTGTCAAGGACCACGCCAGCACCTTCATAGGATTATTTACCCTCAGTCCCCCTGCCTTAAGCTTGTTATATTGCGGACTTCTTCTATTTTTAGTATTTCCTTGAAATAGGCTTTTGGGTCTTCTCGGGACCTCGGCCGGTATAACCCGTTTGCCGAAACGTCGAGGTAGGTAGTCAAATTACAATGATAATCTTTAACACGATCTAGACCCGTGTGTAATTAAAATGATGAACGGAAATCGTTTAAGTTTAAAAAGTGAATCGGCTTTATTTCAATGAAGACATGACAACATGGAATAGCTCTTTAATTTTCTGAAACTCAATAACCAGCAACCGGATAAAATAATCTCCTATTTAGTCTAGCACATAAAAGTGGCGAATGAATAGCCGTGAATATTTTTTTGCATTTAAAATGACCACCTGTACTGAAAAAGCTTTTTTAACAGACCGACAAAAAATACTCAAAACCGAATAAAATATAAGAACAATTTACCTTGTATTTCGAACCACATCGTTTGCTTCATCAAATCTGACCACATGAAGCATGTAGAATACCTTTTTTATTACACTTTTTAAATTCATAATTTCAGAGAGGACTCAACAAAAACAGCGTGCCTACTACGTATTAAAGGTATTGAAGTACCCGCTATGGTTGCCAAAGCAAATAGAATTAGTAATGGGAACCTAACATCGAAATAAATATTATTTTCCAAAGAATACACTGAAAATAATTCTTATTTTTCGTGTATGTAGTGGTGGTGTGGCTCACTCATGCAAATAATGAAATGCAAGATCAAAGGAACAGTTAAACTGATTTTTTATAATGTTTGGTAATTCATCTTCGCCCAGACTAGGATAAAATCTATTAAACTTTGTAAAGTAATGGAAAAAAAATAGATAATTCATTTTCTTATACAGTTTGTAGCAAATGAAAGGGATTCCATTTATTGAAACACTAGCATAAACCACCGTATGTCCCGATCCCGTGAAAATATCGGGATCAAAGTAGCCTATGTACTCCTCGATAATGTAGCTTTTTATAAGTTTTATAATTTTTGGGTTTGGTTCAGTGGTTTCAAAATTTACCCGGAAAATACTTATATATTACAAACAAACATGTTATCAACGTTACCTCATTATAATATTAATTAATAACTATAGATGCGAAAATCAGGCTCAAAAAGTTTTTTTAACTTTATCAATCAATCAATCAATCAATCAATCTTTATTTGTAAACATAGGTAAAAATAAATAAGGTGTTACATTATCATCGTCTTCGTTACATACATAAATAAATATATTTGATTTATTTAAATAGACTTTACTAGAAAAAAAACAAAGAATTTCTGTGGTTTGGTAAGCAATTGCAATCATCCATGGTAAGGCTTACAGTTGGAGGCGTAAATTGGATCCTGAATTAGATTTCGGGATGTCCTATCATAACTGTCAGGAAGATGAATTTGTAAGGCGTCTGATTTGTGCCTTTCCTCCTGTGAAATGAGGTATGGATTTCATAACAGACATTTTAGATTTTCGTACCTGAAGAGAAAACGAAAACCTTTTGATAGCTGCATATTTTTATAATAAACGTGTTTCTATGCTTACGAGTATTATAGCTTAGTTATTTTTAAGACTTTAAACCTAATTTTAGAATCAGATTTAAGCCCAAAACCAGTTAAAAAACGAATAAACAAATATTGACTTCAAAACAAAAATTATCAGTAATAAATATTTTATATTTCATTTAGGTACCTACTACTAAATGACATCGCTCTTACGGTGAAGGAAAACATAGCTAGGAAACTCGCCTTTTAAAATCACGTACAATGTACAGAAAACCGCCTAGCGAAAAACCTTTTCAGGTAGGTACCTATACAACTAAAATGTGTAACTAACTGAGTTTCTAAATACTATTAATTAGAGCTAATATATCACGGCTGTCAATATAAACCAAAATGATAAAGTGTCAACGATGAGTGTCAATCAATTTGATTGGTCGGTTTCAATTAGTAGCGACCAATTTGGAAATGTTTTTACTAAACTTGATTGATTAAGGGGACAGTCTACCTCCTCTTTTCTCCATACAAACCTTCCAAACGTACGTACGTGAGACTTGGGACCCTGATGGAAAGCGACATGAGGTCGACGGTGTTACATGCTTCCCTAGAAGAAACCTCTACTTGTAGACTTCAAGGTCTGAGGTCTCAAGTTTTCAAGTTCAGGGGAAATATCGAAGTGAGCTAGTTTCTATGCTTTTATATTATAACGAGGGACTTTTAATACGGTACCAAATTCTAAAACAATCCAATATCTAAACCAGTAAACTTAGCATCGTGTGAACAGAAGACCCCTTTTTTACTGATATGATAAAACCAAGAACATCATTGCCATAATGAAAAAGCAATATCCTAAGCCAATTCACATTCTTCGTAAACCATTAAACGTACATAAATCCATAAGTGGTTTTGCAAATTAATATCTGTGACGGAGAAATGCTGAATTCATTTTATGACGGAATAACTAGATTATAATAATACTACATTGTGTTTGTGCGCGGTTTTTTCATCTGTACCTACCTACCTAATTTTTGGAAGAAGGCAACGTTAGTAAAATTTTTATGTTGGGGATATTCTCCGAAACTTCTAGATCGATTTTGAAGAAAATTAATTTGAAGATACATGCAATCTTTAAGATTAACAAGGACTTCGTTATCTCCCGGTACTTTCACGGGTTCGGGACTTGCGAGAGTGAAACTTTGGGTGCTGCTGTGGGTTTTCTTGTTAGAACATACTTTCATACTCTTGACAACAAAATATATACTTACCTACGTATACCTAAGTAAACAAAAACCTATAATAAGCTTTAGATTTATATAGTGCAAATCTTTTATTGGTTGTAAGAATTATTTGACTGTTTACTTTTATATTCTAAGAGCTGTTGATTCGATGAAAAGAAATAAATATTTAAAAATTAAGCTCATTTATATTTAAATACTGTCCCGGGACCTCACACAGAAACAATATGTAACTGAGGTTGTCATCAGGGTGTCACATAGCAGCAATTGTAGTCGCGCAGTCACAAAGACGAGTCGGACTATACCAACGCTTTACGAATATCAATGAAATAGAAATTTAAAATTGGATCTCGTTTTAAATACCAATCTCCTATTTGGATGACAAAGTGCTTCATTTCTTTATTAGATTGCTTTGATGCAAAATTTAAATTAGAACTAGAATTAGTTTTACATTGCCATTTTAATAAAAAAATTGTACCTAGTTTTCTGAAAGTAAATAAAAGTTCTGAAATATATTGTTGTATTTTCGTTCTTTTTATATTTACCTTACCTAAGTCAAAAAACAGCCTTTAAAAAAAGCGACGAATTGAGAATTTTGGAATTTTAAAAATTGTTGTATTTTGGTTCTTTTTAATTTTACCTACCTATTTAATTATGATTTCTGAAGTCGCCAACATACTGACAGAGAAAAGATTTGTTTTTCAAGACTTGAAGCAGAGACATTGCACGCGCTCGGTCAATACCAAAACAGCAATCACAGCTATTCCAGCATCGAGTGACAGAAACAGTTGGTATTCTAGAAGTGTTCACGTCAAACATCCAACAAAGTGAGCAAAAAGTAACAAAACAACAAAACTACATACTTATCCATTTATTTCAAGTTACAATGTCAACTCCTACGTGTCTAGTCCAGCAATAAAACTTGAAACCAGATTTATATAACGTTCAAAGTAAGTGCATTTTTATGGTAGAAAAGTAGAAAACATCAAAGCGCCGCTTGTAACCCGAAATGCTTTTAAAATGTGAAAGTAGAATGTAAATGAAGCAATTCACGAGTAACCACCATCCCTTTGTAAAATGCCAGTGTTTAAAATAAATTGTAGTGGTTGAGTTTACGTTTAAAGTTGTTTTTGTGTTGTTTTGTTCTTATTGAGCGCGTTATCTACTATTTTGTTTAGCGCGGTTGTATCACATGTGTGTAGATAGGTAGGTATTAACTAAATTTTCATATTGCTAAAACACTTGCGTTGTCATTACGAATCTAATGACACCTCATATGCTTAAATCCTTCGAACTGTTCAGGCTACAGAGACTGACAAACGAAGATTGGATACATACTCAGAATACCCACCTAGATACATACTCTCGAAATACATGACCCTCCTTCGGCCGTCGGGTAAATATTACATTAGAAATACGCGCCGTATCGCGTGCAGTTCAGTCACAAAGTACTTACGCCGCGGGCTTGTTTAAAGCTGTTGTTCTGTTGGTCCTGTTGGATTAGATATTCGGTGGTTCAGTAGCATATTGTCGTACATAGTCGTAAAGGAATATTTTTTTTATTTTTATGTGTAAGTAAACCCACTTTGTTTACTTCTATACCTATTATTTGACTTATTTTTTTTAATAAAAAAAATCTAAAGCATTTTTAAATAAAACCGAAATTCAATCAAAAATTTAAGATAGGTAGGTCATATATATCGAGCGAATATATTTAAATCGTGTTTTCATATCTGAATCCGAAAATTAGCCACACATATTTACCTTGATTTATTAAACCCCAAAACAAGCATGACATTTGATAGCATAAAATGGAATCTAGCAAAGGTCGATTTCGGATTCGGGGCCAAAACGTGGCCATAGACTTGCGTGGATCTTCATCTACCATAATTATTTCATTAATGTTAAGGGCAATTTAACGCATAAAAGATCTAAAGAGCCGCTCCAAATAACCGTATTATCTAAGACCATTGGCAAAATATCACGAAGATCGTGCGAGCAGAACTGATCACATGGCATAATATTTTTTCGATTCTAGACTCTCAGATGATAGGTAATAATTTATACCCTACTCTTCCCATAGGAGTGACATACAATGTTTTGTTTGACAGAGGAAGCAAATGCACATTTCTCGTACAAAACATTTCATTTCAAACAACATTTCATCATGCAACACAGCTGGGGCGACGGCCGTCTCTTCTGATATTTGTCTACATTTAGTCAAGTCTAAGTTGTAAATATTGCTAAATATTTTGATGACTTACCTACTGTACTGACTCCAAATGATATATATTTTGGGGTAAAAGTGGATCATGGGATCCAGAGAAATGCAACCGAGAACATTGCCCAGAGGAGGTGCAGTCAAGAAGTCTGGAAGAAATACTTTTAAATATGTTAAAGCATAAGTTTTAAATTAAGGCAAAATACACCTTCAAAAATTCACTCGCGACGAGGTTTGAACCTGCATCTCTGAACGTGAACGACGCGAGTTCCGTTCATACGAGTTCTAGTTCTTTAAGACCCAGAGACGCGAGTTCGAGTCCCGTTGCGAGTGATTTAAAAAAAATTAAATACTGTCAGTTGTTCAAGATACAAAAAATCTATAGACACTAACTTGAATAAATCAATTAGACAGTTTCCAAGTTGCAAGTGACTTGTACGTTTAAATGCTGCACACCACTTATTCTCATCCATCATACTCGTACTGCAGTCACACGACATTACTTTGAATAACTTTGTCACAAATAGTAGCATAGTAGTTTTTATTATTCATAACTGCTCTCTCGTTGATTTATTTCAGAGCTAAATAAATACCTCGCTAAACCTTCAGTCGGTTTTTGGATAGAAAGTAACGCTATTTATTGCTATTTCTAAAAGTTACCTTTAACTACCTTTAAAAAATAAAATTTTCTTTATTGCCATGCTAAATAAATGAGTTAAAATTAAAAACTAAAGAAACAAAATTAAATAGTTTTAGGTAAAAAGTAGTTTACTTAAGAAGAATAACAACGCCAACGACCTTGAAACTGAAAATCCCTGTCGGGCTCATCGAAAATTGTTGATTTTTAATTTTTTTGATGACGGAATGTTGTAGAACTTTTTTTTGTGTATGGATTGTATGTGACATTGTTTCCTACATTTTGGTGTAGTTTTAAGACAAGAACCTCCTATTGGTGCAAAGCCTATCCAAATTTTAGACAAAAAATGTCTGATTTGGCTAAAATGTCGATGGGCTTCAATACGTTTCGACATATTTGTATGGAAACTAAAATATCGGAAACAATGTCGCCTACAATCCATACACAAAAAAAAGTTCTACGACATTCCGTCATGAAATAATCAACAATTTTCGATGCGCTCGACATGGATTTTGAGTTTAGCAGGTATAGGGCCCTTAAGTGTAGGTATATAAAAAATATATGTACAGTGCATATACCACAAGTTTAGTAAAGTTATCTTAGGAAATAATTTTAATACAATTATGTTTATAGACTAGCAGCGCCCCGCTGTTTGAACCGCGTAAGTCCAGATCCCGCTAGAATATCGGGATAAAAAGTAGCCTTTGTGTTATTCTAGGTATCTATATTAGCTATCAATATTACAAGTTTCATCACAAACGGTTTAGTAGTTTATGGCTGAAGGAGTAACAAAGCAACATACATAATACTTGCAAAAATTCGCGTTAATAATAATGAATAGGATAGGATAGGATAGCACAATGAAATTACAGGAATTTTAAAGATATCAGTTGATGAAAATCTATACAATTTCCTGTGCTAAATGGGCACTAATAAAAGTGTCCTAAAACTATTTCATAAGAAAGCGGTCGTTAAAAATTGTCAAGAAACTGAGGATAAGTAATTTTCTAATTTAATTTCTTACTCATGTGTGAGTTTACTTCACAAAAGGATTTTTTTATTATACTAACTAAGGATTACATGTTAATAATTTACAAAAAAAATCTTTAAAAAAAACTTCTTTTCCTACCAAAGGTTGCTTGGAAGAGATCACTTTAAGCGTTAAGGCCGCCCATTGAGCCGCATACGTTTAATTTGTTTGTTTTTCTCTTTTTTATTGTTATTTTATTTTGGTGTGTTATTTATTATAATAAAGAATTTATTTATCTATCTATATAGGTGCCTATTTGTGTATCGGTTTCAATCCAACATCGCGAAGAAAAATCTATTCATGTGAGTTTTTAGTCAAATATTAAATCTATTCATAGTGGTGTGACACACTTAGTGTTAGAGTTTTCAGGTCGCCATAAGGCTTTTACTTTGAACTACTGACTGCTATCAGAGATAACAACCGTAAGAAAGAAAGTCGTGTTAGTTACACTATTTCAAACTCAATAACGGCTGAACCAATTTGGCTGAAAATTGGTGGGGACGTAGCTTAGAACCAGGAAAAGGACATTATTTTTTTTGTTTTAGCGAAACAATGTTCGCCGGGTCAGCTAGCAGTTCCATGGATTTAACTTTAAGTAAAGTACCTACACGACATTTTCCTGTAGGTAATCCGGCCACTGTTTATAGGAGCTGACGAAGGTCGATTGATCTAAATTATTCTCGTATTTCTGACTGTGATTAATAGAACTGTCTTCGTATTTTGTTCCCTGTTATCACTCCAGTCCAGTTTCCACACTTCTGTTTGACTTTCAAGAGGATTTCTTGCTGTTTCATTCATCAATCTTTCCTCTTGACGTCGGAGGTTGAGTGAAATTTGATAATGAAATATTTAAAGCTATTGTTGTTATCGTTTGGGTTGTGATTTGTAAGTTTTTTTTATGAAGCATGCGAGTGGAGTGACTTTATAGAAATTGTCATGTAACGTAATGAGGTATCCTGTGTGAACGTGCGAGTAAAAAACAGACTACGGAGAGAGGGCAAGTGCGGTGCAAGATTGGAGGGTCTTAAAAGGATAAATTATAGGAGAATGATATTATAAACTAACCAACCCGTCCAAGAAGCCAATGATATTTTAATTAATTAAGAGATAACGATATTTCCTTAATTGGCAGATAATAAAACGCAGGGATCATCTATGTGATAGAACTTGCTTTATATACAGTCCCTAATAAGAATCTCAATATCTTAATTAGACTCTGAACTTCGATGCTGACACACTGATATGAGTGCCTCGAGTTTTTTGATGCTTTAAGTCAAGATGCAAGACATTGACAAGGAACAGTTTAGACTGGGGGATTGGGGGCTTGCTGTGCCGACCCACATTTTCTCTTCTTTTGTTCTTCCTACTCGGGATAACAGGAATCCCTGCAACAACTGATTTAGGAATAAATGGAGGGGTCCGCTATACCGCTAGGCTACTCCCAGGAGCTACCATCGTCCTGCTCGGTATAAGGGGAGAAAGAAGGAAAAAGAGAAGATCATGATGCATCATGCGTCAAGTTAACACTACGCATACTCTATCTTTGTGAATTGGCCATCTGTTGACATTATCTATATCTTATATAAGTACCAACGAAAGCAATTTCACTTTTTAGTCACGCAGCGCTGTTTCATAACAAATAATTCTTGTATATCTGGTTATTTATCCGGTCTCACGCGTAAGCCTGGTTATTAAATATAACAAAAAGTAAAGGGCAAAATAAAGGTCCCTATACAAAACATGTGAGGGATCTACCCGTGACTTGGTTTTTCGCGGATATTTTCTTCTCTGTCTAGGTAAAAAGGACTTGATATAAAGGCGCGCGGCTAGGGCGTCGGGCGCTATGAAGATATATGGATGGTGTTATAATAGTCGGCAGGTTTTTTTCTATACATCTTTCTCTTCACAGAGACTTGACTGCTTTGTATTTATTTATTTATTTAGCACACAGAACAGATTATGACAGAGATATTAACAAATTAACAAATCAAACATTATTAACAAATCATGACACCAGTTTTGTTCTAGAACATAATCCTTAAATTTCAGCAGCTTTGCCTAAAGCGCGAGTCCGACTCGCACTTGATCAAATTAGCCGGTGTTCTGATACTATTTTAACATATTTCGTTATTAAATACTGATTATTTTGTGCTAACTGAAATATTTAAAGGGCGAAAATCTGAAGGCGAATACAAACATTTTAAACGTTGGCTTAAATAGGTAGGTATGTGAACTTTAGTTAAGAATTTTGAAACCTACTGACCGAAAATGATTTTCTTTATCACATTTTTGAAATATCTATCTAATAGAAATATTTTAAGGAAAATACATCTTTGTAAATTCAGCGAGGCTCGAACTCGCGTCTGAGTGAGAGAAGAAGAAACACCTTAGGAACTCAAAAATTGTCACATTTATTATTTTTAAGGATCTGATCACCAATTCTACAATAACATTTTGTTTATTCAATACTAGTTAAAATAACACTCGCCAAATCTGTAAATCACAATATTCCATTTATTTCACCCGCAAAACATTTCGTTAATTTATTTGTTAACATTCAGCATTTATTTACAGGCGCTAGGCGTGAGCTTTAGATTTGAATACAAATTTCGGTAGAGCTTTAGACAAATTGGTTCCGATTTTAGATAAAACCTATTGAAATGCTCCTAGTATTTTATTCTACTTTTATGACAGTAAAATTGTTCGTAATTTTGCAAAATTTCGTTAACGATTTTGAAGTACCTATATATAGATACTATTGTGTTTTGCAAAATAACAAACCATTACTGAACCGTTCTTGAAAAAATAACATAGCTAAGGCATAGTTAAGACATTTTAATAGTAGCTTTTCCCATTTCCCGGAATCCGCTTATTTGCTTTATTAATAAACCCTATTCTGTGCTGGTAGCCCTAATTTATGCAGGGGTTACCCTGCAACGACAAAACAAAGACAAAAATTAATAATTTTGATGACAAAAAATAATAAATATGAACTTTACATTAATTGTTGATTCAAAGACGATCTATTTGCCATTTAGATACCTCCTAGGCATTTCACGACTACCATAAGGACGAGTCCGATCATTAGTAATAAATAATAACAGCAATTGTGCCCAAATTACTTGAAGGAACCAAACAATGGAACTATCTCGAGGCGGTATTGTAAGACGTACAATAGAAGTAAATTGCCCGAAAGCTTTTGATGTGGTAGCATCTAAGATATTATTGCTCGTTATGGCCAAATTGGGGTTTGACCTTTAACTAACTATTATGGCCAATTAGGTGTTTTACTTAACCTTTCTGTCCCACTACTGGGAAATTTTAACACTTCGAAACATTACAAACCCTTAACCGAGGGTTACATTCTAAATTAGCTCCAATGTATCTAACTAATTGTGAACGTTTGTGTGTGTAAGTAAGAGTTTCAATCGAGTATCTTTGTTTGTCTTTCAAGAAAAAACGACTAAACTGATTGCGATGAAACTTGGTACACTGATAGCTGGAGACTTAAGGTCATAGCCCACTTACACGACTCTGCTCCCATCCGGCAAAAATAATATTATTCAAATATAGATATATTTTACATTGGCATCATAAATTAGCAGACAGCTCGCTTTCAGCGAGCTTACCGCCCGCGCCGTCAGACTGCTCGTCAGTCAGTGTAAAATATATCTAAAGAGCAATATTTAAACCCCATATTTGAATTATATTATTTTTGCCGGGTGGGAGCGGAGTCGTGTAAGTGGGCTATGACCTTTATAATACCACATAGGCTACTTTTTATCCCGATATTACCTCGATATCGGGACTTACGCGGGTGAAACCGCGGGGCGCAGCTAGTAATTTTAATATACCAGACTGTGGTATTGAGGTATGATATGAAGCCTAAAGAACAGAGATGTTTTCATCTAATTTATTGTAATAACATGTCAACCCTTTTCTTACAGGAGAACTATTTACTGTCAATGCCAGGAAACAAAACGACAAGGAGGCTATGTTTTAAGGCGCTGTCCTAATTTCACGATCAAACGACGACTTTTTGTATTAAAACGATCGATCGTGCGACTGATGTGCAACTAATCACGAGTTACAACTATAACTTATCACATTAACTTTTATTTATAACTAATCACGTGATTAAGACACGGGAAAATATAAAAAGTGAGTTCCAACCGTGTTAGTTTCATAAGTTTAAAAGGATATCTGTGAGAACAAATATTAACTTATAAAGTTTCAATACACACACGCACCCGCACACACCCATAAACAGACCCACAAACACACACCAGACGTTGGACTTAGTAGGTAGGTAATGAGATAAACAGACAAACGTAACAATTACAGACGTTGATCATATCTGTTAACCATTTAAAATAAGTGTATCGCCATATTTTATTAAGCAAATAAACTTAATTTCATTTTTTTATTTCGTTCAAAACTGTAACAAAATAAATACGTTTGATCAAACACCTTTTCTCTGATTCGAAATATAGGCAGGAGGTATAGTACATGATAGGCACTATATTTTTTTTATTTCAACGTAAACACACGAATAAATCGTCTTGTTTCTTGAATTATTCATTTTTTCATGCATTTGTTAGGGTTGTCCCTACCTCACAAGGTGAGCTCAAAGGCTCTGTACAACAAACTGCCGACTTTTCGACTAAGCCAGGCCAAGTCCGTACGGGCTGTGCTAAGCTGTCGGCTCCTTGAATTCGCGCTCAATTCTTTTAGGCCCCATTATCCCGGAAATTGAAGTAAAAGTAAGTACATATGTACCTACATATGCTGTACTAATATTCTATTTTAAGTGCTTACGCCTGCACTGGGCTTTCATAGAAATATTTTAAAGAAACAATACTTTTACAAAAACACAACGCACGATAGACGCAGGGCTGGATTAGAACCCGCATCTTACTCAATCCGGGAGCACGACTTGACCAATTATTAGTCTACCGGCGCCGCGACTTATTTAACTTTAACTTTCTACTTTAACTACACCATGAAACTTACACAGACACCTTACAACTCCTAAAGCAGCCCATACCCACAGCACTTATATAAAGAAATTCGTGAATGTGTGACGTACCTAGGTGTGATCTGCTAAGATAAAAGATCTCTTGATATATGTAAACTGTGACAACCGTATTTATAGACGAATCTAAGTGATTACTTTGGCTAAGTAACGTCCTCTCTCGCTCTTATTAGTGATTTTTCACGTCAACGACACATTACTTAGGACAAGTAATTACTTATAATCTTCTTCTTTTATATAAAATTTCCATGTCACAATGCTAGTTACCGTACCGCTCCGAAACGGCTTTACCGATTTTTACCAAATTTTATATGCGTATTTAGTAGGTCTGAGAATCAGCTACTATCTATAATTTATAAGGTAAAACAACGTCTGCCGGGTCAGCTAGTTAACTATAAATACGGGTGTAAGTGTCACAGTGTATTTCTTGCCGACAACAAAGTCACAGATATATTGGAGGGATGGCGCTGGTGTGTCGAGCCCTTACATACAAGGTGTAATCTAACACATCTCATTTCTCGGACGAACAGCTGTCACGTCGTGTGCAAAGTTCATGTGATGAACTGTGCGTGCGTACATTTTTCATATTCCAAGGATCAAGATCAATAATTTACAGGTCGCGTTACGAAGGCACTAAATTACTGACGATTCAAAACAATCAGGAGAATATTATCTTATTGAATACATATTTTGAGTTTTGACATATTTACGTTTTAACTATATTAATACTGAATAGACTAATCAGTAGTCTTTAATAATAATAGAAGACTATTTTAACATAGTCGAAACGCGGTAAGGATATAAAAAAAAAGTGAATAAGCCTATGAACCGGATATATATTATGTTACTACTAACTGCGTCCCACAATTTCACTCGCGTATATTATTACGGTCCGATCAAATTAGACCAAAAAATAAGAGTAAAGTTACATAAATTCCCACCAAGCTGAAATTCGGTGAGATTGTTTAAAATATCATTAAAATTAAAATATGAAAGTTCCCCATCTTTCCCCTGTGAGGAAAAAATGTTATTAAAGGTCAAAGAGTTTTTCGCGGTTTTCAGCAAAACGGTAAGTTTTATCATAAAAATACCCCAGACAAAAGTTGTAGATCAAAAATTTATTAATACTTTTTTTCTACGAGCCACCGTTTTTGAGATATAACGATTCAAAAAGTTGTAAAAGTTTTATAAATAAATAAATTATTAAATATTTTAACATATATTACAACTATAGAAATGTATATAACGTGGCGTACTCATGCATATTATGACGATTACAACTTTTACAACTTTGTGAATCATTATATCTCAGAAACGGTGGCTCGTAGAAAAAAAGTATTAATAAATTTATGTAGATAATTTTATGATCTACAATTTTTATCTGAGGTATTTTTATGATAAAACTTACCGTTTTGCTGAAAACCGTGAAAAACTCTTTGACCTTTAATAACATTTTTTCCTCACAGGGGAAAGATGGGGAACTTTCAAATTTTATTTTTAATGATATTTTAAACAATCTCACCGATTTTCAGCTTGGTGGGAATTTATGTAACCTTGAATGTCTAACTTGACCGGACTAATCTCGCGGAATTATTGATATCAAAAGTTACTATTACTTTTCATCACTAAAACTAACCGTATGCAAATGTTCATCGCAATCGGTCGAACTGTTTGACCGTCAAGCGGAAACGAACAAACAAATATACAAAAAAAAAAACAAATAAGTACCTACAAACTTTCGGATTTATAATATTAGAAATATTAGAACGAACTGTGATATTTACAAAAGAGTAACTTTAAAAAGTAAAAAAAAGGATATTACTGTTTTATTTATTTTACTAACGAACCGCTCCTACTTTGCACGTGTTTTACTAACGCAACGTCCAAAGACATCATTTTCTGTGTACGATGGTATTGATAGAACAAGGTGCTTCTAGAGTTACACATCTCTGGTTGTATATCACTAATTACATTGCGGTACTGTAACTGTCATACTTACCTACACATTTTGTTAGTATTGACGGCTTAGAAATTCGTAATCTCATGTTCAAGATTCAGTGGGTTGCAAATTAAATGGAGTGTTTTGATCGATTTAAATGTAAGTAGGTAGGTATACGTACAGCTGTGATGAAGATAATATTAGAGCTTAGGATTATATTATACTAGCAGCTCCCCGCGGTTATACCCGCATAAGTCCCGATCCCGTGGGAATATCGGGATCAAAAGTAGCCTATAGCCTTCCTCAATAAATGGACTATCCAACACCGAAAGAATTTTTAAAATCGGACCAGTGGTTCCTGAGATAAGCGCGTTCAAACAAACAAACAAACAAACAAACAAACAAAAAAACAAACTCTTCCGCTTTATAATATTAGTATAGATATTTGCCAGAATTAGGAATGGCTGAATGAATAAACTCATCATATTTTCCTAACTGTGAAGAGGGAGGGTACTGTTACCATTTCCATACAAACAACAAACAAACAAAAATTAGTATTCTAACTTAATATCGGTATTATTCAGATTAAGATTTTACTTTTACAGTACTTTTACACCATAAGATTTTCCAAAATATTCATTCGAAATGAAATAAAACGGAGATACATTTCGTTCATTTTTACACCGTAAATTACTTTTTATTAGGAATAATGTAAAACAAATGAGATGTAAATGAGATATAAACTAGTAATTTACGCTGGAAAAATGAACGAAATGTATCTCCGTTTTATTTCATTTCGAATGAATATTTTGGAAAACCTTATGGTGGGGGCCCTGTAAAAATAAAATCTTAATCCGAATAATACCAATATTAGGGTAGAAAACTAAATTTTCATAATTCTATTTTGGTATTATGTTTGTATGGAAATGGTAACAGTACCCACCCTCTTAAGTGTTATAAACCAACAAATATTAAAAGTAAAAAAAATGTTATACAATGGGGTGGCACACGCAAAGCTGTGAGCAGATGGCGCTGGCATCGGATGATCTTTTTTTTTGTCGGTGGTCCCCCGCGAATGAAAACGCCGAGTTTTTTTCTTTTTTCTTTCGGTCTAAGACTGATATGGCCAATTTGGCGCCGAGAGTTGTAAAAAACACCTGTTTGACAGTTCTTAATTCAAACCTAAGATCATTCGACTAACGCCCTCTGCCGGGATAAAAAGTAAGTGTTCCTCCTCATTTAACGTTAGATGAGGTATACCAGAACCCCATTATTGAATCACACGTGCCACTTCGGGCGATTTGAATATCTCGATTTCCGCAGATTTTCGTTCGGTGTCGAACTACGACGCGGTGTGGCGGCGTTTTTGTTTTTATAAAACTAAAATACTTAAACACAGCAAATATCCCACTAATGTTATAAATGCGAAACTTGGTATGCAGATAACTGGAGATCAGAATTACTTAACTTTTTTTTAAATCTATGAATTAGAAAGCTTTACCAAATAAACAGTAATGTCGCTTATTACAACTCAAGGTCTATCAGCCTTTTCATTCATTTTTTAGATCATTTAGCGCGGGGGAAATCGCGGGGCGCTGCTAATGAAAATATGAAACTAAATAGCTAAAAACTAGACTCTATTATATAAGTTTAGACACTTTAACAAAGCGTCGTGTCAGTATTATAATTTCACCTCGAAAGTTTCGACGTAAACGACTGATGCAAGCTTAAAACAGAGCTTTTGAATATTAAACCTTTGAGATTAACTGAGTTTTGAGAATTTAATACCGTTTTATACAACTAAACTAAGTTAAAACAAGAACCTAAATGAATATTAATAATTCGCCCGTTAATAGAATATATCGTACGTACGACAATACGTAGCGTGCTACATCTAAGACCTAACCATATCTTAGGTGAAATAGTCAAACGCTTTTTCGCAAAGTCAAATTTTAATTTTATTTATACAACAAACTAAGTTAAAACAAGAACCTAAATGAATAATAATATTTCGCCTGTTAATTTGTCTTACATCTAAAACCTAGTCATATCTTAGGTAAAATAGACAAACGTTTTTTCGCAAAGTCAAAATTTAATTTCGTTTTATACAACCAACTAAGTTAATACAAGAACCTAAATTTAAATATTATCAATTGTTTTAGTAAACAATTGATAATTTTGTAACTAAGCTAATGTAAGAACCTAAATAAATAATAATAATTCATTACTTAATATATCGTACGCACGACAAAGACGTACGTAGCGTGCTACATCTAAGACCCAATCATATCTTAGGTGAAATAGTCCAACTCTTTTCTAACATTTATTAAAAAAAAACTTTTCTGTGGTGCATCAAAGACGGCTGGGTGGTCACGAAATATCATGTAGGCCCTTGTTTACCACAAACAAAGATGTTAGGTACATCCTATCTGTTCATTGCTCGCAAGCTACTTACTTGAATTTACCGTCCTTAAATATAGCCCTTCTCTACTAAAATACCTACTCCACTTAACTAGACATCCGAAACCTTAATAAAGAGGAAAAGGGGAAATTCCGACTCGGAAACAAATTAGACAATATTTTTCTTAGATTTTCCTTATAGTATTCAAAAGTTTATGTTTTGAAAAAAACGCCATCTGTTGGTAATGTTTGTAAATATGTCCGAGTAGTAGCTGCAAAGAGGAACCGTGGAACCTTGTTTCAGACTACGACTTAGTTTAGATTATATTCGGTAGATGGTGGTGTTTTAAATTGTGAGAAGTCATGCTCATGGCTAAGTTTACGTTTTTAAATAGAACCTAATAACTTATTACAATCTATTACAATCACTGTTATTTTATTATTAAAATTGTAAACATACAAAAAACTAAGTATTTTTGTAAGTAAGTTATTCGGCAATAAAAACTATTAAAAATCCAGTTTTCTTAGAATTTTATTGAACTCCAAAATTCTGTGATGTTTGTAAAAATATAAAATTATTTTTTATACGGTACCTAATACTAAAACCCAATAAAAACAACAACAAAACACTAAGAAAAAGTCAAACTTTTTGTAAGTGAGCGGTAAAAGTTTAACAAACTTAGAAATCCATCGCGCATGCGCGAAAATCGCTCCGCCCTAAAAGCACACCTATCCTTATCTAACCCTCGTTTCTAAGTCTCGAATCTCTTTGAAACTCATGTACGCCTGGTACCAAGTAGACATTTTCCGCTCTAATCGGGATTTCCACAAATCCTATTTAGCCGTTAGCCGCGAATTAGATTTCCGTTTATCCTTTTCCGTATTTCCCCGTAGTGGGATCACGTGGGACTGTGGGAATAACCAGGGGTTTCCATGGCGGAAGTGTTTTCTTACAACTCCTTGCGGGTTATGCTTTCCTAGTACATTTTCCCGTAGCCTCAAAGCCTCCCGCTACGAGTTGCTACGAAGGTGCTACGAAGCATCGTAGCCGCGTTCGTAAAGGGGCGGCTACTACGATTTTCCGTAGCGTAGCTAGAGTCCAAACAATGACGTGCATTTGGATATTTTCATAGGCGAAGGCGACGCGGTTTATTAAATATCGTGTCCGTAGTATATCACGATATTTAAATTTATAAATATCTACCTATCGTACGTATCAGTACCTATCGTATTTATTTTACGATATACTGCTGAGTGTATGGACAAAAGTATTGGTGGATAATACTTGACCATGCTTATTGAATTGATGTTATTTAAATAAATTTGAAAGAAAATAATAACAGAAACTGCAAAACTGAAATGGGTATATCAGCTTTCGGATAATTTTATTTTTAAAAAGTGTTTTATTTAACTTTCACTGTACGTATACTGTGTATGTATGTAGCTGTCTGCCTCAAATCTTTCAAGTAGAATTTAAAGCACTTCCTCTGAAGTCAGGTCTTAAATAATTTAAAGGTAACAGAAACAAGATCATGTTGGTTCACGTTTGCTACTAAACGTGAACCAACATGATACTACTTCTGTTTTCACGATGTTGTAATAAAATTAAGGAATTTTTTCGGTCAGTCAAACCCGTAGAAGGGACCTGTCAAGGTCTCGAAACGTTGAGAGTTGAAACAATGCTAAAAGTAATAAACACCACGCGATAATGACCGAAAATTGTCTTTAATTTCAATGATTTTATTGTTTAACTTGTACCTAAATTAAGATTGCAAAGATTCAAACCTAACTCGTCTACCTAACTTTGTACCACGCAACGATATGGGTTCAAACATTTCTACCACTTTCATCAAGACAATGAAAATTCTATTCTCCGAATGAATTATTCATTGAACTGCATTTATTGCATTGAACGATCCTTTGTTTTATACTATCTTAGAATTTGAAACGTGAATCTTCAAGATTCACTAGTAAAGCCGAACTAAAAGCTAAGATTTTAAATTAAAAAGACTCTATTCCTAAACTCAGTGCCAATTCAATAAAATAAACAAGACCAAGAACAAATTCTAAAATCAAAACATTTGCTTTTTAACTCCCGACGGAAAAAAGAGGAGTGTTATGAGTTTGAGATGTATCTATCTGTGTATAGCCGATACTGTCTGGCATCGTAGCTCCAAAACGTATGAAGCGATTTGAAGTTTTGTTTTTATTTGATAAGACTCGAATACAGAAACAATATTTAATTATTTGAAGGCCTCTCAAGCGTGTAAACAGCTCCTAAGATCAAAATTGGTATACAGAAGCCACACTCAAGCGTCAAAAATAAGCAGCTCAATTTGAGAACATCTCAAATTAAGTCGTACTTAAATGCCAAATTCGAATATAAGTGACTTAATATTTTATAAAAATTCCCAGATACTACTTTAAAAAATGTAGGCAGAAGAGAAACGTAGAAGTTTACACAGGTCGCTTTTTTCAGGCAACCAGTAAGGGGTGGTACTAGAACCTCTGTAGAGCTACTAGAAAACGTGTTTTGAAGTACCAACTTCATTTTTAGGGTTCCGTACCAAAAGGGTAAAAACGGGACCCTATTACTGAGACTTCGCCGTCTGTACGTCTGTCCGTCTGTCACCAGGCTGTATCTCATCAACTGTAATAGCTAGAAGGTTGAAATTTTCACAGAAGATGTATTTCGGTAGCCGCTTTAACAACAAATACTAAAAAAAATTTTTTTACAAGGAGAAATACATCATCAAAAATCATTTAATGCCGAATTGAGTTTTCTACCGGAAAAATGCACCTAGCGTTTTCCTCGCTGTAGTGAGGTGAAAAATTGTGTGTTTCACTCGGCAGCAAAGTTTTTTGCATCTCGTACCTTTGAAACCTTTGCGACGCTCAGCATTCTATATTTGAACCTTGAGCAATAAAAACATAAGAAATATTAACAAATACTAAAAACAAAATAAAACAAATATTTAAGAGGGGATCCCATACAAAAAACGTGTTTCAAAAACTACAAGGAAATTTGCAAATTTTAGTACAATGTGAGGGAGGTCGCTTCTGATTGGTCAGAGTCAAATCGAGTTGGTCATGGAATTCAAAATGGCTGCCCTCTCTGTCAAATATACCAGTCTACCAAAGAGTTTTTTATGGGTAAGTTTCAGATTTTCTTTGTGCCAAAAGTTTTTGTTTTTTTGAGAGATGCGGTCATTGATGGGACTTGATGGGAGTAAGAATCAAAGCTTAATATTTCACATTACCCTATCAAATTTAAAAATTGGTTGTTGTAACGTTGTGGTACTTAACCCTTCGTGCGCGAGTGTCGCACTTGGCCGGGTTTTAAATAATTAACATCTGCATTTAAATTGTTTTGTAATTTATAACAGTTATCGAGAAAACTACCGTTTTCGATAAACTTTTTATATCTAATAAAGACATGTTAATGGTTTTATAGTTGATCACTTTCAACTTTTAACAAGTTTGAATGACACTTGGCGTTTCAAAGGTACGAGATGCAAAAAACTTTGCTGCCGAGTGAAACACACAATTTTTCACCTCACTACAGCGAGGAAAACGCTAGGTGCATTTTTCAGGTAGAAAACTCAATTCGGCATTATATACCGCTTATTGTACCGTAAATAATAAAAATAAGCAAACAATCTCTAAATTGAATAATTCATGAAAAAACCTGCTTGACACTAATGATAATAAACAATAAATACTACATTGGCAATGTGCAACAATACTTCGTGGTTCGATGCCATGAACAAAAAAAAAAGAAATGTGGTTCCGGTTAGCGCATTTTCGAAGGACTTGGCTATAGATAAGAAAAACCAACTTTGCAGCCTTGCATAACAAATAACTATTGTTATGCAAGGCTGCAAAGTTGGTTTTTGCAGCAAGTACTTGTATTAAAAATTAAAACCTGAGCTAGCGAAGCATTCTAGGATTGAACCACGAGCGCGAGCGAGTGGTTCAAATATAGAATGCTGAGCGTTGCAAAGGTTTCAAAGGTACGAGATGCAAAAAACCCTACCTACGGGAAAATCATGATGGCCCGCTATGCAGTTTTTCCAGTTAATCATAAACTTAAACTTTTCAAATAAGCGCTCGGGGCCTCTTTGTTACACAGACACACAATTTGTCAATTTATACAGTATGTTCCAGGGACTGTCATATAAGCCGAAATGTGGTTGTCTTAGGGGCGAACAACTTTTGGACATTATATTTGAAAAAAAAATGTTATTTTAGTTTGACTGGAAAAATAGCGCGCCATTGTGGTTTCCCAGTGAGTTAGGACCCTTACAATCGTAGCTTTCGATATTAAGTCAACTTGCCCTTGAGTTCTCTAGAGATGTGATCAGCATCCATATCACCAGTAAAGTAATTCGGTACTAGAAAATCTCGTTTCTAATGAAAATGCTTATGGAAATTGGTTCTGGAGTTCAAACGTTGGTGAAATTTGGAGCTGGTATCCACCTAATATTTAGGTGCTACGATAAGAGCTCAGAGACTTCTTAAAGGGAGTAATAGTGTGGTCTGACAACTTTACTTTCAAAATCGGGCACATTTTGAAAACTTCAGTGCGGCATAGGCAATACATAAATATATGCAAACACAACAATAGTAACTCAGGTTACTATACGATAGTAACTCAGGTTACTATACGATAGTAACTTAGGTTACTATACGATAGTAGTCAAAAGATGTTTGTGGACTTAACAGTACGAAGAAAGTGCCTTTTCTATTGATCTACATAAGCGCGGTTTACATAAGCTAATTCATTAGATATATGCACGACTTAAGAAAAGTAGGATTGCCAAAAGATTTTGGCAAACGCTACAGAGCACTAATAAAAACAAATGAAGACAATGAAGTAGTAGGAAAATTAATGTCTGAAATTCAATTCATTTTTTTTTAGGTTTTGTCCGACTGGCTAACGTGCCTTCCAAAGCACGGGTGAGCTCGAGATAATAATTTACCACACAAATTACCGGTCACGCATCCAAGTAATGACTGTACTAAGCGTTGCTTAACCTGCAGAACTAATCAAAATCGACAGGTGTAGCTAGGTCAATGAGTTCCTCTTAAGGGCCCTATACTGAAAAACTGAAAATCCATGTCGGGCGCATCGAAAATTGTTGATTATTTCATGACGGAATGTCGTAGAAATTTTTTTTGTGTACAGATTGTAGGCGACATTGTTTCCGATATTTTAGTGCAGTTTCCATACAAATATGTCGAAACGTATTGAAGCCTATCGACATTCTAGCCAGATCAGACATTTTTTGTCTAAAATTTGGATAGTCTTTGCACCAATAGGAGGTTCTTGTCTTAAAACTACACCAAAATGTAATAATAATAACCTATAATCTGTGCACAAAAAAAAGTTCTACGACATTCCGTCATGAAATAATCAACAATTTTCGATGAGCCCGACAGGGATTTTCAGTTTCAAGGTCGTTGGCGTTGATACTCCCCTTAATTAATAACTTTATAGTGTCCATCATTATTATTAGACACGGGTCTAGATCGCGTTATAGATAATAATCATTGAGTCTTCTCAGGACCACGTCCAGTGTGACCCGTTTGCCGAAGCGTCGAGGTAATTAAACACAATAATTATATCTATAACGCGATCTAGACCCGTGTCTAATAATAATGATGGACGGAAAGCATGTAAGTTTAAAAAGTGTTTCATAGCTGTTGTATTGGCAGATACAGACAAAGGCAGGCTAGCCGTGTAGCCCCGGCATAGAATAGGGTTACCCCATCTCATCCCGTGGGTGTCGTAAAAGGCGACTAAGGGATCTGAGGGAGATTAGCAAATCTTAAGTTCTCCCCGCGCGGTGGCGGATAAACTGCTTGATCCCTAAGAGGGTTGGTGTCAGGCAGGCGGCCGGCCGTAAAAACATTCTAATTGCAGAAGGTATGGTCAATGATGACATTGATGACTTACCGACTGCGCCGACCCCAAATAAAAAAAAACAATTTGGGGTTTAGCGGACCCTGGGCTCCCGAGAGGGATGCAACCGGGAACATCGCTCGGTTGGGAAGAAGAAGAAGAAGTATTGGCAGACACAGAGTTACAGTAAAGTTATAACCCTTACCTACCCTGTCTTTTGCAATTCTCCACGGTACTAAAAGGTACGTATAGTAGATTGCGCTAGACCTGTTATCGTCCTCCGTGCGCTAGACAAACTTGACATCAACATAACTACCTTGAATTCAATCTAGTCGGTACCTACCAGTCTTGATCTGAATTTTGCCAACCCCTTCGCAGTTAGACGCTCACATGCAATTGTTTGGAAACTAAAGAGGTTTCAAATTATGTGAAATAGAGAGATTACCTTATTGACGAACTCTGTGGCACGTCGTTGAATTCCCGCTGTGTGTAAATACTTGCACCCTTCGGGAATTGAACCCGCAACCCTCTGCATTGCAGTCGGGCCTTCACTTGACTGGCCACAGAGGCCGACAATGGTCATGATACCGCAAAGATATTCAACTCTCCCGGCGATCAATGGCCATTATGGCCATTATGGCCAATGATGCTAGAGAAATTAAGCTAGTCCGTGCTCCCAACCTATTGATAAGAGATGGTTTAAATTAAAGACATTTTTCGGTTTGAGACGGTTTGAGTCGCCTGGTGTTCAATAAAATACAGTACAACATGGCGAAAACAGAAGAAAAATCTAAGAGATATGGTATTATTAAGATAGGTATATTATATACTCTTTTGCATAGTAGTTGGAACGTGAGTTCCAAATATTTCATCATCATCCGAGCGTTGTTCCCGGTTGCATCTCTCTCTCGAGCCTGGGGTCCGCTTTCCTACTTTTACGTCTCCACTTCGCACGATCTTCGGCATCCCGTGTAGTGAGGCCATTTGCACGCATATCCGATCTTACAATGTCAAGCCAGCACTTCTTGGGTCTTCCCAATCTGCCGCGGCCGGGCGGAGGCGCCATAGCAAGACACTTGTTTCCCACGTAACTAGCCGGTTTCCGTAGAACGTGGCCGTACCACCGTAAGCGGCATTCTTGCAGTTTGTCTGCAATGTCTCGGACATGAAGGCTGCCCTTGATGCGGGAGTTTCTTACGCGGTCTTTTCGCGTCACTCCACACATCCAGCGCAGCATCTTCATCTCCGTGACACGCAGCTCCTGCTTATGTCGCTCAAGCAATGGCCACGCCTCACTACCATACAAAAGGACAGGTCTAAATATTTCAATCTATTTCAACCTTTCTAAATATCTTTGTTCGGTTACACAATCGACTTGCATTCCAGTTTAATTGCAGGTTGGTCGTTCGACCGCACACCGTATTGTGTGGTTAGTTCGGAACAGACGGACGTTTGGAAGCTGAGTTTGATTCCGATTTCAAGGCAAAATTGAACAAAGAAAGATAGATTAGATAGATAGATATATTTCAAACTAGCTGTTCCCCGCGGTTTCACCCGCGTAAGTCCCGTACCCCATAAGGTCGTTCTCCTGGTTCACGGCTAGCTTCTCAACAATATTCTGCCAAATCGGTTCAGCCGTTCTTGAGTTATAAATAGTGTAACTAACACGATTTTCATTTATACCTATATAAATAGATATTAGACAACAAAACATTATTTACTATTATTTTATTAATAAACGTGGAGTAAGGTCGGAGTAGTGAGAACATGTTTTGTCTTGTTCCGTGACAAGAACTTTTAAAATTGACAGACAGAAACAAAAGGTGGCAAAATTATTCCAACCTTACTTCATCTTTTTTAGGTATAAGGCTATTAAAATTTACACAAGGTTTATTGTTTCTGGTTTTTAGGGTTCCGTACCTAAAGGTAAAAACGGGACCCTATTACTGAGACTTCGCTGTCTGTCTGTCTGTCCGTCCGTCCGTCTGTCCGTCTGTCACCAGGCTGTATCTCATGAACCGTAATAGCTAGAAGGTTGAAATTTTCACAGAAGATGTATTTCGGTTGCCGCTACAACAACAAATACTAAAAACAAAATAAAACAAATATTTAAGAGGGGCTCCCATACAACAAACGTGTTTCAAAAACAACAAGGAGTTTCGTACAATGTGAGGTCGCTTCTGATTGGTCAGGACAAATCGAGTTGGTCATGGAATCCAAAATGGCTGCCCTATCTGTCAAATATACTAGTCTGCCTTCACTGTCGAAAGAGTTTCTTATAAGTTTCAGATTTTCTTTGAATCAAAGTTGTTGTAAACCATTTTAGGGTTCCTTACCCAATTGTGATAATGGTACGGAACCCTTCGTGCGCGAGTTTCGCACTTGGCCGGGTTTTTTTGTTTCATGTTACAAAAGTAACAGCATCATTTATTTTGTAGAACAGAGCCTAATGAAGTATTAGCTTTTTTGTACACTCTTATGTACTACTACCAATTACAAACCCTACTTTAAGTTTCAAATCTAGTCTTTACTATAGTCTGATATTTTGGCAATGTTGTAGGAAACTTGTTTTAGACCTAGAGATCTTTATCTATCCTTATAAATTACCCACCCCCGTAGCAAAGTTCGTAGTACGCTACGATAAAGGAGAGGGTTAAAGGAGAGAGATTACGTAGGACGATTTATATTCGAAAAGTATTTTTTAATTCCAGGCCAGATCATAGACGAACCAAAACCTAGATTTCTTGCAAGGACAAGAATATGTATAGATATTAAACTTCTCTTACATCAACAACTTATTTATTACGTTACCTCAACAAAACTGTATCTAATAAATTTGCAATGAACACTCAAACCGTATATTACAATAGAAAACGCGCATCTGTTCATCGATATTCATATTTGCAGAACAACAATATCCGAGCACATATGCCTACGTACACGTCACTTCAATCTAAACTTTATTACACCGTCATAAAGTCCAATACAAAGTGTGTCATCCATCATAAACGGGCATGACCAACCCGTTCGTGATTCAAAAGCAATGAAATTTTTACGCCCCTATCAAATGCGATGAAATCACTCACCTAAAAATGCTTGCATAGACAACTGTGGCGCGTTTTAGATATACCATTGTTCGTTGATTTTATTATTACTAGAGTTTTCTGCTGTTTTCGCGATGTTATAGACATTTTTTGGTTTTACTCGCGTGGTGTTTATTATTTTGAAGATCGTGCGAAGTGGAGACGTAAAAGTAGGAAAGCGGACCCCGGGCTCTCGAAAGGGATGCAACCGGAAAACACGCTCGGATGATGATGGTGCTTGTTACTTCGAGCATTATTTCAGAGCTCAACGTTTCGGGACCTTTACAGGTCCCTTCTCCAGGATTGATTATACTAACTAATACTCTATTTCAAAATCTCAAAATCAAAAAATGTAAACAAAAAACTCATACATTTATTTGAAAGCTTTATCAACTTTTTATTTTGCCATTGACAAATCTTTGATAACATTTTTGATCTTATATTCTGAAATAGAGTAGGTTTAACATGCGTAGCGGAACCAATTCGATACGTAACAACGGAATCGGGATTTACGTAAATCTCAATTCCGTGGGACTGAGCCTGCAGACCTGGGCTCCAAGTCTCAACAGACCTGGGCTCCAAGTCTGCTTCCACAATCGTGTCACAATAGTGTGTCGATCATGTGTCGGTAGATTAGTGATTGTCATTGTCATTTGACAAATTTGTCAACCAAAAGTGTCAAATGCACGCTAAATATGACCACATTGGGCCATCAATGTGTTGTGGAAATAAAACGATCAAAATGAAGGCCAAAGAAGGCTAAACTAAATACCATAAATATAGTTTGTTATGTTATTTTATGTATGTTTTGTAATTACTGAGATATTTTGACATTCAAATCTACAAATTATTTAATTCGTCATCTTAATTATGAATAGGTAATCTAACTTCAAACTCAATTGAATTAAATTAAATTAATAAATTGTAAAACCTAATTTACTTATTTTTATTGTAGCTGGTAGCGCAGCTACTGGATCAATCTTACTAATATTATAAATGAGAAAGCAACTCTGTCTGTATGTAACACTTTCACGTCTAAACCACTGAACCGATTTTGATGAATTTTGGCATAGAGATCGATAGGACCTTGGAGACGGACATACTTTTGATCCCGATAACCCCGCGGGATCGGGACTTACGCGGGTGAAAGCTGCTAGTAAGCAATGATTTGCATAGCATTTATTAGCCACATAATTACAAGAACTAAAATTAGTGGAATGGTTCATTTAGCGTGGGCGGTGACATTTGAGTTGAAAGGCTACGGGCACCGTTATTATGGCATTTTATGGCATTTTTATGGTAAAGGCAATAAAAGGAGTCATCACGTCACCGTCACGTACCGTGTTATATTAGACCAAGCGATGAGTTTGAAGTTAGATTACCTATTCATAATTTTGTTAGTCGTCAGAAACAGGCAAATGTTTCTGAGATGTTGATTTTAAATGCTAAGAACAACCATACATAAACGGAATATAAATAGAAACGCACTTTTTAAACTTACACGATTTCCGTCCATCATTATTATTAGACACGGGTCTAGATCGCGTTATAGATAATCATTGCTTTTAAGGTGAGGTAGGTTATGAGGTAAAAAAAAACAATGATTACGCGATCTAGACCCGTGTCTAATAATATGATAAATAGAAACGTACATAAATTAAGAAAATGTGATCTCGGAGGTTGCTTTTTAAGGTTCCGTAAAAAAGTGCCGTTTTTTATCTATTTATTTAACATTTGCAGTAATTTATAATTGCAGAGATTTGTCCGGAATGCTACCCATAAGTTAAGTTTATTTTTAACTAATAAAAAAAACAAGATAGAAAACAAAGTATTATACCTACATATCTCGCACTATCCACCGAACATAATCGTATTCGACAAAACTCAAACTTTACAGGAGAGCCAAAAATGTGTATTTCGTTTATAACTTGAAAACGTGTTAACGGAAAAGCATAATTTATGTGTCAAAAGAAAGCTATTTTTATTGCCTTCATGTGTGTATTATTATTTATAATTATTTTTTAATAGAATAGAAGTAATTGGCAAAAATAATTTTACTGTATTAAACCACCACAGTCGCTGTCGGTAAAGTACTATTACGATTTTATTCGGGTAAAATCCTAAAAAAGTCTTGCACATAATAACTCATTGCGGTATTGTTCTTAGTATACGCTGAAAAAAGTCTGTATAGTATTGATGCATCACTAGGTTGTTCGGGGTCACAATATGTATAACATAATTCAGTATTGGTATTATATCATATTATTCGACGAACAAATTATTCGATCCTTTTTAAGTATTGAACCATACAGTTATTTAGTTGAATAATGATGCTCACATTTTTGGTTCAATATATCGTAATAAAAATTAAAAGTCTTTTTTTACATTAGAAATTAAGTATTAAAATTTCAAAATAGACGTAAGATGATATAAATGAATCCAAAAAAGGAACGTTATATTTTAGGTTAATTCATTTTATTTAAGTTTACTGTGTGTTGCGGTTTTCGTTGCTTATATCCCGATCCCGTTGGAATTCCTCAAAATTCTTTAACAGTAGATTCCTACATTATACAAGCTACCTGTATACCAAATTTGAGCCTGATCCATCCACTGATTTGAACTCTGTGTCATTTTATAAGTCAGTCAGTTAATTAGTCAGGGCTTTGGATTCTATTTCTATGAAACTCACCCAAACGTCAATCGTTTTTGTTAAAAATAAAGTTAATGGGTCCAAATATGTTGTCTATATTATATTTGAGCCACTGCCATCAAGTTATAACGCTAGTTTTCTGTCATGTATTAGTTAACATGACAATCTATGAGAAAACGCAGCTGTATTTCCCATTAATGAGAGTGTAGCTAAGAATAACCTGAAAGACTTTGTCTCTACTTCAAGCAGATATTTTAACCCTGTGTCAGATGTTGGTGAACTGATTGTATGTATCCTAGCCTGAGGAACTAACAACTCTAATATTTTCATACTACGTTGAGTGACTCCTCATACAATCCAGTATTAAAATAGTACAGGTACTTAAGCCTATTCAGAAAACTACAACTTCTGATAAGTGTTTGTCTGTTCAGCAATCATATGCTATCCAGACGCTGACTCTATCTACAAACATTTTCTTTTCAAGTAACTCAGATGTGCAGTTTCAGGACATTAAGTAGGTGTTCCTACCTAATGTCGTAGGTAGGAATACCTACCTAGGTATTCCGTTAGCTGCCGAAACAGTTAGACAAGTGCTGAGTTATATGTTGATTGATGTTTCGTTTCAGTTAACATAACCCTGAAGCCCCTGAGGTACTTTGAGATGAGAGTTCCTTCTTTCTAACCTATCTCTGTTAGGCTCACATACCTACAGTCTTGTATCGCTGTGATGACATGGAAAACCTCACCCCATTATACCCTCAATTTATTATCATCTTGTAACAGGACAGGCTTCGCCATGCCTGAAGAAATATTGTGAATTCTATCACGTTCATTTGTAATAAATATATACTTACTAATAGAATTTTAAACATGTTTTGATGCACTTATGGGTATAGAACTAGATAATAGAAAATAGCTACATTGAATATTATATTCTTCTAGTTGACTGGTTTGAAAACCGTATATTTTCATTTTAGTACACTATTATTATTTAGTCCAGCTTTAACAATAATATTATCATTATCACACACATAAAAGTAAAATTATTATAAGTATTTTGTTAGAAATATAATCATAATTATTCCGGTACGTATTGCCTAAAAATCTATAAACGACAGTGATGAAAATAATCTAAACAAATAAAACCAACTGGTCAGCAAGTGCTGGAATTCTGGAATACGAAATATTTGTTATCCCTTTCTTAGCAAAAAAAAACATGAGAGCGAAATATGTAACTCGTTCGATTTTGTAGACACAAATACAATAAAATTGCTATGCAAGTTAAGAATTTTGCAAAGTGTGTCGTACATTAATATTATTTCAAACGTTTTCTATTATAATGTACAGTAGTAAACTTTACAGAAAATAGGTTGAGATTTGTCTCCCGAATAAAATCGTAATAGTATAATACTGTAAATGGGAGCTATAATAATATGTGTAAGTGCTGTTTACTTGTTTATTCGTGTGTTTAACTGGTTTATACTTTAACACGAATAATATCGGTAAACCCATTGCGACTTTACTATCTTTTTAAATACGCATGATAAATTTTCCAAAAAAATTGACAAGATGTATTCCGACCTCCAATATGTAATAAAAAGGAAGATTCCATAATGGCGATTACGATTTTATTCGGTGGAGAGTGCGCTATCTACTAAATGCGAAAATAAATTGCGTTTCAAAACAATGCTGCAAAACAAGTGCAAAAACAAAACGAAACTGTCAGTGTCGCAAGAAAATTGTTTACAAGCAAAAATGTTTTACTAAGGTTTGTTTAAAGTTACTTTATTTAAATGATAAGACATATTAAATGGACTGCGAGGAAAAGTAATTTGATTTTAAACTTGAAAGAAAAGGTATGTAAAGTTTAATTTTAAAATGAAATGAATTGGATGAATTACATTCTTAATTTATTATGGTCATAGAGTTTTTGCAACTAATTCTTGTCTCACAGCTATTAGGTAAGAAATAAAATCGTACAAAAATGATTTTTGTGAGACAATTAACTCATGAAATGTTAGTAAAATCTTAAACACTGCGACGATGACGTCATCAGTTGACACCGGCCGTAATTTGGCGGTAGTACTTATTTGATTGCATCAGGTGCTCGCTGCAGGTCAGCGTACCTACTACATCACATACCTCAATCCATACCTGCCATTCGACATAGGTACCTATCTATCGTCCATTAAACCTAAAGTTCATCTCTATCATAAGGTTCCCTGGAAGAAATCCCTTTTAGTGATAAGGTCGTGTGCACTTGTGCAACGTTTTCTTTACTTAATGTATGTTGTAACAATCTGCACCTTGAGTTGCACAAATAAAGCGTTCATCTATTTATCTTATTTTTCTATACTTAATGTATTGTAATTTGTAATATGATTGTATTGTACTTTAAGTTGTGCAAATAAAGTGTTCATCTATCTATCGCTCTATCTATTTACAAGTCCCTACGTGATGAAAAAAGTTCGACTTCTAAAGTCGAATAGTCGCCTATAAAAACACTTTTGTCTCTCAGATTATAATATTTTATCACAAGTATAAGGCTACTTGTCTACATGTCCATAAAGTGAACGAAGCTGAATAAATCCTGGTTTTATCTGGGCTTTGCAGAGGCGAGGTCGAATGTAAAATATGAGCATACATACTGGACAGCCAGCTTATGTGAATTTAGAGGTATTCTGTACCTACTTCAAGATTCGTTTTCGTTTAAAAAAAATGCTTTCCAATCATTCTGTTCCTTCCCAGCAGGAGTCGAACTTGCGATTGATGATTTACCACTCCACCGAAATATCCGCTTTACTAACTTGAACCCTGTCCTGTCGGGTTATTATAACATACTCGTATATTCTGTACTGACAAGCTTGTGTGAAACGTCGGTGGTTAAAAAATACTTCATGTTATAAAAGCAACGCGATTACAACAAACTAAAATCCTGGCTTGTTTTGATAGTCAACGTATTCTAATCCTTTTATTATAATAAGTATAACGAGGTTGATCGCATCATGCGGTGGGTTGAATTTGTAAAAATTGTAACGTAACGTATCTAACATAGAGACAAATGACATAAAACTTAAGAGCTTTTATTTCACTCTAAAGATGCTTGAACAAACACAAGCTTACACGTTGAATTAGGGAAGTAAGCGCTATAGATTTTTAGGTCTAACTTGTGACTGTTAGCCTGCTAGTAACGTGGGAAACAAAGGTCTTGCTATGGCGCCTCCGCCCGGGCGAGGCATATTTGGAAAACCCAAGAAGTAATGGTTTGACGACGCGACGACATTTGCACGCTTAACAGCGCTTACGACGCGTCGTAAGGGCTGATATGCGTGCAAATATATTGATATGCATGGCCTCACTACATGGGATGCCGAAGACCGTACGAAGTGGAGACGTAAAAGTAGGAAAGCTGACTCCGGGCTTCCGAGAGGGATGCAACCGTGAACATCGCTCGGATGATGATGAGGAGTGACCGCTAGCTTATAGCGTATTAAAGAACTTAGGTAAATCTATTCCAACCATTAATCATTCAATTGTAAATAACATTGCCCATTACCAGAATAAAATATCAAACAATTCCAATAATCGAATTAAAAACGATTCAATTATTTCATACACAATTCCTTTGTAAGTGTGTACTTTTTCATCATTATTCGATACTCAGAATCGTTTGAACTTAATCGATTATTTCGACAAACCTCCAGTTAGTGAATTCAAATTGTTGGTTAACAAGCTATTGGTAACGAATTTTGAACATTATGTTGTAGGAATAAGGTTCTATTTAATTTTATCGTGGGTATATAGAATTCAGCGGGTCGGAAGGTACACCTATGCTCGGATGTTATATTTCTGAGTTGATATAATATTGATAAAGTAGGTTCTAATATTTTTTCTCTTTGCTTCGGGAATACATTACATGACAGGACTCATTAGGTATATATTAAAAGGGCACCACCCAACAGGTAGGAAGGGTAGGAAAATGAAGGAATATCGTTAAGTTAGGTTAGGTTAGAACCCTTTACAAGCGAGTCGGACTCGCGCACTAAGGGTTTCGAACTATTATTACAAAAAATCTAAGTTTTTGTAATGTATAATACCATTATTATAGATTATATTATAAAGCGGAAGAGTTTGTTTGTTTGTTTGTTTGAACGCGCTAATCTCAAGAACCACTGGTCCGATTTGAAAAATTCTTTCGGGGTTGGATGGTCCATTTATTGAGGAAGGCTTTTGATCCCGATATTCCCACGGGATCGGGACTTATGCGGGTGAAACCGCGGGGAGCTGCTATTATAGATATTAGGTTTTAGGTATTTCTATAAATACCTAAGTATATCATTCGTTAAAATTTCAACTGTCTAGCTATCACGGTTCATGAGATACAGCCTTACGATAGACAAACAGACAGACGGACAGTGGAGTCTTAATAAAAGGGTTCCGTTTTACCCTTTAGATATGGAACTCGCACTTTTGTCTGATTGTACCTAGTTGGTTAGTTTTTACTGTGTGTTTCAGCAATTAGCCCTATAACCGGGCCTTCTTGCGTGACTTTAAGCTGTAGGTTTCCTCACGATGTTTTTCTTCACCGTAAGAGCGATGTAAATAGCGCACATATTTTTCTCTTAAAGAAAAATACATTGGTGCGCGGTCATTCATTCGAAGAACCGCGACAGAAGAACCGAAGACGCAAGTCATTCGAAACCACGACCTTCGGAATGAAAGTCGCGGTATCTACCACTAGACCAACACCTATAAAACCACCTCACAAGAGTGAAACCTCAGAACATAATCAAGCCAAGCTCGCGCAACCCTTCTGTTAAACTTCCCGAACAGATACTATTAGCGGTTACTCGTAAAACCCAAGTTATTTAGGGTAAATCTATTTCTAGGAGTTCTCTATATACCTACCGACAGAACACTCGTAAATACATTTTATCTTACATAGATACTACATAGATACAACGGTGAGCGTGCAAACCTAGATTAGGGATAGCAGCTAATCTTCTAATATATAAAATTTCCATGTCACAGTGTTAGTTACCGTACTCCTCCGAAACGGCTTGACCGATTTTTATGAGATTTTGTATACGTATTCAGTAGGTCTGAAAATCGGCTACTATCTATAATTTATAAGGCAAAACAACGTTTGCCGGGTCAGCTATAATTGTATAAAAAAGATTTTATAGGATCAACTCGGGAGTCTCACCTTCCAAATAAAAAAAGAATTCTCAAAATCGGACTTCATATGCCGGAGTACGGCGCGGACATATCCACATTCATACATAAAAACAATATACGGGGCGAATTGAGAACCTTCTTCTTTTTTGAATAGATAGATAGATAGATAAAATATTTATTGCAACAAAAAAGGCACATGCTCACAAAACATAGTTAAATAAACGTTAGTAAAACAAAAATATTAACATTAATAAGAAAGTAAAAAAGAAGGTAGGTACTAGGTACATAAACAAAATAACTTATCTTAAACAAAATGTGTTGCATGATGTGTGGAAAGAGTGATCAGTGTGCCCCAGTGATGCATACAGTGGGCAGTAGCTCAGTGTTGGGTTTGCTTGAAGCAAAACACTGATTTTCAGCCATACCCGTTTAGTGACTACGGACCAGACTTGTATAGCCGCTGACAATACTACGTGTTGATTTATATGGAAATTCGACATATTAAAATACAAAGGACAGATATATGGTATACCAGATAATATTATACTAATATAAAATTACATAGATATCAATAAATAATGAACAGATATGAATAAATAAATAAAAGCAATCAATAAATGAATATGAATATTCAGAGGATAACTTTATATAACATGACTTCCAAGTAAACCTCGTCAAAAAATTAATATACAATAACCACTATAACAAAAATAACAATATGAATACTTTTCAAGGGAGCGATATTCCCGGTTGCATCCCTCTCAGGAGCCCGCCGGGGTTCGCTAAAACCTCAAATTAATTGGGGTTGGCACAAGTAAGTCATCATTGACTGCAAAATTTGCAGTAGTTGCGGTCAATATTTAATATATTTGTCAATATTTTTATGGCCGGACGCCTGCCTTACACCAACCCTTCTAGGGACAAGAAGTTTATCCGCTACCGCGCGGGGCGAACTCGAAGTTATCTAGTCTTCCTATATCCCTTAGTCGCCTTTACGACACCCACGGGAAGAGATGGGGTAACCCTATACCTTACGGCAATACGCCATGCATAAAAAATACAAAACGCTATAGTACATTATGATATAAGTGCGGTAAGTTGAAAATTACAGCCGAGGCGATATTGCTAGCCCGAGCCGTAGGCGAGGGCTACAAGAAAGCAGAGGCTGTAATTATCAAAGCGCACGTATGTCATACGACGTTTTATAACACATTTGCGAGGAAATAAATAAAACTCGGACTTTCTTAAACGAATAAATCTTTAATCACTTGTTAAAGCAGTTAGAAAAATTTGAACAATTTGTGAAATTGATTATTACGTTGCCAGTTGACAAATTAGCGATGCGCGGGCATCAGTGCTTTTTTTTTTAAGGCAACGGTACAAAAACAGCCAGTATTACTAATAAAGTAAATTAATATTTTTTTGTTTCTGTTACAGATGTAATTTACTGTCAAAATGAATTAAATTAAAGAATTAAATGTTTATTTTTTATATTTTATCTCCCAAAGTTAATTTTATTCATAAAATATTGACCACTTTTCTGACATAAAAACTTTTTGATTTGCTTTCTTTGCTTTTTTTTTCTTCAGATTTAAAAAAGTACCGTTGGTTTTAGACGGAGCATGATAAACCGTACGTGTTACCTTATTAGAAAGAAACTCGTGCGTTTTACTTTACGATTACGCACAAGTACGTAATGACATACATTACGATATTGAAATTGGTGAAATAAGAGGCCCTTTACGAGCAAATGTGTTATAATAGTACATTATGATATAAGTGCGGTAAGTTGAAAATTACAGCCGAGGCGATATTGCTAGCCCGAGCCGTAGGCGAGGGCTACAAGAAAGCAGAGGCTGTAATTATCAAAGCGCACGTATGTCATACGACGTTTTATAACACATTTGCGAGGAAATAAATAAAACTCGGACTTTCTTAAACGAACAGCGAAAAGAAAAAGCGCGCGGAATAATTTTTATTTGTTCACAAATTAGCGATGCGCGGGCATCAGTGCTTTTTTTTTTTAAGGCAACGGTACAAAAACAGCCAGTATTACTAATAAAGTAAATTAATATTTTTTTGTTTCTGTTACAGATGTAATTTACTGTCAAAATGAATTAAATTAAAGAATTAAATGTTTATTTTTTATATTTTATCTCCCAAAGTTAATTTTATTCATAAAATATTGACCACTTTTCTGACATAAAAACTTTTTGATTTGCTTTCTTTGCTTTTTTTTTCTTAAGATTTAAAAAAGTACCGTTGGTTTTAGACGGAGCATGATAAACCGTACGTGTTACCTTATTAGAAAGAAACTCGTGCGTTTTACTTTACGATTACGCACAAGTACGTAATGACATACATTACGATATTGAAATTGGTGAAATAAGAGGCCCTTTACGAGCAAATGTGTTATAAAATATATTATGTAAGTTGAAGCTTATTACTCTAAACCCAAGTTACTTGGCAGCGAGCCTGTTGGAAGTATATCACATAGCAATCCCAAATTAATACTAATATTATACAAGTGAATAGTTGGGAGCTGTATGTGTTTGTAGCTTTACGTAAAATCCGCTGAACATTTAATGTTACATCAGATAGGCTTGCATTTGACCTCATCTTATCTGATGGGAAGCGACGAAACTATTCACTCTAGACTTGCAGACTCCAAGGTTGTAGTTAATAGGGAATAGGAGGTAGTTAACTTATTAATAAAATATTTTAAAGAAACAATACTTCTGCAAAAACACAACGCACGATACGCTTTGGTTCAAGTCGTTCTTTGGTTTGGGTAAGATGCGGGTTCGAATCCAGCCCTGCGTCTATCGTGCGTTGTATTTTTGCAGAAGTATTGTTTCTTTAACATGAAAGCCCAGTGCAGGCGTAAGCACTTAAACTAGAATATTATTAAGAAAATGTTCAAAAATCTTCGAGTCGAGCATAATCCATGCTATTTATGGCGCTGTAGTGCCCGGGTCACTGTTAGGTGAAGTAGGCTTGCCCAGCACCTATACCACCCTTTCAGCCTAGTCAGTCTTGCCCAGAGGAAACAGCAAGTCAATACGTCTGGAGCTAACTAAGCCATGGGTTTCTTCACGATGTTTTCCTTCACCGTAAAAGCGATGTTAATAAATAACGCACATAACTTTTTCTTAAAGAAAAAGACACTGGTTGGCCAGGATTCGATCGCATGACCTTCAGAATGAAAGTCGAGGTATCTACCACTAGACCAACACCGCTCTGTTCTCAAAGTTCTGCAATATTAATTACATACTCACCTGGAATTAATTGAACTCCTCTAGCCAAGTAAGTGCCTAATTAGCGAGACACTCGTACAATAGTCTTATTACGGAAACCAATTAGAAACGGAAACGGAAACGGTGCCTCAGGCAGGGTTTGTTTGTCTTTAGAAGAAGCACTTAGGAAAGAAAAAGAGAGTTTTAAAAGAAGCCGTGGTAATCAGGTTTGAAAATAAGGCCAAAAGTTGTCGAGACACGAGTTGGAACTGCTTGGTGAAATGGTGCACAAGCAATTTAAGCGCAAAATTTAGACTATTTTAACAACGATGGTAAGTTTTTTTTAAAATTTCCGACTACAATCTGATGTTTTGGTTCTTCGTATTTGTTCTTTTTTGTTGTAGCCGCTACAACAGCAAATACTAAAAACAATTTATAAAACAAATATTTAAGCGGGGCTCCCATACAACAAACGTGATTCAGGGACAGAAAAACGCAACGATACTGCGATGTATTTTGACTACTAGCGCCATCTAGTGATGCGAGTGATAAACTTGCGATGGGAGTAAAATACATTTTAACCTTTGCATTGCGTTCACGGATTGGTTGCTCCAGTGTTTTAAGGCTCCGTACCCAATTGTGATAGTGGTACGGAACCCTTCGTACGCGAGTCCAACTCGCACGTGGCCGGTTTTTGTAAATTACTTATTTTCTCCTATATTTGTACTACTTATACAAGTACTACTTTAATACAAAAAGTAATCAGTACTACCTCTTGACTTTCAGCTTCCATATAACTTTTCTCGTTAAAATAAACTCCCTCTTGTTAAAATACATTACAAATCCGAATGATTTTATGAAAACGTTGCTCTGTTGGTTGGATTGGAGGGCTCATTTCTCTCAAAGGCAATCAAATTAAAAATAACATTCTGGTTAGATATTGCTATTATTTCATTTATGAAGCGGTAAAAACGTCTGTTGAGATAGTGCTGGAAATTCTGAATTCGATTAGGGGGAATCCGCAATGAAACGGACGTGTTTTGACGTGAAGAGAAGCTACGAAAGTGTAGTGTCATGGAAGTGCTACTAACATAGTTCCAAGCTATTTATTAACACATTTTACTTTACTTTAAAATATGTATGTTAGTCTATAAATCATGTCACGACATCACGAAAATAAAAGAAAAATCTAAACGAGTTTGTTAATATGTTTAATGTTTAATATACTCCTTCACGCAAAAATTATCTGAGTTTTATTAAGATTAGTAGGTACTCGTTTACTTACTTACACAAACTTTCACATACAGAAAAATCTTACTAATATTATAATTGCGAAAGTAACTCTGCCTGTCTGTCTGTCAGTTACGCTTTTACGCCTAAACCGCTAAACCTATATTGATGAATTTTTGTACCTATATAGAGATAAATAGGATCTTGGAGAAAGACATAGGCTACTTTAGATCCCGTAAATCCCCCGGGATCGGAACTTACGCGGCCGCAGCTAGTAAGCAATAGAAATAAAAATAAAGTTACGGTAAAGGTAAGGTAGGTAGGTACGTACCTACATTTTGCATAGGAACAAGATATCTCGGGAGTTGACTTTCGTTGATTTAGAAATCTTGATTATAAAGTTGAGCTTGCTTTTATACAGGACGTGGTAGGGTCTATATTATATAGACCCTACCCCGTCCTGAGAAAATATTTTAAAGTTACGGACAGACTACGAAACCCTAAAGCATATTGGTGCCTACTTACTGTGTTTGTCATTGGCAGAGTCAGCAAAGACGCCTATCATAATCGAAATAGATAAGTTTTAAAGAATGGCGTTAAAAATCATATGTAACCTTAGTTAGTGATTGGTAGCACCCAGTGCTTTCCCAGTGAGTTAATTTCCCCCAATTTCCACTTTGTCTGTCGGCTGATACGGTATCTCTCCATCCATCTATGGGCACAGTATTTCAAGTTAATTACGAAGTCTTTGAAAATTTCGGCACCTCTCATAGATAGGTACCTAACTCTACCTATTTAGGAAGATTGAAATTTGAAATCAGAAACTCTGGTGAAAGTGTGTTAATTAAACTTATAATAATTATTATCGTCTTCTTCTTTTCGTGTAGTGGTGTGGCCATAGGGCTCATCTAAAGTAGATTTTGCAAGTCGCCCTAAGGTATCTAACCTGACCTAACGACTGCTTTCAAAGACTGACATTTTTAAGTTCAATTTTTCGAAAATGGAACCATTAGACCAATGAAATCAAAAAAGCTCACACGATGGGGAAGACAAGAAAAATTATCCCAAGGGTGGACCCTGAGGTACCGTAAAAAAGGTTTTAGTTTTTTTTGACTGTCGAGGTGATCAATTCGTAAATATAACTGAAATCCAGTGGGAACTAAGCGGGTGGCTGACGTCAGGAATACCTAATCGAGTTTCTTCTGTTTTCGCGATGTTGGGTTTAAATTATACTTATTATAATCGCGTCGCTTTTACCCTAACCTGAGGGTATACCCTGAGAAAGAGATCTGTAAAGTTCTCGAACCGTTAACAATGCTTATAATAATAAACTCAACGTATTTCAATCAAAAATCAGAAAAATCCCATATGTATACTAATGCAAAGTTACAGCCACATAATACTATTGCGTCTTTGAGCTAAGCCGTGAACAGGTACATAGACAAACGGATATAACGAAACTATAAGGGTTTGTTGTTTACTACAAAACATTATATACAGGGTGTCCCAGAAACGAGTGTCAAGCGAAAGTTCAGAGGTAGAGGACCTCAAGGGGTACCCGAATCGACTCTGTTGTCTGTGTAACAGTGCGATGTACGTTAGTTCGGAAGTACAATCTCCCCCATGTATGTTCCGCGATTTTTCGTAGTTTAGAAGTTATTGCCTTTTTTCTCAATTTTCTACTAAAATGCGACAACTGATACCTATTTGGTCATACTTACTGCAATAATTGAGATAATTGGCTGATTTCTTTTCAAATGTGGAGCTGAATAATAGGGTCATGTTACCTGTTACAAAAAAAAGGCGTAACACTAACCAAACTGTTACAAATTAAAAAAGAATTTCATAAAGTGAGCGTTGCCAAAACGCTATAAACACTTTAAAGAGCAATTAAAAGAAAAACTCGCCTATTATTTTTTTTCCAAACTAACTTCAAAAACTTCCTTACTTCATTAGCTATCTACCCTATCATTTTTATTGGTCTATCATTAGAGGATCATAGCAAAAATTTTATTTAAAAATTCTTTGGTCGAAAATATCTCACTCATCTTACTTAAACCTGAAAGGAAACTCCCGGCCTAATCGAATAACATAAAAAACATATTTGTTATTATTTTATTTTATACATTTATTTGTACAAATCTTAACCCATTATAGGCCAAGTTTTTCGACTGCTTCCGATTTTTATGATTTTAGAATATACTGTTAATATAGGTCAGATTTATAGGAATCCGTCGAAAAAAAAAAAAAAAATTGCGTAGTTTCGGAAATATGAGGTGATACCATATGGCACCGCTAGCCTAATATGTTGTATTTTTTAATGTATAAGCTCATCAATTAATTAGTTTTTTCTGGCAATAATACAGTTTATACCGTCCCTATTGAGTTGTTTTGGGTATTTGGTAACAAAAATCCAGTGCAGAAAAAACTTTACTTCTTACATTTATGAAAAAAAACTGGTTATGAAAGGAATTTCAGTTCCATTTCAAGCACAGCTTTACATCACATGTACAATACCCAGACCTGTTTTGACTTTTGCATGGTCCATATGCACATCTTCGGCTCTTTGGCATTAAAATAATGACCAACGCCATCGTAACAAATGTCATCTGGTAGATACGTACTCAGTTTGCACTCCTGAAGAATCTTGATGATGTAGGTCGACCAGCGATCAAGGGAAGGGATTGATATTTTAAAATGTATGTTTGTTCGATATGTCGTCTTAAAATCTAGCTGAGGCATAGAATTTCCTGCATACTTAGGCATTTCATATGCATTGCAGACAGCCACATCGGCCACCACCACTCTTTTCCTCTTTATGCCGATTCAGTATGTGCTATTCATAATTTTAAAGAATAGAATATGCTTCTGCAGGGTATATTATAGTGTCTGTTATGTAAAATAAATATTTAAAATAGTTCAAAATGAAAACACGTTGTATTATACCGAATATTAAGAAAAAATACTAAATATGCAAGGCACACAATTAACACAAAGTCAGTAAAAATGATATCGTATTCGGCTAGTGATGCCATATGGCATCACCCGCATTTATCACTTGATAAAAACAAAGTGAACACAAAATGACACTTCTTTGACATGTTTACTTATTGTACTTAGTCTTACGAACAATTTGAAATAGTTATTAACAGGTAAAATTACTAAAAAAAAGGTGAAAGAGTTACTTACTTGAAAATAGATTTCATTTTTTGGCCTATTTTTTTCGACACTAGATTGTACCCGTCTATTTTGCATTTATATCTGACTGTAATCGGACAAAACAAAAGCCAATCCATAGTTACGTCTATCTAGTAGGCAATTATGTGATTAGTTTACTAAACTCGTATGTTTTTGCCGAGAAAATCGCGAATCTTTGAACGACGATTTTGCGATGCCATACGGCATCGCTAACCGTTAATGGGTTAATTAAGATTTGTGCAGAAGTTTTTTTGCGTAAAACAAAAATCATCACTAGATGGCGCTAGTGGTAAAATATATCGTGGTATCGTTGCGTTTTTATGTCAAAAATCACGTTTGTTGTATGGGAGCTCCCTTAAATATTTGCGGGTACAGTAATACATCCTCTGTAAAAATTTCAAGTGTCTAGCTATTACGGTTTATGAGATACAATACAGCCCGGTGACAGACGGTCAGACAGCGAAGTCTTCGTAATAGGGATAAGTGATAGAATTTTCGACTAAAGAATTTTTAAATAAAAGTTTTGATATGATCCTCTAATGATAAACTTAATAGGGTAGATAGCTAATGATGTAAGGAAGTTTTTGAAGTTAGTTTGGAAAAAAAATAAAAGGCGAGTTTTTCTTTTAATTGCTCTTTAAAGTGTTTATAGCGTTTTGGCAACGATCACTTTATGAAATTCTTTTTTAATTTGTAACAGCTTGGTTAGTGTTACGCATTTTTTTTGTAACAGGTAACATGCATGACCCTATTATTCAGCTCCACATTTGAAAAGAAATCAGCCAATTATCTCAATTATTGCAGTAAGTATGACCAAATAGGTATCAGTGGTCGCATTTTAGTAGAAAATTGAGAAAAAAGGCCATAATTTCTAAACTACGAAAAATCGCGGAACATACATGGGGGTGATTCGGGTACCCCTTAAAGTCCTCTACCTCTGGACTTTCGCTTGACACTCGTTTCTGGGACACCCTGTATAGTGAAATTAGTGAAGCAAAGTCTGTTTTTTGGTCCCAATATGGGGCAATTTAACAATATATTCCTTGCGATAGTATACAAATATATCGTGTTGATGAGCCTATATTACAGAGAAGTAAGAAACCTATGTACCTCTGCAGTGACCTCTGTAAAGATAATAAGAATGTTTTGGTATAGTTAGTTTTGACCGTGTCTCGCTAGATGGCGTAACGAGCAAATTAAATCACGCTATCGTTGCGTTTTACTAAAATCACCTACCTATTGGAACGCTCCATGTGTGGTAACTTTTAATAGACTTTTAATAGTAAAACGGTAATTTTTTGAGAAGTCCTCATCTTGATAGGACTTTAGTAGTAAATAAAATACGGTACTTAGTGATATATTCCTTGCTATAGTATACAAATATATTAACAATATATTCCTTGCGATAGATAGTATACAAATATATCGTGTTGATGAGCCTATATTACAGAGAAGTAAGAAACCTATGTACCTCTGCAGTGACCTCTGTAAAGATAATATGAATGTTTTGGTATAGTTAGTTTTGACCGTGTCTCGCTAGATGGCGTAACGAGAAAATTAAATCACGCTATCGTTGCGTTTTACTAAAATCACCTACCTATTGGAAACGCTCCATGTGTGTTAACTTTTAATAGACTTTTAATAGTAAAACGGTAATTTTTTGAGAAGTCCTCATCTTGATAGGACTTTAGTATTAACATACGGTACTTAGTGATGCGCCAAGTCGGAATAAACGTAACTCGAGTAAAAATGCACGTATCCCGAGTTAACTCGAGTTGGTGGGCGTGAGTAAACCAATTTTTCATCCCATCTATTCGAAAAGAGCTAGTCTAATCCCTGTAAACAGGGCAAGAAGTAGCGCTTTGCTGGCGATGTTCCTAGCAGGCATTTTCATAGCGTTTTTTCTCCCTGCTAGCAGGGCACTAAAGAGATTTGAATTTGGAATGTGAATATTTTTAAAGTTTCAATTAACAAAGAGTTCCTATCACCTATCACGTACTGCGTGTCTGATAGGTAAGTGATGGGTGATAGACCGAGCAGGTTAAGCAACACATGTGTCTGATAGGTCAGCGACGGGTGTTCGACCGTACAGGTAGAATATTGGTAAAATGGAGGGTTTTGGTAGAAAATGGTAGGTTTGGTAAGAAATGGTAACGTTGGTAGAAATTGGTAGGTTTGGTGAAAAATGGTAGGTATTGGTAGAAAATGGTAGTTTTTGGTAGAAATGGTAGTTTTTGGTAGAAAATAGTAGGATGTAGTAGAAAATGGTAGGTATTAATGGAAATGGTAGGTTTGGTAGAAAATGGCAGGTATTCATAGAAAATGGTAGGATTTGGTATAGAATGGTAAGTTTGGTGGAAAATGGTAGTTTTTGGTAGAAAATAGTAGGATGTAGTAAAAAATGGTACTTATTGATGGAAAATGGTAGTTTGGTAGAAAAAGGAAGGTTTTGATCAAAATTGGTAGTTACTGTCAGACGGGAACAATGGTCAAAGTACGTTACTCATTGTCTCATAGAGGGTGATGAAAAGTAGAATGTTCACCTCGGGAGCAAACACTATTTTTCGCTCGAGTGAGATACTTTGAATCCCTCGATTCGCTCAGGATTCTACTAAAGAATCCCTCGCTCCTCTCTGGATTCAAAAAACACTTTCGCCGTAAAAATAGTCTTTTATCCCTTGGTATACAATCTACTATTGTTTTATATACTTTACCGCTTTACGCCAAAAATACCGGACCGAATCTGATGAGACTTCGTATGTAAGTAGATGGAGAACTTAAATATTACTTAGGCTACTTTTTATCCCAATATTCCCACGGGATCGAAAATTTTCAAACTATATATTTTAGGAAAAACAAGGCTTACACAGGTGGAAATAAAAAAAATATTATGCATTTTTAGGTTTAAATTTGTTACAAATAGTACTATTATTGAACTCGAGTTAGCAAGTTTTAACTCGAGTTCACTTGAGTTGGCAATTCGAGTTGACCCATCACTACAGATTGAAATATTTTGTCTAAGTCTTGTCTAACTAAGCCAAACGGACTTGTACCTGTTCCGATACTTTTTTAGGGTTCCGTACCCGTCCCTATTACTGAGACTTCGCAATCTGTTCTTGATTATGCGTGTTACATCTTAGACCATAATTATCATCACTTACAATAGGCAGTACTTATTTGTTTTGCTACCAACATAACGGCACAGTAATTTAAAGATCTCTCATCCGAGCGATGTTCCCGGTTGCATCCCTCTCGGGAGCCCGGGGTCCGATTACCGCTAAACCCCAAATATTTGGGGTTGGCGCAGTAGATAAGTCATCATTGACCATACCTTTTGCTAAAAGATTTGGCAATATTTTTACGGCCGGCCGCCTGCCTGACACCAACCCTTCTAGGGACCAAGCAGTTTATCCGCCACCGCGCGGGGAGAACTTAATTTTTGCTAGTCCTCCCTAAATCCCTTAGTCACCTTTTACGACACCCACAGGTAGGACATGGGGTATCCCTATTCTATGCCGGGGCTACACGGCGGAATTTAAAGATGAAACGCACTATAGTGCGTTATATTAGGCATATAACGTCTTAGCTCTATTTTTTAGGGTTCCGTAAAAACTTCGCTGTCTGTCTGTCACCAGGCTGTATCTCATGGACCGTAATAGCTAGACGGTTGAAATTTTCACAGAGAGTGTAATTTCGTTGCCTCTTTAACAACAAATACTAAAACAAAATAAAACAAATATTTAAGGCGGGCTTCCATACAACAAACGTGATTTTTGACATGAAACGCAACGATGCCGCGATGTATTTTTATCACTGGCGCTATCTAGTGAGACTGGAGAAAGACTAGCGCCGATGGTAAATAAATTATAATTATAACCCAGTATTCATTTTAATACCGTACCCAATTATGATACTTAGTGGTACGGAACCCTTCATGCGCGGGTCTCGCTCTGGTTTTTTTTTTCGTACCGTTGGTAATTTTATAAGAAACTAGCTGACCCGGCAAACGTTGTTTTGCCTTATAAATTATAGATAATTAAATTTTTCCTGAATTTTCTTTGCTATAAACCTCACGGAGCCCGAGACCTTTCCAACGAATGCAAAACCGTGGAAATCGGTTCGTGCTTTCTGGAGTTATAGCGTCAGGAAGGAAAACCCGACTTATTTTTATATAGTAAAAAAAGAAGAAGACTAGCTGCGTGCCGCCGGTTTGACCCGCGTAAGTCCCGATCGCGTGGGAAAACAAAGCAGTTTAAAGATACCTATAAATAACACACGATTAGCCAAAACTTTGAAAAAACAGAGATTGTGTAATCGTTTTCGAAAAAAATAACAGTACAAATATATTATTAAATAACTGGGTATTTACCATGTCTATATTTGTTTTTTCCCGGAGCTCCGATATTTCGCCAGTAATTTCAACTGGCTTGTTCACGAGGCCCCCGTTATACCCCGTTATATAATAATACTAGCTGCGCCCCGCGGTTTCACCCGCGTAAGTCCCGAACCCCCGGGATCGGTTTAATTACGGGATAAAAAGTAGCCTATGTGTTATTCTAGGTGTCCAGCTATCCATATTCCAAGTTTCATCGCAATTGGTTTAGTAGTTTTTGCGTGAAAGAGTAACAAATATCCATACCTACAAACTTTCACATTTATAATATACTAGCTGCGCCCCGCGGTTTCACCCGCGTAAGCCACGATCCCGCGGGATTTACGGGATTAAAAGTAGCCTATGTCCTTCTCCGAGGTCCTATTTATCTCTATACCAAAATTCATCAATATCGGTTCAGCGGTTTAGGCGTGAAAGCGTAACAGACAGACAGACAGAGTTACTTTCGCATTCATAATATTAGTAAGATTACTAGCTGACCCGGCAAACATTGTTTTGCCTTATAAATTTATAGATAGTAGCCGATTCTCAGACCTACTGAATGCGCATGTGGAGTTTGGTGGAGATCGGTGAAGCCGTTTCGCAGGAGTACGGTAACTAACATTGTGACATGGAAATTTTATATATAAGAAGATAGTAGGATAGGATAGGATTTGTAGTGAAAACAACCATTAAGTTTAAAATCGTATAAAAAATAACAGAGCTGAGTCATAGTTTCTTTTATTTTATTTTTGATACTTATATTTTTAATTATGTACTTATATATTATATGGAATTTAATGTGATTCTGAAATAAATGACTTAATAATAGTTGAGACAGACTTCAATGCAGAAGCTTGCGGGTTCCATTTCTGCCGGGTGTAAGTATTATGCTTCAAAATGAATATTTGTTTCTGTTGTGGGTGTTTTCTATGAATTATATTTTGTACTTACCTATGTATTCACAAAAAAAGTAAGTAAGTGGGTAAATTGTAATAAGTAAAGTAAAACGTGGAATATGTACTTAATACATTCGTTATCCAGTACCCATAGTACCAGCTAAGTGATTCGTTTGGTGCTAGATGGCGCTGTGTGTCACACACGCACGTCGTACAATATTTATTTATCTCAAAATCATTTTCTTGGGAGAATACTGTTTTCCATACATAGAAAGATGGATAGATAAACGCTTTATTGTACCAAAAAATAAAATATACAAGTAGGTATTACAAAGAAATATTTAAAACTAGTGTGGCACAATGGCACGAAGGGAGATCTCTTTCAGGCAACCAATCATCTTTGACTCAATAAAGTTTCGATTGCGGTTCAGACGCAAGTTATAATTTCATTTTGAGTGTATTGTTTGCAATTACAGTGATGTTGAAATGAAATTTAACAATTCTACATTTAATTTAACATACAAATATCCTAGCAGGTTGTTAAAAGTCGCAGGCCGAAATTACATACCAATTTAATTTGTCATACCAATAATAAATACATACTTACTTTTACTTTTACTGTGTGTTTCCGCAACTAGCCCTATAACTGGGCCTTTTTGCGTGACCTAAACTGTAAACCTACCAAACCTAACCTGGTTTTCCTTCACCGTAAGAGCGACTTAATAGCGCACCTATTTTTTCTTAAAGAAAAAGACATTTGTGCGCGGTCGGCCAGGATTCGAAACCACGACCCTCGGAATGAAAGTCGCGGTATCTACCACTAGACCAGCACCGCTCTTAATAAATACCTTAATAAATAATTTTGCACATTTTTGCATACTTGTTTACATCCAAATATGCAATGTCGGTCATTTTGTAAAGTTATAAAGAGTTAACGCTAGATGGCGTTAGCTGTCTCCGACCATTACGACCAACCATTATTTAAAATTGAACCGGTTTTTCGGTATTAATCGCGTTGCTTCCCCGTGAAGAAGAGATCTGGAAAGACCTAGAAACTTCGGGAGTTGAAAAATGCTTAGTAATTATAATAAAAGCAGACAGATAAACATGCGGACTTATACTAACTGTAGGTAAGAGAAAATATACGTAAGAGTTTTTTGGTTGACTACCTACGAAACCCTAAATACCGGGACTAGCAAAGTCTTTTTTGTTCCCAATATGGGGCTGTATTACGTTATCTAGTACCCATAATACAAGCCGTAGTGTTTTGTTTGGGGCTAGGTAGCGCGGTGTGTGATGTCGTGCAATATTTATTTATTTAACTAGCTGACCCGGCAAACGTTGTTTTGCCTTATAAATTATAGATAATTAAATTTTTCCTGAATTTTCTTTGCTATAAACCTCACGGAGCCCGAGACCTTTCCAACGAATGCAAAACCGTGGAAATCGGTTTGTGCGTTCTGGAGTTATAGCGTCAGGAAGGAAAACCCGACTTATTTTTATATAGTAGAATACTAGCTGCACCCCGCGGTTTCACCCGCGTAAGTCCCGATCCCGCTGAATTTACGGGATCAAAATTATCATATGTCCTTCTCTTGGTTCTAAGCTACATCCCCACCAATTTTCAACCAAATCGGTTCAGCCGTTCTTGAGTTATAAATGGTGTAACTAACACGACTTTTTTATATAGGCAGATAGATATATATTATGCGGAGCGGCGAATTCGGTAATGTGAATTTTTGGAGATGTATTTTTATCCTTGAAAATATTTCTAGCAGAGCATAGAATGAAAATCATAAATTATGGAATTTACTAAGAATTGACGCTAGATGGTGCTAGCAGTCAAGTTAGATCGCGGTAACGTTGCGTTCTATGAAATAAAAGACGCCTTGGGGCCGTGACTTGAATTTCTGCTTTTTTAAATTCGATAACAAATTTTTGATGACTTCTGGAGAATCAAATATAGATCCCATAAAGGTTTTAATTATATTATTTACTTTTTACATATGTTAGTAAATCGATTATTTTTATTTGCATATAAACTAAGTACAGATAAAATACAATTAATTGTTAATCTCTTTTTATCAAGGTGCTGCTATTTGAGTTTTGTGCCTCATTTTATGAGGTAACTATGTAACTAATATCTGTGTGCCTCATATTATGAGGCACGCATAAATTAGTTAGGTACATATCATTTTTATTTCCATAGAAAATAATAAGTAATTTCAATTAATTTTATTAAACAGATAGGTAGATAACGTAAAATACTTAATTATAAAAAAAAAATTCAGGCATTGAGCAAGCTTATAAAACTAAAAATGTAGTTTTATAGGAATATCTCTAGCACCACCTTACTTATAAACGATGACTTTATGTAACGTTTGTCTCTGTCTGCCAACTTTGAAACTTTATGTCATAGTAAAAGACAAACGTTACATAAAGTAGTAATTATTTATTATTTATTTATTTTATTTTGTTTAAATATCAAGTTTAGTTTAGGTTACCTATGTTACTGTTTAAAATTAGATGTCATCTATAGTTTAGTTATGTAGTTTATTATAAATATTTTACTCCGAGCCGACCCGACAGACGTTGTCCTGCCCGTTTAATATAAAAAAAAACCTACAACCCTACCCTACATCTACCCAACCCTATCCCACTCTACTACCCCACCCTACTACTACCCTACACTACTACTACTCAACCCTACCCTACTTCTACCCTACTCAACTAATACCCTACCCTACTAATAGGACTCCATATCAACATTCATCAAAATCGGTTAGGCATTTATTTCTTTCATAAAAACCTAATTGTAATTAGGTTTTAATGGCTTATTCCCAATCGGGCCACGCCTTCAATTGTTTCACTGTTTTGCTTCGATACATTGAGTTCCAATCGGGCCAAAACAAAATTAGATAGTCATTTTAATGTGAAAATATTTTCATACTTCATTTCCTCTTCGGGCCAAAACGATTTTGGTACTGTCAACAAAAAAGAAGAGTTAATTTCTAATAGACTAAAGAGTAAAAGCACACACTACAATATTTGAAAATGTAACGATTACTGTTGCGTATGTAACGATTACTGTTGCGTCACTTACATGTAGTACCTAAGTGTTTTTGGCTTATAACTTTCCACTCGAGACTTGTATTTAGCTTAGGATTAAAATAAAACAATCACGAAATAATAAGGAAAAGGATGTAGTGGACAATTGGTCAAGCCAAAAAATAGTGGCAATTGGTCAAACGTATAGTTACCGCAAATGAAAGTGTCAATTGGTCAAGTCTTCGAAGAGTGTCAACTGGTCAAGTCCTTTTTTTTTAATACAACAAAAGACGATCGGAGTAGAAACAAAAGACGATCGCTACGAAAACAAAAGACGATCGAAATGGAAACTATAAACGATCGAAAAAGGCACAAAATATGACAGCAAGACAGTCAAACTTGAACTGATATTATCTCGAAAACGATTAATCCTAGATCACTACTTCGTTAGCATAAGTTATAGAGCTCTTCAAAATCTTCGTTTTGGATGACAGCTGTCAAACTTAAAACGTCAATATCTTGGAAACTATTGACCCCAGACCACTACTTCCTTAGCATAAGTGATAGAACTCTTCAAGATCTTTGTTTTAAATGACAGCTGTCAAACTTAAAATGTCAATATCGAAGTGCCCTATCACTTATGCTAAGGTAGTAATGGTCTAGGGTCAATAGTTTCCAAAATATTGACGTTTTAAGTTTGACAGCTGTCATCCAAAATGAAGATCTTAAAGAGCTCTATCACTTTTGCTGATTAAGTAGTGGTCTAGGGTCAATAGTTTCCGAGACATTGACGTTTTAAGTTTGACAGCTGTCATCCGAAACGAGATCTTGAAGAGCTCTATTACTTATGCGAAGGAAGTAGTGATAGTGATAGTTTCCGAGATATTGACGTTTTAAGTTTGACAGCTGTCATCTAAAATAAAGATCTTGACGAGCTCTATTACTTATGCGAAGGAAGTAGTGGTCTAGGGTCAATAGTTTTCGAGATATTGACGTTTAAAGTTTGACAGCTGTCATCCAAAACGAAGATCTTGACGAGCTCTATCACTTATGGTAAGGAAGAAGTGGTCTAGGGTCAATAGTTTCCGAGATATTGGCAGCTTAAGTTTGACAGCTGTCATCCGAAACGAATTTCTTGAAGAGCACTTTCACTTATCCTAAGGAAGTAGTGGTCTAGGGTCAATAGTTTCCGAGATATTATCGGTTCAAGTTTGACAAGCTTTCTGGCTGTCATATTTTGTGCCTATTTCGATCGTCTTTTGTTTTTCAACTAATCACCTCAAAAAAAAAACTATTTATTTAATTTAAAAAATAAAAAAATCGTAAAATAGTCACCCCTTGGACGATTATTATTTTAAATAGGTACATGGCAACCATAGAAACATGGTAGGCGGAGTGGGGGCCCTCTCGTCGTGCGTCCACCTTACCGTGGTGAGAGGGTTCAGTAACCGCTCACCATAGCAAGCCAGCTATGTTGGGCGGTGAAGCAAAGAGGCGCACCGGGCGGGTATACTTCGCACACACTCTTTTGGTGTGTGCGGAGTATAACCGCTCTAATTGGAGGTGGGTGCCTTGCCTTCATTGGCCGGGCACGTGGTTGGGGGGCTCCCGCGCGACCCGCGGTGGGTGATGGGGGCCTTGCCTTTACCGGCCGGGCCCGGCAGAGCACACTACCTCACCAAAGCGGCAGAGCACACTGCCTGACCAAAGCGGCAGAGCACACTGCCTGACCAAAGCAGAGAGGGGGAACGGGCCCGTGAGATGCTTCGCGGCACTCATGGCCCCAACGTTCCACAAACGGGTGCGTAACGTCAGGTTACGACCCAACCTGGCTCTTGGCGGCTGACTCGGGGGGGTCAGTCGCCAACCAATGGCGCGAGGGTTTTCCCTTTAAGGGATAGAGAGGAGGCCTGACGAGGCCGGCCGCAGTTGGGGCTGACGGACTTATGCTAGCGCAGTTACCGTTGGCCCCGACACTTTGCGGAGCGTAGGACACCGAGGGGATTAGTAGGTATACCCCGGCCCCCACACACCTTGCCGCTCTCCCCCGGGAGCGGCCTGACGGTCTTAATTAGATTCCCCTCGTTAAAAAAAAAAAAAAAGGCGGAGTGGGAGGTGTTAGGTTTTTTCGTTACGTTTGTTTAATCAAAGCTCAAGGCCCGCGAAAAAAGCTATGCAATAGCTTAAAAAAACAAATTCTCAGTATTTTCTTGCTGTTTGTACTTGAAACATTTTGGCCCGTTGAGGAAAAAAGATTAGGTATTCGAAATTTTGCTTTGACCCGAATAGGAAAAAAGAATGGCCCGATTGGGAATAAGCCGTTTTAATTTGGGTTTTTTAGTTTTTATTTTTAAGTTGATTGTAATTTTAATGTAAGCTATAATGAATTAATGAATTGTTTTAAAAAAAATCCAAGTTATCGACGCTTTTCAGCGAGCCCAAAATACTGGCCGCATTGCCACGGTGAATGGCAATGCCTATTCTTTGCGCCAAATACAGACCAGCATTCTGGTCTTGCATTGTCTCCACCAGGCGTTTAGACAAAAACTGGTATAACGTTAGTTAATCCGACCTTACTCCACGTTTATGGGATGGGACTAAATTGTTGCATATTTAATCCGAGTTTTTTTATTTAAATTAAAAAGTTAAAAAATTACTAACACTCGGTTCCAAAAATTGTTACATTAAACCGTTTTTGGAGAAAAATCTTACAATGCTAAAGCGATGTTGAGAAGATTTAGGTAATAGAATACGTGCCGTGATTACGCGAAGAAACACTCGGTTATTCAGTTTCAAGTAGGGTAGCCCATGATTTTTATTTTAGCTAAAAATATAATAAGGCTACTTTCTTCTTGTTACGGACGAAATACTGCTTCGTTCAACAAAAATGAAATATGGCCAATTTGGCCAACCCACCAGTAAATCATCGTTGAGTTTCAGATGAACTTTTCATTTTAGTAACCGACAATATCTGATTTTTTTAGATTTAAAAATAGAAGCGGCCGAGCTGTGCCCCGCAGGTTTACCATAGGATTACCCGCGCATAATAATTAATTTATTTTATGAATCAGCACTTTTAGGGGCAAACAAGACCTAAACTGAAAATTCCTGTCCTTCAGATTCATCTTAAATTGTTGTTGATTTTGTTTTTGAGGATTTTCAGTTTAGGTCTTAAAATAACATAAATATACAGTATAGTAAATATAGTCTACATAGGAGTTTCTCGGCAGTTCTGAAATATGTTTATCAGTTCTTATCATCTCAGCGACGTTTCCGGTTGCATCCATCTTGGAAGCCCGGGGCCCGCTAAAAGCCTAAATTATTTAAAGTCGGAGCAAGCAGTGTACCCGCCACCGTGCGGGTAGAACTCAAGGTTTGTTAGTCACCCGCAGATCCCTTAGTTGCCTTTTACGACACTTAGGGTTAAATATTTATATTGATTGGTTTAGTAAGTTTTATACAAATTTGTTAGTGAAAAAATCTTTAAAAACCTATCCCTCTTTTTATCGTTTCGCGACAAAAGGGGGTTATGTCGTATCACAATTTGACCATTCTTTTTTTAATTTTCAGGTACGTTTTTATTCATCATCGCCGTGAAAATCAGAACAACTACTTCTAAGAAAGGTAGGTAACAGTACTCTGTAGGTACTTATTATTAGGTTAAATAAAAAAATAAAACGTAAAATCATACAGTCAACACAGTCCGAAACTAATACAAAAGGGGACCAAATTTGGTTGCACCCTTAACCGACAAAGTGATGGTAGAGACACTTTTTAAACCTATCTACACGATTTTCTTTCATTATTATCACTAGAACTACTGGTCTAGATTGCGTTGATTAGATTAGTTGATGATTAGTTTAGATTATATCTAAAGCCGACCCCGTATGAACGGGGCAATGGCGAGCCAGTACCCTTACCATGAGTTGATACGTAAATACGTAAACTTTAATGTTAACAGTTTGGGTTTGTCGCGACCGGTGCGGCAGGGAATAAATGGAGCGGGCGCGCTGTGAAAAAAGACAAACTGTAGACGTTACAGTGTACGTATTTACGTACCAACTCATGGTAGGGGTACAGAAGAAGAACGTAAAATCACAGGTGCTTAGTTCTATTTTTAATATTTTTGATGTATTTCTATTTTTTATTGTCTTTTCTAAGCAGCGAACAAAATGGGAGAAGTTGTTATCATGTCCCATTATTCAATAACATTTAGCATATTCTTATAAGGGATGCATTAGGTACTCATCTAGTCTAATCTTGCGGGTTGAGCACGCACAACCCTCCTAGGTTTGGGTAAACATGCCTAGTCCTATAACATACAGCTGTAAATCTGACCTCCTTTATTTATTTATGTTTGTATGTACGTGAGATTTTGTCCCCACAGTTATGTACCTAAGTTGATTTTCTTACCCAATTTCGGTGAAGAAGGGTCGGCGGATCTTGTTCCACAGCCGTCTTTCTTCTTCTAGATGATTGTGTTACATCTTTGACCATATCATTGATCATGTGTCGTGTGTAAACAAAATCTCGAAACGTTCTCGTTTAGCAACTATTGGTAATTTTGCAAGAAATTACTTGCACTTTAAAAGATTTAGCAAATTTTCTAAGACTTGTTGAACCGTTTTCGAAAAAAATGGCTACTCCATCCAATGATGTGTTGACCTAAATAGTAGGTATATGGATTACAAGAGGCTTGCGCTGTTTATTCACATCCATTTTCAAAACTTTTTGAAAATATAGAGTCAAACTTTTTAATATTATACAGTCAGATTACCAACTTAATTTCTGTATACTAAATTGAAAAAATAAATGTCGTATTTTATAGATGACCCGACATTTTGTATTGTCATTTCCGTTAACGCTAATCCGGATTAGTTAGTTCGATGTAGCGGTGCAATCCAGCCTAAGTAATCCTAAAATTCCCATGAACAAATGATCAATAAGAATGTTTATTTTAATTCTCATAGAACTTGACTGGTCTCTATTAGACACTAGAAGCTCGTCCGTTAGAGACGAGTTAGAAATTAATTACTATCAGGTATTACTATTAGGTATCTATTAGGAGACGAGTTAGAAATTAATTACTATCAGGTATCACTATTAGGTATCACTGACAATACGCGGTCAAAGTTTTGCTGTTTCGAAACTTCCGTTGTTTAGTACCCACAATGCAAGCCTAGTTGCTTAGTTTGGGGCTAGATGACGATGTATGCAACGTCCTGCAATATTTATATATTTAATTAAAGAAAAAATAACTTATGTTATTCTTTTCAAACATAAACAACAATATAAACCGAACTTCGGTAGGCTTTCCGATGGCTAAATCCTATCGGTAAGATTCCGAATCAATAGCTGTCAAATTCGTTCAACCGACCCGAATATCGGTTTTGTGAATCGCAGTTCGTGTCACTATACTCTGTGGATCGTGTTTTTTTTAACTTTATCCGACATCGGTAGCGGTCCGAAGCTCTCTGAATAGCCCTGCAGATCTAAGTCAAACTGTTCGGGAAATTATTCACACACCTTTAAAAAAGATGGATCAAATTCGAACCTCGTTCTTCGACCCCACCATCTAGGTAATCTAATTTCATTCTAATAACTTTTTAATTTCCACTGTTTTTACCTTTTTATCGCGATTCAGTATACATTTCGAATCGTTAATTGAGGAAAAGGTTTTGCATAATTTTCCACGAAGCCCATCAAACAGATTGGTTTCACACATTAGGTTTAAGGCTAATCGCAAATGGGCCAATTGTGCCTCAACGGCAACAGCTGGGCCCTAATGCTTGTAATGAACGGCAAGCGTGAGCAAAACGGAACCCTCGATCGCCGTGAAAGAATTAATTGGATTACGTTGTCAATAGGTTCTATCCTTACAGGATATAAGAATAATAGCTTTAAGGACAAATCGTATTAACAAGAGGCTCTTGTAACAGAATAAAATATAGGTTAAGTTAGGTATATTTATACATCACAACTATTTGTACATAGAACTCGACTGGGTCTCTATTAGAGACTAGAAGGAGGAACGTCGCCTGATAGTGATCCATTTCAAACTCGTCTCTGACGGACGGGCTTCACCAGTTACTAAGTCAAACTCTTCGGGAATTACCCAAACACTTCGTCGTTGTTAGAATTGATTTGTGTTCACAATATGATGTTCGCAAAGTCTACTGTTCGCAGAACTACTAGTTGTAAGTATTATTAGGATATCGTAAGTATTTTTATCAATCTCAGAAATAATCAACCATAAACTAGGTAACTAGTTTCTTTGCAAACTTGATAGAAACGTGATAGAGTTATTTGAGATCTTAATTTCAGATGACAGCTGTCAAACTAACAAAAGGCGATCAAATACACAGTCTATGTCTGTCATGAGCCTTGTGTTTCGTTGATAACAAAATAATAGTATATCGATGAAATAAATTAACATTGGTAAAATATGTTTTCAGAAAAGGCTTTGTCTTGACTTACTGACTGACTGATGGATCAACGCACAGCCTAAACCATTGATAGTAGAGGGCTAAACTTTACGCTGTGTTTTTATATGACGTGTCATACAAAAAAAAACATGTGTCATCCAATAACACAGGATTTTTAAAAATGTCACCTCTTTTTTCGTTAAGGGTAGTCAAATTAACAACATTTTTAAATTTAAAAGAGCTCTATATTTTATTAATTAAAAAATAGTAAATATAGGTAGTATTTCAGTATATAAGTTTACCTTTTATGCTTCTTTGAAGTCCACTAAACGCACTGCACAATCAACTTTCAAATTTTCATACTCAAATTTTGGAACATAACGACTAACAAAAATGTTATATATTGGAAGTTAGTAGTTTTGCGCCTGGAAATCTTTATTTATTTATTTTATTTATTCAGTACACAAGAGAAATCGAGAGAATCTTTGTCGCGGGCGAAACAACAAGCGGCTCTCAAATTTAAACACTATATTTTCGTGTTACCATAATGCAGTCAAATGACAATCCAGAAGTTGATATTGAGTCGGATTTGTTTGTACTCACTCGCGGCGGTTAAGGTTACTCGAGGATACTCGTCATTAGTCTAAGGTTACAGTTTACTTTAGGGTGCAGGATAGTTTTAGAGCAAAATTTTCACATTTTGTTACCAGTTATATTATCTACATAACGGAATACGAAAGGTGATTGTTATAGACCTCTAAGCGAACTTTAAACTTACATTTTGAAATTAAACACATTTTCCCGGTTTTGATCTCATTGCATATCATATTAAGCATTTTATCAATCCAATACGTTACCCGTAAGAGGTCTGTAAAGACCTCGAAAATGTCCCGCTCAAATTTCCTAGAACAGGAATAACTATTATTCGCAAAAACGTCTAAAACAACGCCCTAACTAAAAACTAAAATAATTACGCCGTTTAGGTATTAACATAGGTTTAAAAGCATAGGTAGTATCAATCTCGTCTTCATTATATCCAAGTAGGTATATCCATACCGATTTGATCCTCACATCCTCAAAGATTTGTGTAATTTTCGTGCCTTGACTTCAAAATGTTTACAAAACCCGACCTATATTCCTTCCTCATAATTTTTAAATTTTAACCTACCTGTCTTAAATGTAATTTTCAATTTACAATATAATCCAACTGAAATTTAACTTACTACATATGTTTGCTCAAACATCATCCGTCGTATAAAGACGCGAAAAATCGAGGGTTTCCCCAAGGGAAAACCCTCCACGTATAACCACGAATAAAGTTGGAAAATGACGACAATTTCAAAGAAACAAGAAGGATTTACAAAGATTCGAAATTCAAAACTTTGTAAGATAAAAGCGAACATCACTAATCCCATAATCCGGCAGTTACTGACGACAAAAAACCGCAAAATTAATTCACCCTAATTCAGCCCGACTGTATCGTATCACCCACTGACGGCGGCAACAGAAAATGACGGCTATAAACTGTTGTTATAACGCCACTCAAATCTCGTCCGTTAAATGAAATGAGTCTATTAAAGAATGAAAGATCTCCGTTTGAATTACGAGATAGTGATGGGTTTCAATTCGGTTTGTCGGCGCAATGCAGTTGAGTTTGAATCGGTAGTCGGGGTTGCGAGTGATGTCAGACGCGCCGATTCCGCTTCAGGGAAAGCACGCTTGAACCGAATACGAGATTCAGTTACGTAAAGTGGCCGGCACTACAGTGCGTTCGGCGACTCGCGCGGTTACCACCGACTTTGTTCTGGATTTGAATATTTGAAAAGTGAATTTGTGAACTGTGAAGGTTTGTGTTTAAAATTAAATTATGTGGCAAGTATTTTCAGTTCCATATTCAAAGTTTGAATTTGAATTTCATCGTATAATGAGGACGTGAAGAAATGGTGTCCGTATTCTTATAATTCCATGATGATGGTGTCAGGCATTAATGGAATAAATTATGCTAATACCGTTGTTTATGGTGTAGACATATTTGGGTATTTTATGTTAATCCTTAGCTTTAATAAGTGAGCACTTAAGAGGCTATTAAGTAAGAGACCGAATATGTCTCGTTAAAAGTTAATGTCGCCATTACTTAGTCATGTGTATGTTTGAGATAATCAGGAATTATGGTGATAATTTCTCCTTTTCAGGGGTGCTTTTTTATTTTCAAAAGAAATACTAGGATACAATATTATAAAAAAAATATAATATTATAAAACAACCAATAAAAACAAATCGAAATTAAATTTAACTCAGAAACTCCAAAATTTAAAAAAAAACTGGCTCTGAAACTTAACTGCGAAAAACTTCGGTATTAATATGGCAAAAAAAATTGCCACATTTTACTTCAAAATTGAATAAAATAATTAGATTTTTTTAACAAAATTAATTTAATCAATATCAACCCGGTTAGAAGTTTTAGGTTTTGGTTAATTTAGTCGACTTATTTAGTTGAGAAATAAATTAATTTTTTTATTACTTTTATCATTGTTGCAAAGCTCAAAGTTTCGATACCTTTACAGGTCTCTTCTTCAAGAATTACTGAGTTTAATTTCTATACAACTTCGCGAAAATTGAAGAAAAAAATATTTTGTTTAATTTATTATTTTGTCCAACTGCAGGGCAAAGGCCTCTCTCCATTCTTATTTTAATTTAAAATTGAAATAAAAAAAGAAATGAGTTTAATTTCAATCCAACATCGTGAAAACAGAAGACATTTCTAGTTTAATTTAGTTCAAACTTCAAAGGCAAGGAACATTCGTCAGCCTGGCACTTTTTTAATCTAACTGCTTAACCTTTGAAAGGAAGTTAGTTAGCTTATTATAATCGCTGAAATTTAAGATTGTGTTAGAACCAAGTATCTATTTCTTTGAACATAGGTATTTAAAGTAAACAAAAAAGTATTATAACTCCATTATAGAGGTTAAAAATCAATGTTAATTAATTTCTAATATTATAAAATCAAAGGCATCAAATAATAGTACTAAATTATTAAAAATAGACAACTCAATGAAGACAATAATAAAAAAAAGTCAAAAGAGTTTTATTAATTCAGACGTCACATGATCGTTCTTACTAGCAATTTAGCTTGTCTTCAGAACGCCACCTCCAATAAGAAGAGAACACATACTCATCAAAGTACCATCAAACAAGAACTCAACTCTAACAAACTTTTTATAGAACCTTAGAACTTAATAGTTCTAAGTATTTAGGCTACCAACAGGACGGCCCATGCAGAATCCTAATTTCAAGGCCCAGTTTAAGCCAGATACCAAGCAGATACCTCCTTTTTTCTCGCGTCTCAGATCGATCACTGACATTAGACTGGCGTGATGATAAGATTGATCGCGTATCCCTACTGAAGGCAACGAATAATTACGACGAAGGGATGAGTTTAAGAGGACAGTCTACCTACTCTTTCTCCATACAAACGTAGTCGACTGTTTCCTCCCTGAATAAAGACATCAGAGCAAATATGTTTATGTCATAAAATCTATATGTGCCATGACCATGCCCCTACGTTTTTTTTTTCATTTTGTAATTAGAATAGAAATAAAATTCATTAAAATTAGATATTTAAAAAAATCAAAACGTAAGGGCTAGTCATGGCTGATAGAGGACTAATTTCATAAACATATTTTTTCTAATATCTTTATCCAGGGAGGAAACAGTCGACTACGTTTGTAAAGTTTGTATGGAGAAAAGAGTAGGTAGACTTTCCTCTTAAGAAAGTATGAAGAATCAATAGTTACGCGTTGGTATAATTTGGTTTTATGGTTATCAAAGCTACATGTTTTTATAGAAAATAACAGTGTGATTAGGGGGTTAGTATTGGTGTAGTAATTATAGTTGGTGTGGTAGGAATATGGTATTGGTTAAGAAAGTTATGTTAGTGTAAGTAGTAGGTAAGTTGGCTTTGACCCCTTTCGAAGTCATGTAGAGGGTCTAGTGTCTATACCCCCTAAGTTTAAAACAAACAATATTCTCAAATATTGCTACAAAATAGATGAATGTGTACTATAAATATATTACCAATAATTTAAATCTAAAACTTAAGAGGATAGTCTCCATTCTCTTTCTCCATACAAACGTAGTTTAAATTTTCCTCCCTGGATAAAGACATTAGAGCAAATATGTTTATGCCATAAAACCTATATCTGTCATGACAATGCATCTACCTTTTTATTTTTTTTATTTTCTAATTAAAAATAGTAATAAAAAATAATAACATGAAAAAAATAAAAAGGTAGATGCATAGTCATGCATGACAGATATAAGTTTTATGGCATAAACATATTTGCTCTAATGTCTTTATCCAGGGAGGAAAATGTAAACTACGTTTGTATGGAGAAAGAGAATGGAGACTATCCTCTTAAAAGCTTTAGATGTTATTATTTTTCACTATTTTTGATGTTGGCTTCTAAATGTTTTATTTATTTTTAGTGTAATTTCTACTGTCACATAAATCGACTCGATCTAACAAATGGATCCTTTTTTTGGACATAGATAATAGTCTGTTCGTTGGCCAGTCACACAGTATTTTATAGATATAGGTACATTTTCGTTCTTCCTGTTTTCTTTTGTTTTCAGACAGAGTATAGATAGATTAGATACAATTAATAGATAAAATATCAATAAAAATGATCGTAAATTATTATGTATTACCTAGAATTGGCGCGTATCTATTACCTACCATTATTACACACCACCTCGGTATAAGAAGCTAGCTAGGACAGCAGGTGTGACGGTAGAAGTGCGTGTTGACATCTCGTTATTAGGCACGAAAATCCACTCAGAATTGTTACCAGTCTTCGCAGATTTAAAACACTTTCAATCGACCGATACCTACTTCTGTGTGCAATAAATACATTGAGAAGAAAAGTAACACAGGATCTTACTCGCATTTTAAAGTATTTTTTTTTATTAGAATACGTTTGTTTGTTTATATTTTATTTTATCGGGTGAAATTAATTGTTGCCTATCTTCGCAGATTAAAAACACTTTCACTCGAACGATACTTCTTTGTGCAATACATTGAGATGGACAGTGGCAACGGATGTATCTTACTCGAGTGAATGATAGATATCTTATTCTATGGCATTTTAAAGTATTTTTTGTTAAAATTTGTCTGTAGGTTTATACTTATTTTTCTGGTGAAAATCATAACTACTACAAAGGGTTCAATTTTCTAAAGCAAATTGTAGGCAGTCGCATCCATCAGACGTTCAGTTTCAAATTGCATGTAAAGAAGTAATTTGACTACATTTAAAGTCCTTATTTACATACAGAAAATTTAACAATTCGTAAAGTAGTTTTGAAATATCAAAAGGTCCAATTTTCTTTAGCGTAAAATACGTCGGGAGCTGTAAAATAAATAACATAGATTACACTTACATAAATTTTGGGTCTTAATGATAAGTAACAGCGACTGCAGCCTCCTTTGGTAACTTCTTTACCACCACCCGTTGTGTGGGACATATATTATTGTGGTGGTGAGTTTTCCGGGATCCTTTATTATGTCGCCGTCGCCTCTAACTGAATAATATGCTAATGCTATCTAAGCATTCATGTACGTAGGTTCAGGGCTCCTCAATCTGCCTTATCTTGGCAACCCAATCATAGTAAACGTCTGCGCTTAGACTTACTATTTTTTGTTGGCCGATAATTTAATGACCGATCGGTTTGAATCATGGTAAATTAATTATTGGTCGCCTATTTGGGTTTTCCAGGTTATCAGGATTTGATCGCGACTAGTAACGATTTTGTTTTGATAATATAGGTTGTTTTTCCTTCATAATTGAATGATTTTAGGTTCGGCTCATAAACAGGGAAATGAAAACTGTTTAAAAACATTTAAAAATGTCAAAAAAAAAACAAAATAAAATAACCGTTTAGATACAAAAATTATCGTCTTCAAACCAAATTTCTGATGTTAAAAAAATATTTTTCTTTGAAATCGTAGCAGAAAATGTTCGATTCAAGATCAATAAAACGTTTTTCGTTGAAATAGAGTAGGTACCCATAGTGTCAATCAATCGGTCGGTTAAAAGTCCATCGTCTGCGGCTCTATAAATGTTGTAATCCAGCTGTAATGGAGGGTTGGGAGAACTTCGGGTATGAACTAAGTTACAAGTAACATAAGATAGCTAAATTTTAATAACATCCTACTTCCTACTAATATTGTATTGGTGAATAAGTTTGTAAGTGTGATTGTTGCTCCTTTACGCAAAAACCGATGCATTTATTGTGAGGAAACTTGATTAGCTACTTTTTTATGATATTGGACTAACGCGTGTAACCACAGGGCGCTGCTATAGTAGGTAATAAATAAGTAGGTATTTTTAAAAATCTAGATACCTATAAAAAATTCAATGTCCTGCCTGATCTATATATTAACGCAAAGCCCAAACCGCTTGTCCAAGAAACACGAAATTTGGAGAGTGTGTACTTTGTGATGTGGACATCCTACGCATCCTACGTGGGCGATCGGATGCGAACGCGATCCGATCCGGTGCGGTGCGAATGTCGAGAATCGCGCCGCATCGCACTTTACGTGCATTTGGTCACGTAGGACACTTCAATAGCTATCGACTGTTCGTTGTTTCCGCACCGCACCGGATCGGATCGCTTCGCAATCGCGTTCGCATCCGATCGTCCACGTAGTACGCTGCGTAATAAAGGGATTTTAGAAAATCCCGCGGGATCGGGACTTACGCGGGTGAAACCGCGGGAATCTGCTAGTAGGTAATAAATAAGTAGGTATTTTAAACAATTAATAATAAAAAGTCAAAGCGACAAGGCTTACATTAATCACAAGGGATATGTTACGTCACAATCGAAGTGAAAATGTTTTCAGTCGCGAAAGCTTTAATGTAAAACTTTATAAAAGTCCGTTTATTGTGATATCAGTCGTTTTAAATAATTACATCGTTGATGTGTAAGTTCTTTAAAACATAATGTTTGAACGTGGTTGGCGGGTGTGAATGCATGTGTGAATTTGTTGAAAAATTGAATAAGTGTTTTTGACACGATATTTCCTAAGTGTTATCAACATTTTAGGAATTCAACATTTGGGGACTTCGACATTTTGAGAATTCAACTTTTTGGGAAGTTCAACATTTTGGCACTAAAGGCAAAATAGGTACACGTAATAGAAGGAATAAGCTAATTCTACATATTTTAAGATTTAAAGGGTATTAAATTTTGACGAATTGGAAATTTCGAGAAATCCTTTCATTATACATACATTATATTATATTTTATGTAGCGTGCATTCAGCGTTGACCCATCAGTCAGTCAGGACAAAGCATTTTATAGATATAGATTTTCTATCAGCATTATGTCATTTTTTATAACTGTCGTCATAGGTTGAACTTGTAGCCTTAAGATTCGTCTTAAATGCACATGGACCGGGTCTAGCAGAGCTGATTATCATAGAAAAAAATATGAGTTTTGAATATCAAAGTAGCGTGTTGCAAAATTGGCAAAATTCGCAAATTACAAGTTTTTTTTTGTGAAAATGAAAGGTACTAAAATATATAAATAAATACTTTTCTAAATACTTTTCATTTTCACAAAAAAACTTGTAATTTGCGGGTCGGAAGTATCTGTACCCCTTTAACGCGTTATCCCAAACAGTCAATCAAGTATTCATGAGAAGTCTCACATTTCACAGGAAAAGGTGTGTTTGTTATTTTGTAAATTTAACTAACTGAAAAGCAGAATTTTACAGAATTCAAATACCTACATCACGGTACGTATATGCTATTCTACACAGCGCTATCTAGTCTCAAACTTAGCAACTACGCTTGCACTACGCAACTTTCAATAACTATTTGTTCTAAAAAAATAAACTACCTAAACGTAAATGGAAATTTATAGATTAACCAATGAATTATTTTTTCTATGACGATAATCAACCCCGCCAATATTGCAATAGGGTGCTTTTTAGAGTTCCGTACCCAAAAGGTAATAACTTTACCATTTTACTAAGACCCCATTGCTTAAATGGTAATGACTGGGCCCTTTTACTAATACTTCACTATCCGTCTGTCTTTTTGTCTGTATATCAACAGAATGAACCGTGATGGAACCGTGATAGCTAGACAATTAAAATCACAGATGAACTTAAACGATTTTTAAACTTACATGTTTGTTTTCACTACTTTTCATAACGGGGTATTTACCATGTTTACGTTTGTTTTAACGATGTAACAGAACAGAACAAAACAAATATTTAAGTGGGGCTCCCATACAACAAACCACTAACAACTATTACTGATCCAATAAACGTATTTTTTTTGTGATTTCGATTCATTTCCTTCTTCAGTCTTCATAATATCCAGTGACTTATGAAATGGGCGTTGTCCCTAATCTCGATAAGATTCATTACCGTAACAAGGGACTGAAATTTACGACGCGAAGAAAACGGGTTCCACATTCTTTGGCACAGTTCTAAGTTGCGCAATGTAGGTGACGATTGCCTAAATGAGGTACCTACGTTTTCAGCAAAGGAAAGGTAATTTCGAATTTAGAATTCTCGTTTTACATTGGGGCGTTGATATTAGTTACCTACCTAGAGATTATAGAATTATTTATATCGACATTGCTCCGATTTTTTTTATTTACTTACTACTCAGTAAGATGGGTCAAACACTCAGTCAGTTTTGAATTGTAACTGACGTATAGATGCACATCGATTCTTTGGCACAGTTCTAAGTGTCGCAATGTAGCTGACGATTGCCTAAATGAGGTACCTACGTTTTCAGCAAAGGAATGGTAATTTCGAATTTGGAATTCTCGTTTTACATTGGGGCGTTGACATTGGTTACCAAACATAGAGATTATAGAATGATTTATATCGACATTGTTCCGATTTTTTTCATTTATTTACTACTTGGTAAGATGGGTCAAACCAACACTTAGTCAGTTTTGTATTGTAACTGATGTCCATAATATGGGCAGGAGATCGCGCACTGAATTTTGTGCCTATTTTATCTGCGTCATGTTGCGCTATTTTCTATTGAAAGTTATGGTGACCGTCAACAGAACTATTAGTTTCATGGACGGTCACCATCACTTTCAATAGAAAACAGCGCGACAACAGCGCAACATGCCGCAAATCAAATCGGCATAAAGATCTAATGTCATTTTGTATGGTATAGAAATTCCAGCGTACTTGTATAGATAGAGCTCAGTGTAACTGACGTATAGATGCACATCAATTTCGTTTGTGTTTCAGTTCCTCTTGAGGAAACCATCCCCCATACTTACAATGATTAAGTTTATGTAACGTTTGTCTATCTGTTAACTTTGAAACTTCATGACATCACGTCCGTCGCCGACTAACAACAAGTTAGTTTCGCTCAAACAAGTCAACATAGCTGGCATAGTTTGATATGGATAAGTGGATGCACAGACATGTATGGAAAACTGGCACCACTAAGCGCAGATAAGCTAAACCAACTTAGTTAAATCGGCATTAATAAAATACAAGAACCTTTTAAAAAAAGTCTCCGATTCCGAAAATAGCTAGCCAATGAAAATACAATTTTCATACGTTATAATTTGCAGCCAAATAACTTGTTTCTTCTTAAAAAACGAGTACAATTTTGTCGTAAAGTCCGTGCAGGGATAATTTTCGTAAATATACACGAGTATGTTACAGCAGTAAAGTTTATGTACCAGAGGCCTAAGCCCTTGGAAAGGAGGCCTATTCATTCCCTTTTATAAGCCAAGATTGTGGAAAAGAATAAAAAGAATTTATTGCCGATTTAGTTGAACAAAACGTTTGTTTTAAAGACGTGGGTGTTTCGACAAAATGGAATGGGTATCTTTAGTTTTGGACTCCAATTTGTTTTTAACGGTTCTAATAGATGAGCTTTCAGAGAAAAAGACTGTTATAAATTTGAGGTGTCTGTATGTGAGTCTGTGTATCTGTCTATGACAAACTTACAAACGTATGACATTTTTTTATTTGTTTAGTTCAATTTTACACCTCCTAAACGGAGATAGAATCCAAAACAAAGGACGATAGATACAGAAACAAAAGACGTTCGAAACAGAAGCAAAAGACGATCGAAACAGAAACAAATGACTGTCGAAACAGAAACAAAAGACGACCGAAACAGAACAAAAAAAAACTCCATAAATAGACATCCCACATCAGTATGCATGTTCATATACTCATGTTTCAGGTTAAAGGAAGTCTATTCTAATGAAAATGTATTCATACGTGTAGTGAAGTGAAAGGTAACAAAGTGGTAACAAAAGAGCTTTCAGTCGGCAATTTTAGGGTCTCTTCCCGTACCTATAATGTAGTATATATGGCTCAACCTGCATCTGCTTTATTTATTCATACTGAATACGTAGTTATAAATATACGGGTATCTACTTAGCATATGAATTAAGGTCTTGGTATTGTATATAAGAAATGTTAGAGAATAATGTAAAACTCCGGTATGAGCTGTGGCTGAATCACAAAATGCTTTATTTAATACAAATAGCAGTTTTTTTTTTATCGGGCCTAGATAAATTTAACATAAGTAGGTACCGTACCTAGGTAGGTAGTGTTGCGACTAGTTCATATTGCGTTGCTAGGAAAATACCTCTACAAATTATCTTCATGTAGCCTATTCTATTCTGCATATTTCATACAATTTAGGAATGAATATAAATAAATTAAATAAATTATTAAATATTATTTGTTACATTCTGGGTAAAATGCTTCAACAGTTACCAAATAAGACCAAGTTGCGAGCGGTGTTGGTCTAGTGGTAGATACCGCGTCTTTCATTGCGAAGGTCGTGGTTTCGAATCCTGGCCGGCCGTGCACTATGTCTTTTGCTTTAAGAACAATTTAAGTGCGCTATTAAAATCGCTCTTACGGTGAAGGAAAACTTCGTGAGGAAACTTACGGCTTAAAGTCACGCAAAAAGGCCCAGTTATAGGGCTAGTTGCGGAAACACACAGTAAAAGTAAAAAAAGAGAACAAGTTCGATGATATTATTATTTTCACTACCTGCCTTTTATTGCAAATAAAGTCAGATTTTGCTATTTGGCATTCGGCACACGTATATTATAGCCAACACGCTCTTTTCTTGTAGGTACGCTAAGTCGCCTGTACTACTACACAGGTTCATGTAAGCCCTAAGCTTATTCCTCTCCATTCCGTCCGGTCCAGTCAGCTAACAATAAGTTTGTCCACACTGAACAAAGATCAACCTTTTTGCGTTTATATCCCTTAGGAGACCGCCTGTGCCCTTTGTATTTGATGTGTGAGTAGAGACTGCACACTATTTAATTGCCCGATTTGTCGCCGACCGACTATTCAATTTGACAACTGATGTTCAGTTGTTTTCGTTTTCTTTAAGTTGAAATACGAACATGAAAACGGTTTAAGTTTTCTTTCACTCAGAAAAGTAATGTTAGCTATTCATATCGTGTTCCTCGTGATTTCTTTTATTCATTTTTCTTCAAAAGTTTCGTATTAAATGTAAATAGTAGGGAAATTTTACCTCTTTAGGTAGGTATCCGAAGCACCTACGTACTTAGACTTGAATAATTGTAGCTGCTATTCAGAGCACGCAAGTTTTTGAAGGCTTAGACGTCGCAAAGCGTAGCTGATAATACTGTAATGTCTCTACATTCTACATTAATATATTCACGAGGGCTGGAACATCAAAGTTATCCGGCATATACGAGTATAAAATACCGATGTAACCTAGATGGGTTACCTAGGTAATTGGTACATAAACTTATTTTATGTTGGGTTAACTTATAACCAGACAAATACAAATTTACCTGCCGTGTCCAGTGGTTTCATCCGTAAATAGGTACTAAAGCAGCACTAGCTAGACTATATTTTGTGGCTGTCTGCCTTTGAAAGCTCATATCAAAATAAAACTTCGGGTTGAATAAAAGGGTTTGCCCCATTTAAGGGCCCTATACTGAAAAACTGAAAATCCATGTCGGGCGCATCGAAAATTGTGATTATTTCATGACGGAATGTCGTAGAGCTTTTTTTTCTGTACAGATTGTAGGCGACATTGTTTCCGATATTTTAGTGCAGTTTCCATACAAATATGTCGAAACGTATTGAAGCCTATCGACATTTTAGCCAAATCAGACATTTTTTGTCTAAAATTTGGATAGGCTTTGCACCAATAGGAGGTTCTTGTCTTAAAACTACACCAAAATGTAGGAAACAATGTCACCTACAATCTGTACACAAAAAAAAGTTCTACGACATTCCGTCATGAAATAAATAAATAAACAATCAATTTTTGATGAGCCCGACAGGGATTTTCAGTTTCAAGGTCGTTGGCGTTGTTATTCCTCTTAAGTTCTTTAAGAACCCTATAGCCGCTTAACTCAAAATCCATGTCGGGTTCATCAAAAATCGTTGATTATTTTATGACGGTATGTTGTTGACCTTTTTTTTGTGTATGGATTGTAATCGACATTGTTTGGGACATTTTAGTTCAGTTTTCAGACAAATATGTCGAAACGTATTGGAGCCTATCGACATTTTAGCCAAAACAGTCATTTTTTGTCTAAAATTTGATAAGGTTTTACAGGAGGTTTTTGTCTTAAAACTACACCAAAATGTAGGAAACAATATCACCTACAATCCATACACAAAAAAAGGTCTCCAACATTCCGTCATTAAATAATCAACAATTTTCGTGGAGCCCGACATAGATTTTGAATTTAGCGGCTATAGGGCTCTTAACTTCTTACTTTCGTGTAGTGAGTGCTGTGGCTCACCTAAAGTTAAAGTTTTTTTAGATCGCCCTAAGACCTCTGACTTGAACTTATCTTGCTACCAGAGATAGCAACCGGGCCCAACTGCTTGCCTTGCCTTGCGTGCCTTCCACAGTACAGAGGAGTTCGAGAAAATAATTAGTACCTAATAACGCAGAAAAGTCTAAAAAATAATTAAAAAAAACCTGAGATAAATTCTAACAAATGTACGCTTCAACGGACAACAAAGAAATTACCGTTACATCAAATTACCAAAAAGAATATTAAACAAATCAATCGAAAATCCAATTTGTACATCTCAAAGCCACTGTTAATTTGTAAAATGAGAAAAATTACACAGTCCAGGAAATTTGAAAGGGCCGATGAGTTATTATTTGAATTGAATTATTCCTTTGATAAAAGCCATCTTCTTTTTGGTAATAAACGGTGCTTGTAGAAATAAACTTTGTTATATAAGACGACGACTGGCAACTTCCCGCTGTTTCACTGCAGTAAGTTACGATCTCGTGGAAATATTGAAAAAAAAAATAACCCGTGTAATTACCGAGGGATCTTCACAGTAAACATTATTAAAATTAGTTCTATAAAAGATAAAATATTTGTGAATCTTTTTTATTTAAGGTATAATCCTGTTCATAAACCTGTACCCCTACCATGAGTTGATACGTAAATACGTACACTGTATTGTTAACAGTTTGGGAATGTCTGCAACGAAAAATATTGGAACGCGTGGCCGACTGGTTGCGACCAGTGCGGCAAGAAATAGGCAAAAGCGTGTTTACGCAGTAACTCATGGTAGGGGTACTGTTGCAGAAATTAAACTAATAACTCCAGTAAATTACTTTTAAATCGGTATTATACTTTAATTTGGTCATTCAGCGGGAAAATGCAGCCAGCACAATGGGCTCTTTTTGCCGTAATGGACTTATAGTCAATAGAAATTTCACTTAATATTTATTGTGTTTACTTTTACCAGATTTAATTTCGTTTTAGATTTATTTCATTACAAACATACAGAGCGGTGTTGGTCTAGTGGTAGATACCCCGGCTTTCATTCTGAGAGTCGTGGGTTCGAATCCAGACCGACCGCGCACCAATGTCTTTTTCTTTAAGAAAAAGGTATGTGCGCTAATAACATCGCTCTTACGGTGAAGGAAAAACATCGTGAGGAAACCAACATGTCCTAGGACTCACCACGGTCCGAAGACATGGGATATTCAGTGTTTTCTATGTATCATATATACGTATTTACAAAAAAAAAGTATAATATGTAGTATATCCGTTGTCTAGTACCCATAGTACAAGCCTAGTGCTTAGTTTGGGGCTAGATTGCGCTGTGTGTAACGTCGTGCAATATTTATTTAGAAAATTTATTTTTCAAGGAAAAATAGCATACAAAAATTTTCACTTGCGGCGAGGCTTGAACTCGCGTCTTTGGGTCAGTACCCCAACGTCTATACCAACTAGACTACGCAAGCCCACCCTAGCCAGCCTAGCTAGCCTTGAGCTACATACAAAAATTTAAAAAAAAAAAAAAAGAAATTAATATTTATTTATTTATTAATTTATTTATTTATACACACAACCACACATACACTCACACACACAAATACAAATATTTCCTCTTTATAATATTAGTGTAGATTGTACCTACATTTATTTCAAAAAAATACGTAGACACTAGGTAGTTATTATATCATGTCCACTGGCAACACCGTAAAAAGGGACATTTACCTAGTTTTAGTGCAAAAACACAACATGAAAAAGCCTCACAATCCCTCCGCCCATTGCATGTTGTTTTTACGTAGGTAGTTGATATATGGGGTTCCGAAAAGTAAAACCCCAGTTTACCTAGTAGTTAGTGCGCCTCGGCGCTCTACCAGCTAGAATCGTAATTTTTAGATATTTGACAGTTTATCAGAAATTAAACTCATATTTCGGTTTTAATCGCTTGATGTTTATTTTAAGAAGAAGATTTTTATAGGTCTTGAAACGTTACGCATTGAAACAATGCTTTATTAATTCATCTATTAAAAAACCATTTCGTCAAAAAAACCATCAACTTTTTAACTTTGACAGACGATAATAATTAATTAAAAGCCCCTTCATGTTTCATCTCTGAAATATCATCCGCTAAAAGTTGGAAAAATATCATTGAGAGTTGAAAGAAGGAATTAGACGCGACATCTTTTGAAAGGAGGTTCTGCAGCTCTTGAAGTGGACTCTTGAATGAAAGTAGGTAGCTTAGTATATTACAAACGTAATCACATTTAGCTGGACTGTAAGCTTTTTACTGTAGAAGTGATATAAAAGACTTGGGATAAACTACACGCCTTTTTAATTGCAATACAAACTCGAATTAAAATTAAATTAAATATATACCTATACAGCTTTTGTTAAACGATTTATCGAAATTAACACTTTTTTATTGAAAATGTTGAGGTTCTGTTTCACTGAAAAAACAGCTGTTTTTGAAAAGAAAAGCAATGAATGTTTAGATTACTTAATGTTCAAACTAAATGAAAGGACAACTTAAGACCAATGACCTCTTAAGGACGAGGCGACTGTTACCATTTCCATACAAACTTAATACCAAAATAAATTATGAAAAATTTAGTTTTCTACCTTAATATCGATATTATTCGGATTAAGATTTTACTTTTAAAGTTGCTCTACCCCATCTACCCCACCGCAAAGTATTCCAAAATATTCATTCGAAATGAAATAAAACGGAGAAACATTTTTCAATTAAAAAATGTTTCTCCGTTTTATTTAAATGTGAATGAATATTTTATACCCTTTAAAAGTAAAAATCTTGAAAACTCTAACACCAGGTGTTACGTACGCCACACCACTATACGCAAAGAAGAACAAGCTCGTATTATATCGATCGACTTATGCAAGCGCGCTAATACAAATCCACACTCAAATCCCTTAAAAGAAAATCCCTCTTTACTACGTAGTTACAGTAGTAACTCGTACCTAATCTATGTACAATGTTAACTAAATATTACGGGCGTCCCGCCACCTGGGCCCGCATGTTTACATCTGTTTACGCTATTCTATTTCGGTATATTTGTCTATGTTGAGGTAAACTACTACCTATAACTTATCGATAAACCTTTTCGATGAATTTATGATTTGTTTTGATTCTGAATTCTGCATTGCTATTCGAACAAAGAGGTTTATAAGCTTACTAGCAGGTGGCTCCCGCTTATAACCCGATCCCGTGGGAATATCGGAATCAAAGTAGCCTACATCCTATTTCAAGGTGCCATCTATCTTCAGATGTACTAAATTAATCAAAATCGGTTCAGCAGTTTACTAGCAGGTCGCTCCCGCAGGAATTTCGGGATCAAAGTGGGCCATATCCTTTTTCAAGGTGCCATCTATCTTCAAATGTACTAAAATTTATCAAAATCGGGGCAGCGACTTAGGCGTGAAAACGTAACGGACAGACAGAGTAACTTTCGCGTTTACAATATTAGTAAGGATGGAAAACGTTCAGTGTACCCAAATAAAATTCAAATAACCTAAAAGATACATAATTTGGCTACTACAAGTATTTCTCTTACTTACCTTAAAAAATGGATTTATTGCACTGATGACTGATACTCGAAGAGCAAAAGTAAATAGATAGATTAATACTTTATTCAAAAGCAAAAGCATAGTAGCAAAGAATTGCTGTAAAAAAGTTCCAAGTGCTCCTTCTATTTGAATTAAACTTAAATGTATTTGTATTGGAAGTTTTCCGAGTTCTGTATCGGAACAGGATTTAATGTAAGTACGTCTTACCGAATCTGAAGATTCATGGATAGTAAGTCTCAAACAAACTGTGTATAGATAGACCGTAGGGGAGAATACGCGAAGAAGACTAGAAACGGCGTCCGTGTATGGAGTGAAACATCTACTCAAATGTGACCCAGTTATTTTAATTACATTGCAACTTTATATTAATTTGACTATCTGAGTCCCGCGGTTTCACCCGCGTAAGTCCCTTAGCAATTTTCTAAAACTATTTCTTATCCGATGCCTACACCACATAACGAACACACTTTCCAAATTTCATGTCTCAAGATCAGCGTTTTGGTTTGGTTTGGTCGTTGGTAGAATACCCACCATCTAGATAATCTAACAGCCGAATACAGAAACGCCATTCGAAAATTGAGGGGAACTTAAATAATTGAGCAGCTTCTAAATTCAAAATGACTATTGGAGTTTTTGAGTCTAGGAGCTGCTGCTTAGTTTAAGTAGAACTCAAATTTTGAGTAGCGTTTCTGTATTCGGCCGTAAGACTACTTTTATGTATTCTGTGCAACGACCTAAGATTGATTGTTGTGCGCTACCGATCAATCTGCCGATAACAAAGTACGCAATCTGCTTTACCCCAGAAACACACATTCAATTTTCTACTGTTTGAACAGTGAATAAATAAAGAATACAAGGGAACATGATAGGTGAACAGGAAACTGGCGTAGTGACGAATAGATTTCATTTTAGTGATACAGCGGTCCCTTCCGTCAGCAAAAAATAGGAGACGAGAAAATAGATTGCATCTATACAAAATTGGGATGAGGTTTTAGTGGCGAAGAAGGACGTTTGGCAAGATTTTGTTACTTTGTTTTAGAATGTGTTCGTACATATCTAATGCCGGCCTTCCACTGCGAGCGGAGCGGAGTTAAAAATGTGTCAATTTAACATACAACGAACGTTTTCATAGACCTACGGCGCTTTCGGACGCGACCGCGCAAAGAGAAAGATCGTTGGTTGTTAAGAGGATATTCTCCATTCTCTTTCCCCATACAAAAGTAGATTAAATTTTCCTCCCTGGATAAAGACATTTGAGCAAATATGTTTATGCCATAAAACGTATATCTGTCATGACTATGCATATACTTTTTATTTTTTTCATATTATTATTTTTTATTATTATTTTAATTAGAAAATAAAAAAAAATAAAAAGGTAGATTGTCATGACAGATATAGGTTTTATGGCATAAACATATTTGCTCTAATGTCTTTATCCAGGGAGGAAAATTTAAACTACGTTTGTATGGAGAAAGAGAATGGAGACTATCCTCTTAAACTGACAGATTAATGGCTCCGCTCCGCTCACGGTGGAAGGCCGGCATAAATGTCTACTCCCATACTTAGGTAGGTAGATACTGTCTGTCCTTTATGAATCCTACTAGTAATTATAAATGTGATTTTTTGTGAGTAAGTAATTAAAGAAGTGAATAAACATGTGTATCTGTTACTTCTTAACGCATAAACTAGTCAACCGATTGCGATAAAAGAGGTAAGTGAATGGTGAATAACTACATACCTCTCTTTCGCACGATTTGATCAACTATCGAAATTTAACTCTCTAACGCACGATAAGTATGAATTTTGAATTAAATTCGACCACAAAATCGTGCGAATGGGACAGAAGTGTCCAAACCACTGACCTCCATGGTACAAATTGCTGTCAGGTCATAGCGCACTGAATTTTGTGCCTATTTGATTAGGGCCATGTTGCGCTGTTGTCGCGCGTTTTCTATTGAAAGTGATGGTGGCCGTCCGTCCGTGGAACTAATAGTTCCGTCAAGAGAGATAGTTCCACAAAGATTTAATATCATTTTGTATGGTATACCAATTCCAGCGTACTTGTATAGTTTTCATTTCAATGATCCAAACACACCTTAAAACTGCTACCTCATTAGTAAATTACTGTAGAACAATGAAACTTACTTCGTCTACATCTGCGCACGCGATAATTACGTAAATAATTAACCCTTCAAGCTATTTTACGCTTTTATTCGCCGCTGTAACGATTAAATAAGAACCGAGCCATAATTTAAAAGCTTAATTTGGAAAGCGTAGCTTTATTTTTATTGCCTACTAGCAGCGTCCCGCGGTTCGACCGCGTAAGTCTCGATCTCGTGAGAATATCAGGATTTAAACTAGCCTATGTTACTCAGGGTGAATGTAACTTTCTAATTTTTAAAATCGGCACAGTAGTTTTTGAATTTATTCATTACAAACAGACACACAGACACAAATACAATTCTTTCCTCTTTATAATATTAGTGTAGATGTAGGTAGACTAGCAGCGCGTGCGCTCCGCGGTTTCGCGCGTGTAAGTTCTGATCCCGTGGGAATATCAGGATGAAACGTAGCCTATGTTTTTCCAGCAGCGGTCCCGCGGGATCGGAAATTACGCGGGTGAAACGGCGAAACCCTGCTAGTCTACATCTACACTAATATTATAAAGAGAAAAGATTTGTATTTTTGTGTATGTGTGTGCGTGTGTGTATGTGTGTGTATCGTATGTTTGTAATGAATAAACTTAAAACTACTTAACTGATGTCAAAAATTCTTTCACCATTAGAAAGCTACATTTACCCTAAGTAACATAGGCTACTTTTGATCCCGATATTCCCACGGGATCGGGACTTATGCAGGTAAACCACGGGACGCAGCTAGTTAATAATAATAAGCAAAACATTGTTCCGATAAGGAAATACAATCTTAATTAGAAATTTGATTCAATGAATTATGTAAATAGCTACGTACCGCATGTTAGTCTTAAGTAAATATTGTGTTAAATTTATGGCGTAGATAGAGTAGAGGTAGCTCATTAATTATGAAACGACTTTAATTAATTCTCATCAGTTCATCAGCACCTACATTTATCGTTTGTCGGCTGTGTTTCGCGGATTATGTCGCGTAATTTCTGAGTCTATACAGATATTTATAAGGCGTAACGTGCAGTGATTAGTCGCAGCGGGCCAGCGGCGAAGCTTGGTTCATAATTTCCTTCTAACTATCGCCTATTCTGTGGCTTAGGCAAAAGAAAGAATTGCCTTAACCACAGAATACCAAACTGTTTTATCACAAACGTTAAAATTGTACCTATGTCAACTAAGATATTTTAAAAGTAGGTACCCTTAATTCAATTGAAATCTTCACCTTCCTATAGACAAGTTTCCCGTACCACACAAACGTGGTAGATAATAACCGCGCTCTATGTATATTTTTTCAATTGAACCATCGATCGAAAATCTCCTACTACGGTTTCAAACTGTTTTTACGACGTAATTATGCAACTTCATTGAAAAGTTATCGAAGGCAAAGACATGTCTGATCCAAAAACAAATTGTTCTTCAAAAACCAATTCAATGGGCGTAAATATTAACCCAAAAATAATACCGTATTTACACGTACGCTTCAAAATACAGCAGCGTAAACTTGGCATGCTTACATGTACGCAAGATGCCTGTAGCTAATGGAACGTCGCCAAACTTCGATCTCACATAAGTAGGTTTTAGGCTGTATTGTCCAATGCTGATTCAATGATACATCACTCTTCTGTGACAATTTGTTAAGAGAAAGCCTGAGTTATTCAGAGGGAGCTTGGTCTAGTTAGAGAACGATGCGTTTCATTTTCTGGACACTATTAGTTTGTAAAGATCATTATTTTTTCTGTTTTCGCGATGTTGCATTAAAATCCTTCCTTGATATCTTCACAGACGTGTAAACGTCTTGAAACGTTGAGCGTTGAAACAATTCTAAAAACTAATGCTAAACACTACGAGATTATTACCGAAAAATGGGTTTAATTTCAAGAACATTATTTCCTAATTCCAAACGACACATTACAGATAACCCTATTTGAATGAGTCGGTATAAGTCAAACCGCACATACTGCAAGAGTTTATATGTTTAGGGCTTGCCATCTACCTGACAATAACCCTCTTCTTGTACGTTCTCGTATCTTGGGTTTCAATGATCAATTGAATAATTTCTGTTTTTTGCTATAAAATGTCGGTAGGTATCTGCTCGTATCCATGTCTATAAAATGCACTATCCTACCTGAATGGTGGATCAACGCACTATGCATAATAACGCCAAAATTTATGACAGTAGAGGGCTGAAATTTGGATAATATACTCTATATTATGATGTAGGCATCCTATAAGAAAGGGTTCATCCAAATTCCCACGGGATCGGGACTTTCGGGACACCACGGGACCCAGCTTGTAAGACATAAAAAGACAATTTAACACAGTTTTAAGTACAAACCAAACTAGTATGAAAAAAGAGACAAACAACGAACTTGTCCAACAACAGTTTTCAAGGAAAACATTTCTGAAACCCTCATCGTTTGTTCAGTGTCTGCAAAAAATCTTGTCTCGCAGTTTTTGGGTTTGTTTATTTTATGGAAAGATAAGATACCTACCTATTTCAGCAACCAGCCGAGGGAATATTTAATTGATTGCTTTAAGGCACTCGACGCTTCGTTTTACGAAGATGTGGGATTACACTTTTATAACAGCTTTTACGAAGATACGAAAATAGATTTTGCGATTATTATTTACAGTGATCGTTTTTTTATTACGTCAATGTGCGCCGAAGTTACAATTAGTAGGTATTGGGGATGAGATAAAGATTAGGGAACGATCGGCTTTTGAATATGCTGCCTGTGAGCGCAAGGGTGGAAAACAAAATGGTGTTGGTTGACGTGGCGAACTCGCTGGGTGATCGCTTCGCTTTGAATTCGCTCACAATTTGCTAGTGTAATAATAAGGCATACACACAGCAGACTGGGATAATTCCCGGCTTGGTGTCCAGTGTCCACTTTATAGTTTGCGAGTAAAATTGTTATTGAAAATGGCCTCTACGTGTTGGCTTCGGCTCCACGCACGCCTTTCAAAAGCCCGAGACTCCATAACCCCGTGATACTCGACGTACAACAGGCATCAACACTAGGTTAGTTAGTGACACTATCACACGGAAAGCAGAAGAAGCATCGCCAGCCCAAAAATAAACTAGTTTAAAGAACACGCACATCTTTTCTTCTTACCAAAACTCAAGATTCTATATTTACGTTCCCAAAAACGTGCCTTGTTTCACTATTTTCTTGTCTTGTATTCATACAGGTAGCATCACTTTGTACAGAGCCTTAAACCATAGGTAATTTACTAAATAGACACCTCAACTAAAACTAATCATGAGTAATTATCTACCAACATAATAAACTTTCGTCATTACTAAAAAGCAATTTATCCCGAACTTGGCTACAACAAATTAACTAAAAGCAATTACTGACATTGTTCGGTAGTAAAAATTGTTGAACAATGTTAGTTTGAAGTGTTTAATGACCACTTCTTACCTGATCAAATATTGCGGCTCTACTAACTTTGTAAAGTCACCCATTATGCAAGGTAAAAGATCGGTTTGTGGCGATGTTCATTCTACTAATATTATCCCGTTGGTCCCGGTTGTTGTCTAGGATAGCAGTCGTTAGGTCAAGTTAGAGACCTTAGGGCGATCTGAAAACTCTAACACTAGGTGAGCCACACATTACAAGAAGAACAAGAAGAACTAGCTGCGTCCCGCGGTTTTACCTGCGTAAATCCGAGAATATCGGCATCTAAAGTACCCTATAGCCTTCCTCAATACATGTACTATCCAACACTGAAAGATTATTTCAAATTGGACCAGCGTTTCCTGAGATTAGCGCGTTTAAACAAACAAACTCTTCAGCTTTATAATATTAGTATAGATTAGTATAGATGTAAATAAAAAAAAACCATGAGATTTCACATGATCGTTTTGAATAATCAGCAACGCGATCTCCATTGAGAAGATAAGACATAAGAAACGAATGGTGATTTTTTTTGTGCTCTGATTATTAATTGTGATTCACATTGTCGCATAAGTATTTGTGTAAGTAAGTATGTTTGTTACTACTTCACGCAAAAACTACTGAACCAATATGGCGATGTAAGTACCTATTTAAAATGAATGGCGTCCGAAATTCTAATACCGACCTATCGCGCTCAAGTAGACAGGTCGTATCACATCACATCACATCACATCAGAAAAGACCCAGCAGTTGATTCCGGAGTAAACACACCGCCCTACTGAGACAATAATAATTATGTCTAATTGTTCACGTTGCAATCTCACTGCACAAGGGAGTTAGATACGTATTTATACACATTATGCTAAATCTCCATGAATTGCACCAATTACTCCCAATAACGTTACGGATCGAATAACATTACCTATCTATCATTACTCAAACGTCATCCGAGACCCAATTAGTTTGCTAGTAAGTAATTAAGCACATTGTGCACTGTAGCTCCTGCATAGAATAGGGCTACCCCATCTATTTTCACGGTGGGACGACGACTTCTCCGGGAATTAGGGAAGATTAGTAGTAAGTACATGCTAACTAACGTTAACCGTTGACGGTTTGGTCCAAAGCCGTGTTACATCGCGTAACCCCGGCATAGAATATGGGTATCCCATTTCTTCTCGTGGGTGTCGTAAAAGGAGATAAATGATCTGGGCGAGATTTAGCCAACTTGGAGATTCACGCGGGCTATGTGGGGTAAAACATTTGGTCACAAGAAAGCAGACAGGCGGCCGGCCGGCATGGAAAGGAGTGAATTGACGGCTCTACCTACGAATAGTTCGTGTTAAAAAAAACCCTAGAGTTTCTTAAGTCTTCTTCTCGATGGAGGTCGCTTTCTGAAGACACGCTAGATTACTGACGATTCAAAACGATCATATGTGAATAGCTTATTCAAACAACATACTTTTGAAGTATTTGTCCTTTAAAATATTTCTATGAAAGCACAGTGCAGGCTTAAGAGGACTCTTTCTCCATACAAACATAGTCGACTGTTTCCTCCCTTGATAAAGATATTAGAATAAATACGTTTATTTCACAAGTCCTAAATCAGCCATGACTATTCAGGTTTTTATTTATTTTTTCATTTTCTACATAGAAAATGAAAAAAATCAAAACGTAGGGATGGCCATGACTGATATAGGACTTATGGCATAATCATAATATATTTTCTAACACCTTTATCCAGGGAGGAAATAGTCGACTACGTTTATAAAGTTTGTATGGAGAAAAGAGTAGGTAGACTGTCCCCTTAAGAACTTAAAATAAAAAGAGAAAGATACTTTTGAGTTTTAATAAAAGCGTAAAAAAAATGCGGTAGGTAGGGCCATTAAGACTTACCTCCTGTTTAAGCAGACCCCGGGACTCCCGAGAGGGATGCGACCGGCTACTTACCTTGAAAGTAATTTAAGAGACAAGAATTACTAGAAACAACTTAAATTGAACTGTTCGAGATCTAAAAGTTAAACTGAGGTAGGTCGTAGTTTACTTAGTAGGGCAAGTGTCTGCATTGCAAGTAATTGGATTAAGACCGTGTTCTGAAACTGTTTGTTATGTTTATGTTTCTTTGAGCGTTGCACGAGCTGTAGATAAATACGTGTTTAGGCAGTTAGTAAGCTAGTTGTTTTTGGCGTTCTGGATAGATGTAAAATAGTTTTTTGATAGATAGATAGATTGTTTTTTTGTAACAAAATAATAAAAAACTATAAAAAATTATAAAAGATAAGATTAGATATACAAAAAGAAATAAAAAAAAATCATTTCAAATGAGACGCAGAAAAATAGAGAAACTAAATAAACACAGCGGTGTTTTAGTGATATTTTAGAATTAGGTACAAAATAAAACAAAACAATAAAGACAAAAACAGACGAAATACAAAAACCCCTTAAACTACCTAATCAAACAGACTGCCCCGCAACGCACAAGCCACAAACTTGTGTTTGGCAAGTCTGTCCGTTTGTCTGACACCACCTCTCCTTCGGGTCAAGTAGTTTACCCACGTCTTTTACGGTACTCTTGGGAAGAGAGGGGTAGCCCTACACGGCTTTACACAGCTTATAGTGGTGTAATTATAAAAAACGTTGAACTGTCTAGCTATCATAGTTCATGAGATACAAACTGGTGATAGACAAACAGTGGAGTCTTAGTAAGAGGCTCCCGCTTTTACCTTTTGTGTACGGGACCCTAAAAATCTTATTTCCTTAAAGTCGGAAAATAAAACTCGTCCAAACTAGAACTACTTGGATTCGTATTACATTACACCGACGAAACACGTTGTAAAAACATTTAATCATTTTCCTAACGAGTACACTTCCCTTTTTTGTCAAGTAAAGTACCTAAATAAGGCTTATTTCGAAGAAAATGAGATTCTTTCGTTGAAACTTCTGAAGGCAGTCGATGTCGTTGAGATTAAAGCATTTCTTTGGAAGTGATTATGGAAGCTGGAGGATTCTAGACGTTTAGATGGACCATTTACATGTTGCCGTTTGTCAAGAAATTGTCTTGAAGCTTGTAAAAAAATTTAGAGTGAACTGGTATTCCCTTTTTACAGACTTCTACTAGAACACTATCTAATACAATTAATGGATTATTTGTGGATTTTCTTTTTGTCTGGAAACATCATCAAAAATTAGATATTATTTTAAGAAATAAAAAAAACATTCCCAATAAAAATTGCATTCCGGGAGTGCCGACGGAAGTGAAAACTTATTGCAGCTATAGTGTGTGCTTATATATTGCACAAACTATAGCTGCGTCTCGGTAACGGTGTCGCGAGGCCAGATATCTTATTTCATCTAAAAATATGCGTACTGCGCTAAAATAAGTTTGCACTTGAAAAATTTCCAGACAAAAAGTTTAGTAGGTATCACAAATAATCCATTGATTGTATTAGTCTTTCCAGATCTCCTGTTCATTTGCAATCATTGTTTTATTTTTATTTTAGCGTATTTGTTAAAATTATTGGCTTAAAGTCTTTGGCTTTAACACAGAAACGTGTGAATGGCCCAAGGGTATCCAAATTGGATAACATCAACGAAGTTCTTTAAACCACAAAAACTATCTACAACATTTAGCGATTAACCCCCTTATTTATAAACAATGACTAACTCTATGTAACGTTTGTCTCTTACTTTGACATGAGATTTTAAAGTCAACAGACAGTGACAAACGTTGCATAAACTTAGTCATCGTTTATAAGTAAGGGGGTTAGGGACAAATTGTATTAGTCATTGAAGTTTATGATCCTTTTATATTTTACCAGACAGAGAGCAAATCTTTTTTTATATTTTATTTTATTTTTTTATGTAATGAAGGTACGTATGATGTCGTAAACATTTATGTTATTGTGGGTTATTCCACTAATCCCCATTGATAATCCCCATTAATGGGGATTATCAATGGGGATTAGTGGAATAACCCGTTATTGTGGCCATTGTTTAACCCATTTTTGATCATAATAATATAAATACATTTTTCGGTTTTAATAGCGTGGTGTTTTTTACTTTTAGCATTGTTTCAACGCTCAACGTTTCGAGACCTTTACAGATCCCTTTTGCAGGATTGACTCAATACCAAAAAAACCGATTAAAACCGAAACATGTCTTTATATTCATTACAATCATTTTTAGTTATCAATCGACTACAGTTCCCAGCCGCTTGGGAAAAAATAAAACCGATGGTACAATAACAAACAATCTTGCTTTTATTTTTTGTTCGTAATCTTGAAGAAAATAAATGTAACGTGCTTACAGTTGCCTTGCCTCGAGTCAGTGTACCTTTTATTTATGTCTCGGCATTGCAGTAGTATTGCGTATAGGCTGATAGGGTAATGCAAATAACGATAGGGAATTTTAAGACAAACATAAGGTATTTCGCTAAATATGAGTCGATAACTAAATAAAACGATAAATAGTTAAAAATATTATATTATTCTGTTAAATAATAAGGTTGATTGGACCCGGGACGATTGCAGGTAACCCAGCTTGGTCCCAAGGGCTAAGTACCAACCTACTTTAAAACTCAAAAATATAAATGTAATAGATATTCACATGATCGTTTTGTTTCGTCAGTATTCTACTGTATCTTTAAAACTCTACTTCCAATGAAAATAAGAAGACACAACAACCTCTTGGAGTTTTTTTTGTTTGCAGTGATCATGTGATTCACATTGTCGCATATCTAGAATCCTCTATATAGTGGAACCGCAGCAATAATCTATACTACAATCACCATAATGTACTTACCAAGTAGTTTAAGTTGTGTCATTCAGGGGACCGGCCGTAAAATATTGGCAGTAGGCAGTAGGTAGGTATGGTCAATAAGACTTAAGTACCCATTGTGCAGCGAATCCTCTGAACATCGCTCAGATGAGGATGAGGAGGAATAAAAAGATAAAAAATTAGATAACAATTTATATTATCCTCTATATTCACACCTTCCAGGTATTAAGGTTATTTAGGCGATACAAACTTTACAGGACAATATTTTACAATAATAATTATGCTTACTTTGCGGTCTGGACCTTAAATAACTGTCAGTAGTTAAAGACCTAAGCAAACTACTTACTTGACTTGAATTTATAAGGTTACTATAGATACCTTGTACAACGTGTATCGAGGACGGTAATGTCAGCCGAAAGGGGGTTGTTGTAGCTAGAGTTTTATGCCAACAACTTTTGGTCTAAGACTTAGGGCAGTTGGAGCCTTTTTTCAAAAATGTTAAGTTTTAAGTTTATACTAAAAATTAGCAATTTCTTAGAGTCAATAACCCTAAATTAATTTTAAAGTATTTTAGACTAGTTACTAGACTTGTAATATAACTAATTAATTGACTTTAGGTACTTTAAAAACAGTTGATTTTTTTAAGGTACTAAATTCAATTTAGTTTTTTTCTTTTTTAATGTCAAGAAATGAAAATCTTCCCGCGGGACTTGAACTCACCGAGCAAAAACATTTTTTAACACAAATTGTACCTAAAATCTAGGTAACACTAAAAAATAAAATCTACCAACTTAATATATTCGAAAAAATATATTATTTCAATTTCCAATACTCGTAAACAAAAGTTGTTTGTCTATACGTCTACAATATCTTTCATTCGGCCTTAATAACGTTTCCGAAACACACTGTATATTATAATACCTTCTTCGACGTTGCCAAGGTACTATATCTAATTGAATATTCTCTTTAGTTAAAAGGGAAAATTACATTTTAAATATCTTCGACGTTACACTTTGAGACTCCATCGTAATAAGCGAATGTGATTTATGACTTAACTTTAAGACTTTTAAACAAGGGTTTTTAAGCAACTTAAGAAAATGAACTTATTCCGCTTCCGTTTTTAGACATTTTATGAAAATAAAAATAAGTGTAGGTTCTGTTAAGACGTCCCAATGCATTTATCATTGATTCATCATTCATATAAAATGCTTTGTCCTGGCTGACTAACTGATGGACCAACGCATAGCCTAAACAGCCGCAAGCTGCCGCTTGCGTATTGTTTTTTTTAATGAAATATACATTTTAATTGGTCCTGAGTTCACTACAGAATCGACAGGATGCACTCGTGATTTGAAAACCCCCTAAACTATTTTTTTCTATC